>CM065483.1:50039183-50439183 GCA_032873175.1 Leptopilina drosophilae | reverse complement strand
CTTTAAAAATCGTAAACAAATTGGCTGCCTTTATTCCAGTGTTACTTACGATATTTTTTATTTCTAATGCACAAAAGTGTCGATTTCAGATAGCAGACGACAGGGAGTAAAAGTCATTCACTTGTTCGACTTATATGAAAATGGCAGCCGTTTTCTCCCTTGGGCAAAAATAACGCATGGGAACAGCGGTTATGTTTGCACATGGGAGAAAATGGACGCCATTTTCATATGATCAAACAAATGAGTGACTTTACTCCATGTCGTCAGCTATCTAAAACGCCATTTTTGTGCATATGGGATAAAAAACAAACTTCTATACATGTTTTTCGAAAAATGACCACTATTTTGTCAGTTTTGCAAAAAGCAAAAATCGTGTAAAACTTCATACGCCAATATTTATTATTTAAACCTGAAAAAATGTACAAAAATAAACTTTTTTAGGGCGTTTAAAGTGAGTAGATCTCTTAATAAAAAACATTAATCCTAAAGCCTGTACTTACGCGACTAAAACACTCATAACTCCGTTAATTTTGCTATAATTAACTTGAAATTTTAACACAATATTCTGGAGATATTATACAATCAATAACAACAATTTTGAGAAAATGCAATAAAAAATTTTAAAACCTTACCCCCCTTAAGAAATACTGGGAAAAGGGGAAATCTTAATATTTTAGAAGATTTTTATTACTTTAAGGAGATAGAAAACAGATAATAGAATTATTAAAAAAAAGAGGACTATAAAAAGAATAGTATTTAGTTACATTCAGCGATAGTTTCAAACAGTTATACAAATTAACAAATAATGATAGTGGTCATTTTCTTCACTAATAACCCTTCGTGATTTCGATTAGCAGTCCAAAAATTCACATATTCTATTTGCATGATAATAAATTTATGCTAATAAATATTATTCTCATCTTTTTTAAACATTTGTATATAATCCATTTGATTGTTGAATCTTTAAAAAAAATAATGTTTAAAATCAAAACATATTTTTTTATATTACATATGTATACCGAAAAAAGTTTAGTTTTCATAAATTTTATGTTACAAAATTTTTTTCTTTCCTTTGAAAATAGATGAACTTACATTTTGACCGGTACTGTAAATATTTCACATTGAAAATTCCGATAAACATAAATATAACAAATTAAACTTGATTAAAATTGAAGGGCCGGATGTATCAACTGCCGCTACGCGCTATTACAAGAAATAATACCAGTCAGGTAGCAGTGAGAGGCCCAGAAGCGCTCACTACTCACTGACTGGTATGGTCCTTTACGGCGGCGCGTAGCGGCAGGTGTTATATCCGGCTCCTTAATTATTCAAAAATTTCACTATAAACATAATTATTTATATACTTATTACTTCTATTATTTCCTAAATATTTTTTTACGGATTCAAATGAACGTACTCTCGATAATGCAACATACATCTGACCGTGATTAAATACATCTCTTCTTAAATGAATAAATATTCTGTTAAATGTTTGCCCTTGAGATTTGTTAATAGTCATTGTAAAAGCCAATTTTATAGGAAATTGTCTTCTTTTAAAAGTTTGGAGAAAAGTGCAACAAACTGAAATTTTGATATAAAAAATACCCGTTATTACAGTTAAACTTTAAAATAAATGTGTAAAATTTAGTAACATTATATTAATATTCTTAATATTCTGCGAGTTCAAGTTTCAAAACGTTAATCTTACATCATTTTTAAAATTTGCTGTAAAGTTCTTAATTTTAGTCAATTTAAATTCTTTTTTGATTAAATTTGTAGCTTTACAGATCTCTTTTCAAACTCATATAATTTATTTTACATAATTTGGATATTCAAAGAGATTTAATGATAGAAAATATTAAAAGATTTTTAAAATAATTTATTGATAACAAGTATTATATGAATTTTACATTTTTGCTCATTTCATGAACACATTGCTTCTTCGTCATAAAAATAATAATTATTTAAATAAATAATTATTAATATTAATAAATATTCAGCGACCCCAAAAAAATATGATTATATCAAGTATTAAAAAAAATTTAGCACATTTGGGTCACGAAATCATTGTTTTAACTACACTGCTCAAGAATTAAGCAAAAAGAATGTTTTTTATAGAATTACAAATGCAAAAAATTATAAAGAGATTTACGAATCGGGATAAAAATACTCTTATTTTCGGTCACCCAGGAAACCTATAATTTAAACAAATTTAAATCTCTAGCTTTTGCCGGTTCTGAGATATGGAAGCATATATAACCTTAGATATTACATTTAAGCCATTTTAAAGTAAAATTGTTAATTTCAAATTAGTATAATTTTAACCACATCTTAAAAGTTTTAAAATTTTAAACAGAAATCAATTAATTCTTTTAATGAAATATGTGAAAAATCAAGAAATAAATTTACATTATATATTTTTGACACTCTCTTTTTTTGTTCAAACTTTAAAAGTTTTACTTTAATAAATAAAAAATTCCTATTCTAAACTTAATTTAAATGGCTAAAAAATTTCATTATAGACATAATTTTTTATATACATATTACGTCTATTATCTCCTAAAAATATTTTTACGGAATCAAATGATTTTACTCTTGATAATGCAACATACATATGACCATGATTAAAAACATCTCGTCTTAAATCAATGAATATTTTATTAAATGTTTGACCTTGAGATTTATTAATGGTCATTGCGAAAGCCAATTTTATAGGAAATTGTCGTCTTTTAAAAGTAAATGGATATAAATTTTCACAATATAAAGTTACTTGATGTAACAAACAATATTTCCACTCTTCTCTCCGGTTAATATTTTACATTTAATAACATAATGTGATAAATCTAAATCAATTAACCTTGTTCCGTTACATAATCCTTCATTAATACTAAGATTTCTAATAAGCATTACAACAGAATTAATTCTTAAATGTAATTCATGTGGTGGTAAAGAAGGTGGAGAGAGAGTATTTAAATATTCTGGTAATAAAACTTCAGAAAATTTTCCATTATCACAACTTTCAGTAGAATCAATACTTTTATATATTTTTTCACCTTTACTGTTCAAGAGATTTACCACCCTCTTATTAATATCATCAACTTCAACATTTCTTGGTGCTAAAATTGCACACATTGACAAATCTTTAAATTTTTTCTGTTGTATCAAATGACTGTACATTTCTTCAGCAATATCTATATTTCCTTGTTGAATAATATGTTCTGGTAATTCGATGTTATCATCTATATCATTTAATTCGCCATTACCAACTTATTTTAATGTGTACTTATTATTAACTTATTTTTAATGTGTATTTTGTGAAATGTTGCCATAAATGACTATTTTTTATTGATAAATTTATTATTTCTGATCTAGTACCTCGTTCTTTTATCGGTAAAATTTGTCGAAAATCTCCTCCTAGAATTACAATTTTTCCACCAAAAACTTCATTTGATTTCATTATATCTTTTAATAACTTATCCGTAATTTCTAAGGCATATTTTGGAGCCATTAGTGCTTCATCCCAAATAAAAAGATGAATATTTTTTAAAAATTGTCCTTCTTTTGACTGAACTTTAATATTTGAAGATGAATCATTGTACAATGGAACAGGTAAGCCTAAGAATTTTTGTACAGTTTTCCCATTAGGAAGCAGTGTGGCAGCTATGCCTGTAAATGCCATGTTGCAAACATTTATTCCTTTACTTTTTAATAAATGCCATAAGGTAGTATACAAAAAAGTTTTTCCAGATCCTCCACAGCCATTAATATATAAGCATTTAGAACTATTAGAAGAAGCATTTTTATTACATCAAGTATATAATCAACTCTTCTCCTAGGGATCGTAAGACCTTGTTGTTGGTGGAGAAGCTTACGGGCCTAATTGGGCAACGTCTCTGGACCCCTTTCTCTCTCTCGTAGTCTGTCGGTGAGGGCCCACTCCCCGTAAAGGAGGGACCGTCCGGGCAGCAGAGGGAGTAGAAAGGTGAGGAAGCGACCATTGGTGGGAAGTAATGACCACCACTGGAAGCGGAGGAGACTGTTGCCTGCGGGGCCTTAACTAAGAAACGGTCCCTCTGGTTTCCGTGGCAAAGGAACTAGAGTATTGAGCGCGAGCTCTGCCCCCAATCTAAGACGTACGGATACGTGTCGATGGATGGATGGCACCAGGGTTACCAAAGCCGCCGCGTGTCCCGGTCGGATCGGCCGGATGTTGGTCTGGGCTGTACTGGCCGGGCTGTGAACCCGTAAAGCTCGGGGGATCGGTCCGGTTGGGGCCCTGGCTGGTGGACGGTCGATCTGTCCGGGGCACTGTGGATGGTGGTGTCGCAAACGGCGGTCAGGGATACCGGGAGACCTCCCTGTACTAATTTGACTCCTTACCCCTACATGCGGGGCTCTGTAGGAGTGGACATTTTTGTTTTCCCTAGCTACTCGTGGGACTTATATGGAATCTCATTTTAAGAACTTCTTTAGAGGAGGAGTCTTCATTTTTGTCGCATCCAACCCGGAGGCTAAAGCTTGGCTTACAAAAAACCGTGGCCGAGCTAAGGCCCTGGGAAGGAGCGCGATTAAAAGTCAGTGGGGTGGAGGTGCTCCAAAGGATGCTGAAGGCTACGGTGCGGATCCCGGGTGAACCGGAGGACGTGCAAGTGGTCTTCAAGACTCTTGAGGCGTACAACCCCTCACTGAAAACGTCAACTTGGCGCCATGTCAATATTGACGGACCTCAGGCGGCTAGTATGGCTGAGAGGAACTTTCTCTTGGTTATACAGGTCCCTGAGAGTCAAGCGAGAGCTCTTGCTGCTCTCGACTTCAGACCCTTCTATGACTTCGGTCGGGTAACCTTTAGGGTTGCTAGCCTTGGTCAGGATGGGTCTGAAGAAAAAGGGGCAAGTGAACAGCAACCATAATGGCTGCCCGTAAGCTTACCCTTAAACAAATTAACTTGCATCACAGTAAAGGCGCCTCAGCAGTTTTGATGAGGGGCATGACAAGGATGCACTCAGGCATATCACTAATTCAGGAACCATGGTTAGTTCGAGGTGCTATTAGGGGACTTGGGGGGGCTGGCTTTAATGTTTACAGGGATCCCAAGGCTACCAAACCAAGAGCGTGCATCCTTACGAAGGGCATTAATGTTGTACCTTTGCTGGACCTGTGCACTGGAGACCTGATGGCGGTATTGACCGACTTCGAGGGTATCGGAAGGATGGTCATTGGATCGGCTTACTTTCCGTACGATAGCAAAGTTAATCCTCCAAATGAGGTATGTAAATTGGTGGATTACTGTGCAGAGAGGGGACTGCCCCTTTTGTTGGGCTGTGATGCTAACTCGCAACACAGGGTGTGGGGGAGCTCAAAGAACAACCAAAGGGGACAGGACCTATTGGAATATCTATTGGGAACAGGACTGGATATTCTAAACACGGGTAAGGTACCGACATTCAGTAATGCTGTCAGGGAGGAGGTGATTGATATCACCCTCTGCTCGTGCAGTATTGCACACAAGGTAAGAAGATGGAGAGTATCTAATGAACCTTCACTTTCTGATCATTTACAGATAGTCTTCGAGCTGGACGCTGTGGTCCCTTCGGAAACCAAGTGGATTCGTAATCCCAGGAAAACGGATTGGGCTAAATACAGCGCAGAGCTGAAGGAGACACTTTCTGTATTACCAGGCAGGATTAGAGATCATGAAACCCTGGATGAGGTGGCTGGTACTTTTACAACAGCCATAATAACAGCTTTTGAGAACAGCTGCAAACCAACGAAAGTTCGTTCGGCAAAAGAGACCTACTGGTGGAATGAGAGGCTAGAAAACCTCAGAAAAGAGACCAGGAAGTTATTTAAACGTGCTAAAAAATACCGCACGGCTGACAGTTGGTCCACATATGCAAAAATGAGGGACAACTATAGAAATGAAATAAGGAAGGCACAACAGGATAGCTGGACTGCCTTCTGCTCCAGCATCGATAAGGGCAAAGAGGCAGCGCGGTTAGACAAACTGCTTTCAAAAAACCCAGATGCAATTTTAGGCACCTTAAGACTGCCTAACGGAGGATTTGCCGAGTCGGACGAGGAGACTTTGGCTCACCTGGTCCAGACCCATTTCCCAGGCTTTTCTAGATCTGAGAAGGGCGGTCCCGATTCTCGGCCTCCGAGTAAACTACCGCAGGCTGAATATAGGCCGCGGAGACAGTTGGCTAATGGAATCGTGACTGCCGAGAAGGTCAGGTGGGCCGTGGAATCCTTTAGCCCTTATAAGTCTCCCGGACCAGACGGCGTTTTCCCCGTCCTTTTGCAAAGGGCAATGGATCAGGCGGTCGGACCGTTGGTAAGGCTTATCAGGGCAAGTCTAACTCTTGGATATGTCCCAAAAGCGTGGAGGGGCACTAAAGTCGTCTTCATACCAAAGGCTGGCAGGAACGGATATACCTCACCAAAGGATTTTCGTCCAATTAGCCTAACATCTTTCATTCTGAAGTTGGTTGAAAGATTAGTGGATAGATACATCCGCAGTGAGATCTTAAAGCAAAATCCTTTGCATAGAGATCAGCATGCCTATAGAACGGGATGTTCTACAGAATCAGCCCTTGCCAGAGCTGTTAACTTAATAGATGGACAGCTACAGGATAAGGGTTTCGCAGTGGGTGTTTTCATGGACATAGAGGGAGCTTTCAATTATACCTCCTCGGAGATTATAAAGGAAGCCATGATCTCTCATGGTATTCCCACAACCATTGTTGACTGGACCTGTCACATGTTGGGTAACAGGAACCTATTAACAACTAAAGGGAGCTCAACCCTTCGAGGAACAGTTAATTCTGGATGTCCTCAGGGAGGAGTTCTATCGCCCTTACTTTGGTGTCTGGTAGTGGATGAACTGCTAAGACTCCTCAGTGAGAAGGGATATCATGCGATTGGTTATGCGGACGATATCTTATTAATCGCTCGCGGTCCTCATCTGGATGTATTACTAGGTGTGGTGCAGCAGGCGTTAAATATGGTAGATGGATGGTGCGGACAAACTGGTTTGTCAGTCAATCCAGCAAAAACGGAAGTTGTTATTTTCACCAGACGATACAAGTGGAAAGCCACATGTATGCTAAAACTGGCTGGAAAAGAACTCCAATTCACAGAGAAAGCGAAGTACCTAGGAGTCATCTTGGATAGTAAGCTTCTTTGGAAAGAACACTTGGATGAGAAGTGTAATAAACTCACAGCTACTCTATGGCAATGTAGGAGAGCTATAGGATGTAGCTGGGGTCTTAAACCGGATACACTTTTGTGGATCTACGAATCGATTCTGCTTCCTAGGCTGACCTATGCGTCTGTGGTCTGGTGGAGCAGAGTTGAACTTAAAACGGCAAAAGACCGGTTGGAGGGCGTAAGGAGGCTGGTCCTAAGGAGCATCACTGGTGCTGTGCGCACTACGCCCACGATGGCCCTTGGTGCTCTTCTGTGACTGGAACCTTTACCCCTGATTATTAAAGCAGAGGCGGCGAAAGCTGCCCTGAGATTAGGTGGGGACAGAGGCCGTAGGGAAGTTGGCAGATGGCGTCTCCCCAGCAAATTGGTGGAAAAACCCATTCTCAATATGATTAGAGATAAGGTGACTCCACTTTACCTCTTTGACAAGAAGTATAGAATAAGTATACCTGATAGAGAGGATTGGCATGATGGGCCTGCCCTTCTTCCCAGAGATGCTATTGTCTGGTATACGGACGGATCGAAGGGAAGAATTGGCGCGGGCGCAGGTGTCTATCAAGAAGCAGTGGGGGTGGCTCTCGCATATAGTTTGGGAACCATCACTACTGTTTTACAATCCGAAATTGTAGCGATTCTCTACGGTGCTTCTGAGGCTCTAGAGCGCTGCCAAGATAGAAATATCTATATTGCTTCGGACAGCAAGGCAGCTATTTGCGCTTCGAAACGATATGTTACGACATCCCAACTGGTCGGAGAGTGCCACGAGGCGCTCAACAGGCTAGCTGGAATTAACCGTGTTACCCTCATCTGGGTCCCAGGACACTGTGGAATTAAGGGTAATAACGTAGCGGATGAACTAGCCAAAGAAGGTGCTAGGAAACGATTTATCGGACCAGAACCAATAGTTGGTGTCTCCAACAAGTGTCTGACTTTGGAATTTAAACAATGGCGGACACTAGAGCACCAAAAAGAGTGGCGGGCAGTTGCAGGTTGTAGACAGGCCAAAGCACTCATTGGGGAAAACTTAAATCCTAAAAGAGCGGCGGATTTCCGCAGGCTTAATAGGAAAGAGGCGAAAATCATAACAGGCTTGTTAACAGGCCATGGAGATTTACGCTATCACAGGCATAAGATGGGCATCGTCGAGGATCCCAAATGCCGTAGATGTGGTGAGGAAAACGAAACCTCAGCTCACATTCTGTGTCGATGCCCTGCCTTGGTGAGGGAACGATATCAGATCACAGGTTGTTACTTCCTTGAGGAAACAGCAATCGCTACTAAAGAACTGGCCGCGGTCCTGTTTCTATGGAAGGGGCTTTGGGCTTAGGTCAGGCGGTTTAGTAGGACTTTGGGGACGTAAAGGGTCAGCGGCTGCCAAGCGGCTGCAACCCTAATAGTTAATAATAATATAGTCAACTATATTTTTTTGTTTAACATTTAATTTAGTATAATTCTGCTCTCCTATTTTTATATGTTCAAAAATATTTATATCATCAACCTGCGCAGGAAAATTTTCATCTATATCTAATAAACCCTGAAAATCAGTTAAACAATATCCTTTATTCAATAACATTGATTTTATATTTCTATAAGCTATTTTTCAGCTTCAATATTGTCAATTTTTGAATAGTCTTCTGACATTTTACCTTTAAATTTCTCCCAAAGTTTTTCCGGATGTACATGATGACAATAAATTAGAATTCTTACAAATAATTGTCGAAGTGAATGAGGCATCATCCATAAAGTAGCTTCTTCCATTGTCCTAATCCACTCACTATCATCTTCTATAAGTCCTAATGCCAAACAGGCAGATGTAAAAGATTCATGAATAACTCCATTAATTGTTCTTAAACTTTGGAAAGAAGTCACTCCTTTTCCTGCAAGTAACAATAATCTAAGGTGAAATAATTCCAATTGGCGTGGATTAACTGAATACATTCTTCCCAATACTTTTTCTTTACGACTCCTTTTTGCCATTCAAGAGTTTTTTTACCCACGTATAATGTTCTGGTATTTGTGTATAATAATACTGACGAGCAGTACTATCACGCTCATTATGTTTAAAAAAATCGAGCAATTTTGTATTTTTCTGTAAATCAAAAGAAACATTGTTATTATCTTTCCTTTCGCGAATAATAACATTCTGTTCATTTGGCAAATGTATGGGTAAACGATTTATACTATGGCTCTTTTTCCCTAAAGGTTTACTTAAAATTCTTCAAACAGCCTCAACAGGACCTACATAGCTATTTTCTTCATAATGATTAATTTCATTGTGATTAACAGTAACCTCACCATTTGCATTTATAATGATAATGGATGCAGCATCATGACCCTTGAAAATATATTTATATAAATATTTAACAGATTTAATACTTGAAACTATTTCCACATTTATATGACAATTAAATATTTCCGAAAGTGAAGGGCAACATAGAACCACATTAGAATTGTTAACAACAAATCCATTTGGTCGCTCATACGTTTTATTATTATTTCTTCTACGACAACGAATAAAACTGTTTTCTTCAATTGTAGTTTCTTCTTGGTAACTTTTTGCAAAATTTTTTGAACATTTACCGTCGATTAAACACCAATCTCCACAAGGTCCGTGAATGTTATTTTGCATTATTATGTTATGCAAGGAAGGATTAATGTTTTCATCCGGAATTTCTGCAGAAATATAACGATCAACACTTTCAACTGTTAATATTTTAGAATTTTCTTTTAATATAACTAACAAATGAATATGTGGTAATCCTTGCTTTTGAAATTCAATAACATAAACATAAGACTTAACCTCTCCAAATAATTTGTTGTCAACAATAACATTTAAAAGTTGTTTCACCTTCAATGTAAAAACTCTAGTTACTATATCAGGTCTATCAGAAGCAGTTTGATGAGGTAATAAATTTTCTTGTATCTCTTTCCAATTTGGATTACACGTCATTGTAATAAATAAATCTGGTCTACCATGACGACCAACAATAGCCATGGCATCCTGATATTGTTGCATCATATTACGAGGTGATCCTATGAAAGTGGTAGGCAATATAAGCATTTTTCCAACATGTACATCATTTTCTAACTCATTATTTTGTAAATAATCAATTAATCCTTTATATGTTTCACTTCTCAATTGAGCTTGATTGTTTGCACAAAATTGCAATCTATCTTTCTCTATTTTTACATAATTATCAACTACTCATTGTTGAAACAATCTTCCCCCATATAAAAATTGATTAAATTCCTTATCCCTTATAGCAATTTTGTATTTACAATAGACAGACCTAGAAATATTATGTTCTTTACTTCTAAAATCACTATCACTACGAAGCATATTAATATTATAACCTTTACTTCCAAGTGGATAAAATATGGGATAGATCCATGGTTCAACATTCGGATCTAGATTACTAACTGATTTCAGTTCCTTGTAGACTTATTATAAACTGTTACATAAGATTCTGGTATTTCTCCTTCTGAGTTTGTATTGAAAATAGCAGCAACTTCATTGTAACTTTGAAAATTATATCTTTTTTTATCAAAACCTTTTTTCAACGTGAACAATAGTTGTAACTCTGGAACATCTTCATTATTTTGTCTTGCTAATTCAGTTTCTATTTTAATTACTTCTGACATCATCATAAAAGATTTTGTGTATGCGGTTGAAGTTCTCATAATATTTTCTTTATTTTGTAAAAGTTCTTCATCCAACTTTTCGTTACTTTTCAATCTGTATCTGATTGATTCGTCAGGGTCAAAAATAAATAATTGACCAAAACATGGATCCTCACCTTTATCCGGATATAAAGCACTATTAATTTAATAGTAAATTTGACCTTGAATTTTATAACAAAATGGTCCTCTTCTTCTGCCATTAAAATTAATTACATTAGCATTTAAAGATGCAAAAGAAAAAGAATTATTATATAGTCTTATATTCTTTTTAAAGTGACCTGATTTTTTATGAAACCCTTCTAACAAAAGCCTTAATTCATCTGGATATTGTATTGAAGTTAATACAACACCTCCATGACTACAGCAGTCATTAAAACTAACTTTTTTTCCAGAAACATTTTCATCTTTAAAATGTTTAGCTTGACAATGTGTGCAATAATTATTCATCGGACCTAGATAATTTTCAACATTTAACTCATTTTTAATTTGATGCTTTAATCGAGTATTCTTTGTTTTTAACAAAGAACTTGTATCACTATTTTCATTTTTTAATTTAAGGTTCTCAGTATATTCAATTTTGGATTCGACTTGAAGTTTTTTCTTAGTTTAAGTGTGCTTTTCACCTAAAGAATTTACGTAATCAATTTTAGGTTTTAATTTTTGCCTCTCACGATAACTTTTTTGAATTTCTGCCCTACTTTGTTTAAGTGTTGTTGATGCAATATTTCCGTCATTTATTTTATTTATTTCTCTCGGAAAAGAAATGGAAGTGTGTGCCTTCTCTGAATAATTTGCATTATCAATTTTACGTTTTAATTTTTGCCTCTCACGATAACTTTTTTGAATTTCAGCCCTACTTTGTTTAAGTGTTGTTGATGCAATATTTCTTTCATTTGTTTTATTTATTATGCTCGGAAAAGAAATTTCTTTCTTAATAGAGTTTTTAGAAAAGTTTGATTCTCCATACAGAAGTTGAATATCATTTTTATTTAAAAGGCACTTCCAGTCATAAGCAACTATGCAAGATCTACTATTAGAAAGTTGTACAGAGGGAAATTTACATAAACTATTGTTTTTGAACATGAGCATTAAATGATTTCTCATATTACAATAATAGTAATTGACAGAGTGGGGCATAATATTGAAAAACAACGATGTTGCGAATGCTATTGCATATACTCCACAAGAAAGACTGTATTCTGGTTGTTGATCAACAGTTGTGAAAACTACTGGTGGTTCAAAGGGATATAATCGAATTAAATAATCTCTTTGATCATGATTTAAATATTTTTTATTAAGGCTATCAAAAATGTAAAGGCTTACTCCATCATAATAAGTACAAATCCAATGACCAGATTTATAAGATCCACTAAAAAGTATTTGAATGTGCTGCTTACTTTGCTCGACTGGAACTATCAAATCAAGTGTTTGTAAACACAAAGTATTTTGCATATTATAAAAAAATTTGATTGTCTTCCCAATAGCTTTTGAAATCCATACATATGATCATTATTTAGCATTGCTCCTTCAGTGACAATAATACTTAAATCATGACTAGTCAAATTAACAGTTTCTCCTTTGTTAGACATTTTTCTTTTATTTTATAAAATTTACTTATATCAAGGAATTATATAAAAATTTTAAAATAGTAATATTACATTAGAATTTTAAGATCAAGTTTTATACATTTAATTATAAATTTTATAATTTCCTTTTATTCAATGTTATTAACAAATTTTGACACTTATAGAAAATAAAAACAAATTTACAATTCTCTCCATATTCAAAACTTTTAAATGTTTCCTTGTATCCAATATAATCAATGTCCAATTTTGTCTTTCATCCAAAACTAATTTCCAATTTTGTCTCTTATCCAATATATAACCAATTTACTATTTTTCCTTTAATCCAATTTAACCAGTTTCCAGCTTTCATTTTATCCAATAATTTTCAATTTTGCTTTTTATCCAATATAACCAATTTCTAATTTTGCCTTTTATCCAATATAACCAATTTCCAGCTTTTTTATCCAATATTACCAATTTCCAATTTTGCCTTTTATCCAATATAACCAATTTCCAATTTTGCTTTTTATCTGATATAACCAATTTCCAATTTTGACTTTAATCCAATATAACCAATTTCCAATTTTGCCTTTTATCCACTATAACCAATTTCTAGCATTTTTTTTCCAATATAACCAATTTCCAATTTTGCCTTTTATCCAATTATAGATGATTTATAAATTTATAATAAATTTTTATAAACTTATTAATAAACATAAAAAATTAACTTTATTAAAACTAAACACAACTCAATTTAATTATTTAAATAAATAATGATTGAAAAAAATTTACAAACAGTATGTTAATGCAATTCTATTATTAATTTACTATTCACTTATTATCACTAATTATATTCACTAATACTTACTATTCACTAATTCACGAAGTATTCACACTTATAATTCACTTATTTATTTAACTTTATATTTACTCACACATAGTGAGTGAATTCACCAGAAATTATTGATTTTTTTTAAACTTAATTTTTTCGTTGAGGACACGTAGAACGTGCTCCAAGGAAAATAATCGACGATATGATTTTGAAATTAAATTTTCGTTCTTTATATTTAAGAACGTGGTGGTAAGCCCTGAGCGTGAGTGTCCTCTTCGCACTCGTAGATTGATTCTGAGGCCATATATACCTGTATTAGACCCTACGTAGGATTACCACAAACAATACGAACCCTTGAACAACAGCCTTTGTAAATGAGGGACCCAGGTATCTTCCTTCATCGCAAGTAACGCTGGCTTTAGTAACGGCTACCTTTCTTTCTTTCACTAAAGGAATATAAATAGAAATGTCTCGCTTTACCTAATTTGCATATCTGCTGATTTTATATAAGGATAACAATGCATTATTTTCAAGAAAAGATAATGGTTTTCACCGAAAAATAGGTAGTCAGGTGGTGAAAAAAATTCCTAGCGATATACCGGGAAAATAACATTGCCCTTGTGGTAAAACTTATTCGTTATTGTGGAATTTACAAAAACAAATAAATTTAATTACAGAAAGGAGTGTGACGACTTGTTTCAGCCTTTAAAGATACAAATCGTCAGAAAGAACCCATAACAAGAAGTATTTTTTTATGCTTTCAATTTTATAGCAGAAAGTGAAAAACTATTCATGGGAATAATTTTCAAACTACGTGTTAGGTAGTTTTTGCTGCAATATTAAAATCACTTTCAATAATAATCTTACAGAATTTCACTAAAACGTGTGCTTATATGGGTGATTTTCAAATAACTGTCATATTTGCATGTCCCCATAGATAAATGACTAATAAAATTATTATTTTTTGCCACTCACTTCATAAATCACTTAATAGAAGTCTCTTCTTAAAGATGCTTAATATTCAGTTTGTTAACATTAACATTATCATAGTTAAAATTAAGAAAATAGGGTTAAAATGTCAGGTCCATGGTATACGTTTTTTTAAAATTTTGTTCTGAAATTTTCACGTACGCAAATATTAAAACTATCTTTTAAGTACTTTGTAAGCCAAATCTAACCAGATGTTTTACATATAAAAATATTTTTATTACAATGATATTCTACGTACACGAGCACTTTTTTCATGTTTTAAATTGTTAATTACTTTCTACCAACACATGTTAACGTCATCGTGGTTTTATTACTCAATTTTATGTTTAATTGACTTCTACTGATATTATTTTGAAGTGCGAACATTGAAAAGAAAATATTTATTCGATTTTTTATTTCTTTACGTGTTTTAACTGTGACACACATGTCAGGACCGTGGAAAAATGTCAGGTCCATGGCATGTAGTATCTTGTAGTTTTCATTTGAACATATACTTTAATAACAAAAATGTACTGGAATATGTAATAAATTTCAAATTTGGTTCACTATTTGAGCAGAAAAATGTCTTATTCAAAAAAATCACAGTTATTTGAAAATCACCCATATAAAAGACAGGAACGGTGATTTAAAGTTT
This sequence comes from Leptopilina drosophilae, assembly GCA_032873175.1. NCBI lineage: Eukaryota > Metazoa > Arthropoda > Insecta > Hymenoptera > Figitidae > Leptopilina > Leptopilina drosophilae. The sequence continues at coordinate 50,424,272 of CM065483.1, read as the reverse complement.
ACCGCGAATCGCGAAGGTGATCTTTTTTTAGTGAAAACTGAACCCGAAATCGTTAACGCCGCTATCAGTGCAAAAAGTGACGAAGTGGAGTGGCATATTCGTTTAGGACACTTAAATCGCAGAGATTTAAATTTGATGATGCAAAAAGAAGCAGTTACTAGTTTAAAATTCAAGACTGACGCCGCTTTCCCAACCTGTGACACCTGCGCTGCCGGAAAAATTACCTCCACACCTTTTCCTAAGAAATCACAAGGAACATCCGCATTGCTCGAGATAGTTCACACCGATATTTGCGGCCCGATGAGAACAGAAACAAAAGGCGGAGCTCGCTATCTCCTCACCTTCACGGACGACTACAGTCGTTGGACCGAGATCTATCTACTTCGCCGCAAATCTGAGGTTACCGAAAAATTCATTGAATATAAGAACTACGTCGAGACACACACTGGAATGAAAATCAAAACTCTCCAATCTGACAAAGATCGGGAATTTATTAACTCAGATATGGATCGAATATTAAAGAACTCAGGAATCCGAAATCGTCTGACAGCTCTATACACCCCGCAACAAAACGGTATTGTGGAGCGCAAAAACCGGACATTCATCGAACCAGCACGTTGTTCATTGATCGACTCCGGATTGCCAACATCATTTTGGGGAGAGGCAGTTTCAGCAACATGCTATATCAAAAATCGATGCATCACCAAACCATTAGGTCTTCAAACACCTTACGAGAGATGGACCGGAAAACGTCCTGACGTTCGACACCTGAGAAAATTTGGAACAAAAACATTCATTTTGGACAAATCGATTAACAGAGACAAATTGAAACCGTGTGGCATTGAAGGAATTCTCGTTGGTTACTCGAATTCAGCCAAAGCATACAGAATATGGGTACCTGCAGACATGAAAATTCGTATCACCCGTGACGTTCGTTTCATGGACGAGACTCCGTACGAAGCACTCCTGAAGGATCCAGCAACCAAATGTGACGTCGAGTTTATCTACGATCATCAAGAGCATCCGGAGCAGGATATTGGAATCGATCATGTGCCAATCTTCCTTAACCCTCTTCCAAATATCGAAAATCCTCCTGAAGTTTTAGTCGAGCAGAAACGAGGACGAGGTAGACACAAAAAGGTGAAGACAGCAAGGCGAGGACGTCCAGCAAAGACATATAACATGATCAACACGAATGATCAATCCGATGAGGCCGAAAGCGAAGAAGAGTCTCAAAATGACACCATCGAAACAAATAATTTTCCCGTGGACCAAGAAAATCACGAACCAGCTCCGGCGAGCTCCGACGATGACTTCCTCGGCTGGGAAAGTGCCGAATTGGTCATGAGTGCCTGCGAAATTTCCATGGATCACGCCTTATCAGGACCCGACAGCGGAGAATGGGAAGATTCCATTTACTAAGAAATAAAAAGTTTGATTTCGAACAACACATTTGACCTCGTGGACAGACCATCTACCGGAAAAGTGATCAAGTGCCGCACCGTTCTTCGAAACAAATATAGACCCAACGGAGAATTGGAGAAAAGGAAAGCACGTGTTGTTGCAAATGGTTTCGCCTAACAACTAGGAGTCCATTATTTCGAAACCTTTGCTCCGGTCGCTTGACTCAGCTCGCTCTGATTATTGATGACAATAGCAGCCAAGTTTAATCGACGAATAAGTCAGCTGGATATCGAAACGGCCTACTTGAATGGTAAGATGGATACGGTCGTGCACATGGAGCAACCAGAACTTCTGGAGAAGATGCTTCGACGGATGACTGCCGAGGATCCAGATCTTGCTCAACGAGCCAACAGCATGCTAAGCGACATGAAAGGAAACGCCAAGGTCTGTAAGCTCAACAGGGCCATCTATGGATTACGTTAGTCCGGAAGACAGTGGTATGCTGCTCTTGATTCAGTCCTTTGAAAAATAGGTCTAACACCGAGTCATGCCGATCCGTGTGTGTATATCGATAAAGAGATAATGACATATGTTTTGGTATATGTCGACGATATTCTTATTATCTCAAATAACCGAAGAAGAGAAAATCAAATCAAAATGTTGCTTTCCAAGGAGTTCAAAATCAAAGATCTCGGTGATGCTCGCTACTGTTTGGGTTTAGAGATATCTCAGGACAAGGATGGTGTGACACTTTCGCAAACAGGATATATCAAGGACATCCTAAAGAAATTTGGAATGAGCAACTGCAAAGCTGCAAGTACTCCAATCGCTCCAGGATCGAAATTGACGAACGACGTCGACAACGAAAAGGACAACGACGTTTTTCCCTACAGAGAGCTAATTGGAGCGCTCATGTCTGCTCAACAAGGGACAAGACCCAACATAGCACATGCCGTCAGTGCCCTTGGCCAGTTCAGCAGTGATCCAAAACGTCAACATTGGACTGCCGCAAAACGCGTATTGCGATATCTTTAACGAACCGCTGATTTCGGACTAAGATATAAAAAGAACAACGAACCCTTGACATGCTTCGTCGACGCCGATTGGGGTAATTACGTCATGGATAGACGCTCCTTCACAGGATCGGTTCTCACTTTCAGCGGAGCAGCAATCTCGTGGGAATCGCGCAAACAGCGGACCGTCGCACTGTCTTCCACCGAGGCTGAATATATGGCCATTACCGATGCCGCCAAGGAGGCCATTCACATCATTAACTTCCTACGGGATCTGCAGCTTTCAAAATTCGCGAAAGTAAAAATGTTCAACGACAATCAAGGTGCCGGAAGCTAGCCGACAATCCAGTTTATCACGCAAGGTCTAAACACATAGACATTAAAAACCACTTCATTCGTCAGGCTTTAAAGGATGCGAAAAGAAAGACGAGACGATACCAGCACTATAGCAAAATTATAAAGAGGAAACTAAATGCTGGCAAAAACCAAGTAACGATTTACATCGTTACACATTTAAAAGGAATAACAATGGACTATCTTTTTGAAGAGGGATGATGTTCTTTATTGAAAAAAGGGTAGTCAGGTTGTAAAAAAAAGTTCCAGTGACATAGTCCTGTAAAATAACATTGCCCTTGTGGTAAAACATATTCTTTTCTAAGAAATTTGCAAAAACACGAAAAATATAATCTCACAAATTAGTGTGACGACTTGTTTCAGCCTTTAAAGATAGAAATCATCTAAAATAACCCGTAACCCATTCAAAATAAAGAATAAATTCTGTGTCACAGTGAAACAAAAAAAAATTATTTAACAAATTATCGAAAGAAAAAGAAACACCATTGACATACTAATAATCATCACTGCTACCATGACAATGGTCGCTCTAAGAGACGAGTTTCCAGGACGATTCAATTTAAAGTTGATGTTGAATCAACAGGCGTAAAGTAAACATAGTAAATCGAAATCATCATAAGCAACGATATCAATGACAAAAACATCATCGACAACAAATTTAGAAAAATTGGAAACATTTGGACCAGAAGCAAAAAAATCAAAAATAACATCCAAATACACAGTGACGGAAAAAATTATTCTATAAAAAGGAAGATAACTAAGAATCACTAAATTTGAGAAATCATGAAAAAATTTTTCCAAAAACGATAAAAATATTAAATTTAATTAGGTTTTATTTTATTTATTACGAAGAAAAATTGTTATTTTTTTAACAAATGGAAATCTTAAAATTTTCGTTAAAAATAAATTTTTAAATTACATATAAAACAATTCCCTTCATAAAAAAGACAATCTATCCCTCTTCAACGCGTTTGAAAGTTTGCAATTAATAGAGTATAGATAGGGTTATTAATAATTAAGACGCAAAAATTAAAAAAAATACATTTTTAATTCATGTTTGTATTATTAATATGCAATAACCCCAGGCAGGACACCTAGGAATTAAAAAAAACGTACCGTCGAGCAACATCACTCTACTATTGGCATACGGGATTAAACATTCGTTCACACCGGTATATCATCCACAGTCCGACCCGGTAGAGCGGGTGAACCGAGTTATAAAGACCATGATTTACGCATACGTCTCCAAAAATCATCGGAAATGGGATGTATATCTAAAATATCTCAGATTTGCGTACAACACGGCAGTACACGGTGGTACTGGCGTAAGCCCGGCGTACTTTAACATGGGCAGGGAACCCAAACCATACAACAACCTTCGAGATAGAACAGAGGAAAACCAAGTAGACCTCACATTCGCGGATCCCGATGAGTGGTTAGAAAGAATCGAAAAACTGAAAGAGATACAGGACTTAGTATCCCTACAGATGGACCGATCGGTCCATGGTTCGAACGTCAAAAAATTAATTACGACAAAAGACGTAGACACGTTTTATATACGGTAGGAGACAAAGTCATGTGCAAAAAGCAAGTTACTGCGGCTGCACATAAGGGGATTACACGAGCGTTCGGGGAAAAGAACCAAGGCCCGTTTACCGTAATACGCGTTCTCGGACCTTCAGTATATGAGATAGCCACCGAAGAAGGCAGGTCGCTGGGTAAGTTCCCAATTAACTTATTGATCCCCTATAGGAATCGTAGGACAGGGGGAGTAGAGAGAAAAAAACAGGAGCATGATCCTCTAAGAATTTGCAGGTAGATGGGGAACTAGAGTAATTAAGTACTTATCGAAAGAGCGCAAGACGAATCCTTTCTTTAAATTGGGAAAATTGGTCCGAAAATAGGCCAGATTTTTTTTGTTCTTAGAACCATTCAATTTTGAGGAGAGGGCAAAGTAGAATATTTAGCCCTCTATATAAAAATAATAGACGACCCCACAAATAAAGGAAATACTCCAAATTTGTCTAAGAGGAAGAAGAAGAACTCCGAGCGGCAGCAGACTCCAGGAGCGAACTGGCCGCAAGAGTGGAGCGGATGCTCCGAGACGATTTTGAGATGGTGCCACAACAGACAACACCCACCCCGACGGTGTGGAGACCAGCTGATTCCACATCTAACCCAGCCGGATCTTATAGAGGCGGATACACGTCCCGACCGATGCCGCCACAACGACAGGAAGTGGGGTGGGCGAGGGACGCAGGGCCGATACAGACCCGTACACGACCGCCCGCCCATATCAGACGCCTAGATAAGCGACGCGAGGAACAGGCGTCCGAAGCGGAAAGGGGACGCCGAGAGGACCGAGCTCGACTGGCAAGGGAGAAGGCACGCCAAGAAACTCAACGTCTCCGAAAAAGAAAGGCTGAGAGGGCCTATCAGGCTCGTCAAACCTGGATGAGGGCGTACGAAGAGGAGAAGAGGAGGGAAGAAGAGATCCGCAGAGAGGCCCAAGCCATTGCCGAAGAAATGCTCCTTCAGTTGGTGGAGGTGGCGTCCCACCTGAACCAGAAGATACACGATCGGGACCACTACTACCGACAAGAGCTGGTAGAAACAACAGCCCGCCGCATGTGGTGCCGTAGGTGTAAAAATCGAGGACACCAAGTAGAGAATTGTGCCCAGGCAGAAGAGGACTAAATTTAGGAAGAAGTTTCTTCCTATATATATTTTTTCTCTTCTCTTTCTTTTCTTTCTCTCTTTTGTTTATTTCGTAAATTATTTTTTTTCCTTTGTTTTTGTTTCTGGGCAAAACTCTCCTTTTCTTAAGGAGGGAGAAACCCTCCTTTTGTTAAGGAGGGCCCATAAGAAAAGTCTCATTAAGATTTTTATGTTTAGTTAATTGTTTTGGTTTTTTGTAACTTTCTGCCGGGAGGAGGCCCGGGAATAAGGGACATAACCCTATAATTTTTTATTATTTTATGTAAATTTCTCAGTAATAAAACGAGATAATTTATTTAGACAACTACGTGTCAAGGGTATGAAGTTATTTCTTAACCCCTGATCCCCTGCTGATCGGAGGACCGAGAACTTTGACTCAAGGTAATAAGAAAGTTATTTAATCAAGACACATATGGTGACAGACAAGATGGTGAGAAGACTGAGGGTCTTCATCACTGAGGGTGATGAAAGTTACTTGATTCAAGTTATAGTTTCTTTTTCTTTTTGTGTTTTTTTTTATTTTCTCAAAGCATCTTACAATATGTCCGATCATAAAAGTCGGTAAAATGAATTGGAAACAATATGAATCACTAACGAGGAACAGGGGAGTGAAGATAAGTTAAGCCACTGGCGGAGACTCCTTAAGGTAGATGTTTCGGCTAGGACGAGGGGAGTTGTAACGTGGTTTTATATTAACCACGTACAAATGTCCCGCGAAAGTCTCGCCGAAAAATCTAAAATTAAATATTCGACTTTTCTGCGTCCATTCCACAGGGGCCATGTAAAGGGCGCATGTGTAAAGGACGGTGCACGTCCGTGTCGCCTAATTGCCAATTTCCTCAGTTCGGTTCTGGCCAGCCGTGTGACAACTGTAGTTCCGCGTCCCGGTTAATTGTCTGCTAACGATATAAAGTCCTCGAAGATGAGGCGCGCAGAGGAATACCGTGGGATGTTGCGGAAAATCCGAGGTTAGTGGACGAATTCAACTTCGCTCGCCTTCACCTGGTCCACCAGGTCATCCTGAGAGGCAACTTGGCGTCAACGCTGAGTGCCGGCCAAAACGTGCTACACCGGAGGCGTGATTTCTATATTTGTTGGTTATCTCCGAGAGAAGTGTAGTTTCCCCGGTTTTCCTTCATTATTGAATAAATAAAGAGAAAAGTTAAAATTCTAAATTGTGTCATAGTGATTTGTAGTGAATAGTGAGTGTTGAGTTGCCTGTTTCGTCTCTCTCGGCAATGGAATCCATTCTTTGAGATACGTCCAGCTATCTAACGTCATACTTGGACTCGACATATCTCGATGTAGCGAAACAGTCTAAAGGAGCATTCAAGACCTCTGCAGGCTGTCTGTCTGCGCAGCCAGAAGCAATAAGAGTAAGGAAGAAGATGTAATAAATTTGAATTTTCTTACTCTTTTAATCTTGTACGTTACCATGGCAACCTGCAGACAGACAGGCTACAGAGGGCTGAACACTCTATTAGGGTGTTTTGAACATTCGATCAAGTGACGATTCGATGTTTTTAGCATTCGATCATTTAAGAATTCGATGTTCTTTGCATTCGACCATTTGACGATTCGACGTTTTTAGCATTCGACCAAATCTCTTTGTTTGTTGGCGTCTTTTAATTTTTTATTGTGTCGTTCCCGCTAGTGATGTGGAAATGTTAATTAATGAAGAATTTTAAATATCTTTTTATTGGGTTTTAAAGTAAGTAATTTAAAGACTATTTAACATTGTACTTTTATGTAATTTTAAAAATTGATTCAGGACATTTACTGTAAGTATAAAGGTGGTATTTAATATTTAGGTTATATACATATAATCAATACGTATTAAATATAGTAGGTATTTTAAAAATATTATAAAAGCATTTTTTAGTTTTGAATTACATTATCTTTTTTAATTAACTTCATTGTTTGTCAGTTGTAGATAATATTCTTTGTTATACGATATTTTCTATTTACTTACTTTTTTAAGTTTTAATCTACAAAACATTCATCTTTTTCAATTTTTTTTCATTTTCCAATTTTATTGTACTGCTTTTGCAATATTTATTGTAATTGTTAATCATTTGAAGAGCATGGCATTACTCACGTCACTTTGAACACAATGAAAAAATGGTTAAACTATTTTTCTCTTTTAAAGAATTTCTTATTAAAAATGTAAATCAAACATTGTTTAACTGCGAGTTTGGTTTCGATAGCTCAAACTTTTTACCTATTGCCCTCATGATCTTCAAAGTAAACTTTTCATAAAAAATTGATCGAAATAAAATAAAAATTATATCTTAAAAGTGATTCTACAACCAAGTGCCTTTGTGTGTGTATAGAATGAGTTGGACATGAAGATCCATTATTTTTTACTAAATTATTTGTAGAAATAAAACTATTTAAATCACTTTTTGATTTACTGTTTTCTAAGTAGTTATTTTTAACAATTTAGAGAGTACATTATTGACATTACGTGATCTTCAAATGTAATGATACCTGTAATGCATTTTTGTTTCAACCATTTATTACATTTTTAAGGCTGGTATATATATTTATTCAGGTTTTATTGTTAATTTTTTCAATGAAAATGTTAAAAACAGTTAAGAGAAGTTATTTTTTTGTAAAAAGTAAGAAATAAGGTTTATTTTTAAATAAAGTGGAGTTAAAAAAAATTTTATCACATAGGTGCAAAAATGGTACCTTTAGGTAGCAGATGGCAGGATGTAAGGCCGCATTTATTTGTTCCACTATATAAAAATTGCGACAATAATTATTTATCTTTAAGGAAAAAATATACCAGTTTCATGCAGGTTAAACGAAAGTATGCTCGTCATCTGCTATTAGAAATTGCTACTTTTGTACTATTAGAATAAAAATTCTCGTAAGCACGTCGGTGAAATTCTCAACGTTTATGATCAACGATTGAAAGAAAAAAATTCTTTTCCTGACGAAAAGAATAAAATTTTTTGTTCACAAATATTTCTTTTGTAAATCATTATTCAAAAAACTAACGAAAATATTTTCTATACAAAAATTAATAAAAATTTGCTTAGAGAAATATTTTTTTCTGAAATCGTTGATCATAAACGTTGTGAACTTCACTAAGGTCCGTCAGCAAGTGTAAAGTTCCACATAAATAGGAAGAGTAAAACTAAACTAACACAACTAAATACAGATGATTAATATAATATTTCTAAAAAGTTTGTAACATTTAGATTGGATGGAGAGCATGTGAGAGAAGTTGCTTTAAATTTCAAATAATTAATCTCAATTGTCTTTTTGACCTTGAAGAAAACGGTTCTTCAAACAAAAGTTTTGCAAGGAGAGGATTATTATCAATTGCTAAGAGTGGTTGTCACGGAAAGATTCAAAAATCGAAATAGGCCAATCTAGAATTGGGGCTCAAAAAGTACTCATCACGTCGAGATTTAAAAAAAACCAATTATTTTAGAGAAATGATTGCACTTACATGTAATTACTTTGCGTCTAAAGTGTTGCAATAATTTAGAACTATTCATTACGTTATCTACCGTTTTTAGGGTCGCTCATTACAAATCTGATTAAAATTTAAAAATTCAAAATGTCAGACACATAAGTGATGCTACATCAAAATATGAGATGTTGGATTCCATAAGGGCACGTAAATTTTTCTCGGCCGAAATCGAAGTCCCCTGGACACTTAAACTTCAACTTCTGAATTTAAATGTTTAAAATATATATCCTTATAGGAAATTTCATTGCGCATCTTTTCTTCTTTTAAATTTTTATTGTATCTATTACCGTTTTCAAAATATAAGAAAAAACTATTTTTTTAAAGAGCGAAATTTTTATTGTTTTTTTCACTTCAACTTGCGATTACTCAGTCAATTTTAAGGATTTTTTTAATGAAACAAAAACGAAAATACGCGTTATTTTATCCTACGAGTTTTAACATTCGACATTTGTCAATTAATTGTTTAATTGAACTGTATGTTTCGGGAAAAACTTATTTAGACCTTATGGGTGTTGGGATGTTGGACTTAGCTTTTGAAAAAAATCACTAGATTTTCATTTCAGAATATTCCATCAATGAGTAAAGAATGTGCCAAAAACATGTTTAAAAGGATATGTAAAAGATAAAAGTAAGTAAAAATATTAATGTGCCTATTAATTAGCTGCGAAAAAACTAATTATAGGATATTTTACGGTCTTCTGAAGATGAAATTTTATAAGCGGGAACTCAATGGTTTAGAACGATGAGAAAACTAATTTCTTTTACATAACACTGATAGCAGATAAAAAAAACCATATAGTAACGACACTGTATTATAATTTGTATTTTTGTGTTTTCTTTATGGAATCATGATTTATTTATGCTGCAAGGCATAATCCAAGGCCAATATTTCACGAAATTTTTGACAGATCATATTCCTGTCAACCATCTTTTTTACTAGAGTAATAAATATAAACACAGTTTTAGAGAAAGCAGTTATAAGAATATGTGTAACATTTCGCTGCAGATATGTTTCTGAAAGCGGCCACATGCATAGGGCGCTTAGTCTATAAAGTCACGTCTTACAAATAATGTTGAATCCATCTGTTTTGAACAGAGTTTAAAAAGTAGCTAATGAGATGAAAAATTATGTAAATAATGATAAGAATAATAATAAGAAATTATATATATATATATATATATATATATATAATTATGAAAACATTCTTGATTATCTACTTTGGCAACCATTCTTTTAGTTATTTCTTGTAGATTCTGTAAAATAAATTTTATATAATTATTACCTCTTTATAAAGTAAACAAGGTATGACAATCAATAAGTTTCTATATGAACTCAGAAATATTAGTTTGTTATTTGTATATAATTTACTAATGACCAAATAAAAACCGACAAAGGAAATTCAACAGATAAATTAGTACTCCTGCATTACACAAAACAATTCCTGAACTTACTTAAGCAGTTCAAGGCAGATTTCTGAAATGTTTGAGAATTTCTTAAGTTTAATGTGGGATTAGACCTCAAATTATTCTCCTATCCATCGTTCAGGTGCATTTTTGGAAGTGTACCTGAATAATTTTTAGTATTTATATTTAATATTTAGTATTTTTATACAACAGATTGAATTAGTAAACTTTACTTTTATAAAGTTATATATTTACACCTATCGACTAATTATCAGTATCTGAATTTTTTTTACAGCAATTATGTAGTAAAATTTTATGAAGCTTTACTAATTAAACTTTAAAAAGATTTTTATCCAGTATTTATTACCTCGAGGACGGCTTGTTTAACAAATTATGAATTTTGACAATGAAAAGGTTTTTACAGGATAAAAAAATAAGAGAAAGAAGAAAATTTAACTTAGTATTGTGGAAACATATAAATTGAATCGTTTTCTTACATTCAAAGTATATAAATTCACTATGCAATACTAGGCAGGTCTATACCTACAACTGACTAAAACGAAGAAGGCTAGAAAGAAGGCCTAATTTCCTTTTTTATGTAATTTTACATTGACAAAGTAATGAAATTGTGAAATAGAAGCAAATTTATTCAATTATTTTCTTTTAAAATGTAGTTCATGTTCTGTTTACATTTACCCCTAGTTTTCTAATTTTCGGGGTAAATGTAAACACTTAATTATTTATTATCTTGATTGACGAAAATCAAAGTCAATTTTTGTTATGACATTAAAAAAAGGAAGAATTACAAATTGTAGTTTGATTTTTTAATTTATTTTTATGAAAATTCGAGACAAAATATTGAAACAATAAAACTTTGATTTATAATCTTCTTTTCATTAAAAGATACACTACCGCTCAAAATTAAGAGACCACTTGCAACAGTATAAAATAAACATAACATCCTTTAAATATCGATAATTTTGCTAAATATTAACGTAAAAAGATTTTAAAGACAGCCTTGAAAAGATTTAAAATGCTTTATTTACAATATTATAAAATATTGAATGAAATTAAAAATTAAAACAAATTAAGAAAATAAATTCATAAAACTTCATTAATAAAATTAACAAATAAAATATTCTAAAGAATTTAAATTAAAAGTAAATAAATAATTATCGTCAACTTTTTAAATTGAAATAATAAATAACTAATAAATCCTTTTATGAAACGAGTAGATATGCAAATTAGGTAAAGAGAGACAGTCTAATGTTGCTTATCCTCGAAAGAGAAAGAAAGCAATAGCGTTAGATTTTCTGCGTTATAAACAGAGACCGATTTATGTTATTTCTATTTGGAAAGAGGAAGAAAGCAATAGCGTTAGATTTTCTGCGTTATAAACAGGGACCGATTTATGTTATTTATTTAGAAAGAAGAAGACAGAAAGATATTTGAAATATATATATATATATATATATAAAGAGAAGCGAAAGGTCTGCTCGAGTACCTGCCCTATTGTTCGAAGGGTTTCTTTTAACCAGTGGGCAGTCTATTGTACATGCACGTTCAATAATATTATATATATATATATATATATATATATATATATATATATATATATATATATATATATATATATATATATATAATATATATATATATATATATATATATATACATATAGATAGATATATATATACAATATATATATATATACCGGAAAGAGTGAGATTTTTTTTTGTTTTAAATTCGGTAGAGGATAGAAACAGAAATTTTCTACTCATCTTATACTTTTTTCGTCAGCTCAAAAGACAGTGAGTTTTTCGAAGTGACAGTAAATCAGTGAAAGTGAATTTTTTTCAATTATAAAAAATTAATTTTTGTTTGATTTCAAAGTAATATATTTGTTTAATGTGTAAGTGATTATATTAAGTGACTAAAAGATGTAAAGATTATGAATATTTATGTAAGTAAAAGATGTATCGAGCTTCTATGTAAGTAATGTTTTTATTATTAAAAAAATGTTTTTTTCAAATTGTTTTGAAATTCAAGTGGCTTTTGAATGAAGGAGTTCTTTTTTTGTTTATTCATTTTGTAAAATTATTATTAAAATAATGCTATTCGTAAGGAATAGATATTAAAATGTAATTTTTTCTTTAAAATATTTTTGTTTAAAAAGTGAAAAGTTAATTTTTTCTTTTGATTTTGTTATTATTTTAAAAATTTATTCGTTAGGAATAGATGTTAAAATGCAACTGTTATAAAAAATTATTTTTTTGTTTTCGTTTAAAATTAAAAAAGTTATTTATCTCCACATAGTAAATTGAATTTTTTTTCCATTTATAGATAGTAAAATTTTCTTTTCTTGCAGTTTTTATTTTTTTCTATGATAAGAAATTGTCTATAGATATATTTCATAAAAGTAATTTACATTTTGTAATTTAAAGTTGTATTAATTTTGGAAATGAATTGTTGAATGATGGAAATTAGAAATGGAAATTAGAAATGGAAATTAGAAATGGAAATTAGAAATGGAAATTAGAATTGGAAATTAGAAATGGAAATTAGAAATGGAAATTTGAAATAGATATTGAAATTGGATACAAGGGAATTAAAAATAAAGAAAAAAGGCAGAATTGGAAATAATTTTAGTTGGAAATGGAAATTTTGAATTAAATTGTACTAAATGCTTCATCTTTTTTTTAAATAAAAAAGACCTTATATTTATTTAAAAGTAATTTTCACTATATTGGTCAACATTACCAAATAGAACCATGGCTAATAAAAAAGAATTAGTTAATTTAAGTGATGAAAATTATGATATAATAGATAATAAAAATGCAATGTTGAATAATGATCATATGCATGAATTTCAAATGCTTTTAGAAAGACAATCAAATTTGTTTTATAATATGCAAAGCACTTTATGTTTACAAGCGCTTGATCTGATAGTTCCAATCGAAAAAACTAAGAGGCACATTCAAATACTTTTTAGTGGTTTTTTCAAATCTGGTCACTGGATTTGCACTTATTATGATGGAACAAGACTTTATATTTTTGACAGTCTAAACAAAGGCTCTTTAAATGAGGATCAAATGAACTATTTAGTTAGATTATATCCATTTAAACCACTAGTAGTATTTTCAAAAGTTCATCAACAACCATTAGGCAGTGTTGATTGTGGAGTATTTGCTATAGCATTTGCCACATCTTTATTTTTTAATGAAATGCCGAACACTCTTTATTATAATTATTGTCAAATGAGAAATCATTTGAAGTTAATTTTTTAAAACAAACATTTAAGTCGCTTTCCGAGTAAAAAAAATTGTGTTAATCCACATTTGATTGTTAAGTATGATTGGGAGTGTCTTTTGAGTGATTCAGTTAAAGAACTCCTGTGTAGAAAAATAAATCCTAATAAAATTATTGATCAAGAAATTCCTTGTGGAAGAATTTTAAATAATGCAAAGGTAATTAATAATCCTTTAAAGACGCAACAATATAGTGCTATACTCAAATCCAATAGTAAAATTAAAAATATATTTCATTCAGATAAAGTAGACGTTTCCTCTAAAAGAATTCAAACAAGTCAGTTTGAGTTCCAACAACAACATTCGGATACAAGAAAGAATGTAGTTATGAATAATGAAATAGACTCCTATCAAAAAGGAAGTAGTGTACAATGTCAAAAAGAATATAGAGGATTACTGGAACATACTGTACGAAAAAGTGCAGTGGAAAATCAAAGAAATTATCGTGCCAAACAAAAATTGAAAAGAAAAATTAATATTATTAATCATTCAAACGAAGTAGATGTTTCATCTGTAAAAATAAAAAAGAGCCAGGCAGAATACCAAAAAAAATACAGGGAAAAAAAGAAATTAAAAAAAGAAAAGGAAATAAGCTCTTTATTTGATGATTCGAAAAATTTTAATTCTAATGAATTAAAAAAAGAAAATGAAATAAAATCTTTGTTTGATGATAAAAATTTGTTCAGTCAAGTTAATGATTCAAATGATGATAACATGAATGAATCTGTTAATTTAGAAAATATCTTTGCTTCTATTTCTCCAATAACGAATGCACATGACAGTGCAAACGAAACAAATTCTTTATTTAAAACTGTCCGAAAAAGTGCAGTGGAAAATCAAAGAAATTATCGTGCCAAACAAAAATTGAAAAGAAAAATTAATATTATTAATCATTCAGACGAAGTAGATGTTTCGTCTGTAAAAATAAAAAGAGCCAGGCAGAATACCAAAAAAAATACAGGGAAAAAAAGAAATTAAAAAAAGAAAATGAAATAAGCTCTTTGTTTGATGATTCGAAAAATTTTAATTCTAATGAATTAAAAAAAGAAAATGAAATAAGCTCTTTGTTTGATGACTCTAAAAATGTTAATTCTAATCAATCTATTGATTTACTAAATACATTTAGTTCACAAAAATTAATTGTTCCTCTGCCAAGCATATCAAATGACAAAATTATTTATGAATCAAATTCTAATGAAAATTATCTGGGAATAATGAATTATTATTGTAATAATTGTCAAGCAAAGCATTTTAAAGATGAAAGAGTTAGTGGCAAAAAAGACAGTTTTAATGATTGTTGTGGTCATGGCGGTATTATATTGCCTTCTGTGCAATATCCAGAAGACTTAAGAATATTGCTAGAAGGACTTCATACAAAATCAGGTCATTTTAAAAAGAATATAAGATTGTATAACAATTCTTTTTCTTTTGCATCTTTAAATGCTAACGTAATTAATTTTAATAACAGAAGAAGAGGACCATTTTGTTACAAAATTCAAGGTCAAATTTATTACCAAATTAATAGTGCTTTATATCCTGATAAAGGTGAAGACCCATGTTTTGGTCAATTGTATATTTACGATCCTGAAGAAGCAATTCGTTATAGATTAAAAAGTGACGAAAATTTGGATGAAAAACTTTTACAAACTATAGAAAATATTATGAGAACTTCTAATGCATACACAAAATCTTTTATGATGATGTCAGAAATAATTAAAATAGAAACTGAATTAGCAAGACAAAAAAATGAAGAAATTCCTGAGTTACAATTGTTGTTTACGTTGAAAAAAGGTTTTGATAAAAATAGATACAATTTTCAAAGTTTTAATGAAATTGCTGCTATTTTTAATACAAATTCTGAAGGAGAAATACCAGAATCTTATGTAACGGTTTATAATAAGTCTACTAAGGAATTAAAATCAGTGAGTAATTTAGATCCGAATGTTGAACCGTGGATTTATCCCATATTTTATCCACTCGGAAATAAAGGTTATAATATTAATATGATTCGTAGTGATAGTGCTTTTAGAAGTAGAAACCATACTATTTCTCGATCTGCCTATTGTAAATACAAAATAGCTATTAGAGATAAGGAATTTAATCAATTTTTATATGGGGGAAGATTATTTCAACAATGGGTTGTTGACAATTATGTAAAAATAGAAAAAGATAGATTACGATTTTGTGCAAACAATCAAGCTCAATTGAGAAGTGAAACATATCAAGGGCTAATCGATTATTTACAAAATCATGAGTTAGAAAATAATGTACATGTAGGAAAAATGGTTATATTGCCATCAACTTTTATAGGATCACCTCGTAATATGATGCAGCAATATCAGGATGCCATGGCTATTGTTGGTCGTCATGGTAGACCAGATTTATTTATTACAATGACGTGTAATCCAAATTGGAAAGAAATACAAGAAAATTTATTGCCACATCAAACTGCTTCTGACAGACCTGATATAGTAACTAGAGTTTTTGCCTTGAAGGTAAAACATCTTTTAACAGTTATTGTTGACAACAAGTTATTTGGAGAAGTGAAGTCTTATGTTTATGTTATTGAATTTCAAAAGCGAGGATTGCCACATATTCATTTGTTAGTTATATTGAAAGAAAATTGTAAATTATTAACAGTTGACAGTGTTGATCGTTATATTTCTGCAGAAATTCCAGATGAAAATAGCAATCCTTCTCTGCATAAAATAATAATGCAAAATAACATTCATGGACCTTGTGGAGATTGGTGTTTAATTGATGGTAAATGTTCAAAAAATTTTCCAAAAAGCTACCAAGAAGAAACTACAATTGAAGAAAATTGTTATGTTCGTTGTCGGCGAAGAAATAACAATAAAACGTATGAACGACCAAACAGATTTGTTGTTGACAATTCTAATGTAGTTCCATATTGTCCTATACTTTCAGAATTATTTAATTGTCATATAAATGTGGAAATAGTTTCAAGCATCAAATCTGTTAAATATTTATATAAATATATATTCAAGGGTCATGATGCTGCATCCATTATTATTACAAATGCCAATGGTGAGGTGACTGTTAATCATAATGAAATTAATCATTATGAAGAAAATAGGTATGTAGGTCCTGTTGAGGCAGTTTGGAGAATTTTAAGTAAACCATTAGGGAAAAAGAGCCATAGTATTAATCGTTTGCCCATACATTTACCAAATGAACAGAATGTTATTATTCGCGAAGGGAAAGATAATAACAATGTTTCTTTTGATTTGCAGAAAAATACAAAATTGCTCGATTTTTTTAAACTTAATGAGCGTGATAGTACTGCTCGTCAATATTATTATTCACAAATACCAGAACATTATACGTGGATACAGAAATCTCTTGAATGGCAAAAAAGGATTCGTAAAGAAAAAGTATTGGGAAGAATGTATTCAGTTAATCCACGTCAATTGGAATTATTTCACCTTAGATTATTGTTGCTTACAGTAAAAGGAGTAACTTCTTTCCAAAGTTTAAGAACAGTTAATGGAGATATTCATGAATCTTTTACATCTGCCTGTTTGGCATTAGGACTTATAGAAGATGATACTGAGTGGATTAGGACAATGGAAGAAGCTACTTTATGGATGATGCCTCGTTCACTTCGACAATTATTTGTAAGAATTCTAATTCATTGTCATCCTGTACATCCGGAAAAACTCTGGGAACAATTTAAAGGACAAATGTCAGAAGACTATTCAAGAATTGACAATAATGAAGCAGAAAAAACAGCTTATAGAAATATAAAATCACTGTTATTAAATGAAGGATATTGTTTAACTGATTTTCAGGGATTATTAGATATAGATGAAAATTTCTCTGTGCAGGTTGATGATGTTTTAAATATTTTGGAACATATCAAGATAGGAGAGCAGAATTATACTAAATTAAATGTTAAACAAAAAAATATAGTTGATTATATACTTGAAGGCATAAAAGATTCTTCTTTTAATAGTTATAAAATGCTTATATATTAATGGTTGTGGAGGGTCTGGAAAAACTTTTTTATATATTACCTTATGGCATTTATTAAAAAGTAAAGGAATAAATGTTTGTAACATGGCATTTACAGGCATAGCTGCCACACTGCTTCCTACTGGGAAAACTGTACATAAAGTCTTAGGCTTACCTGTTCCACTGTACAGTGATTCATCTTCAAATATTAAAGTTCAGTCAAAAGAAGCACTCTTTTTAAAAAATATTGATGTTTTTATTTGGGATGAAGCACCAATGGCTCCAAAATATGCCTTAGAAGTTATGGATAAGTTATTAAGAGATATAATGAAATCTAATGAAGTTTTTGGTGGAAAAATTGTAATTCTAGGAGGAGATTTTCGACAAATTTTACCGATAAAAGAACGAGGTACTAGATCAGAAATAATAAATTTATCAATAAAAAATAGTTTCTTATGGAAACATTTTAAAAAATACACATTAACAGAAAATATGAGAGCTTTACCAGAGGAAACAGAATTTGTAGATTTCCTACTTAAAGTTGGCAATGGCGAATTAAATGATAAAGATGATAACGTCGAATTACCAGAACATATTATTCAACAAGGAAATATAGATATTGCTGAAGAAATGTATGGGCATTTGATACAACAGAAAAAATTTGAGGAATTGTCAATGTGTGCAATTTTAGCACCAAGAAATGTTGACGTTGATGATATTAATAAGAGGGTGGTAAATCTCTTGAACAGTAAAAGTGAAAAAATATATAAAAGTATTGATTCTACTGAAAGTTGTGATAATGGAAAATTTTCTGAAGTTTTATTACCAGAATATTTAAATACTTTCTCTCCACCTTCTTTACCACCACATGAATTACATTTAAGAATTAATTCTGTTGTAATGCTTATTAGAAATCTTAGTATTAATGAAGGATTATGTAACGGAACAAGGTTAATTGATTTAGATTTATCACATTATGTTATTAAATGTAAAATATTAACCGGAGAGAAGAGTGGAAACATTGTTTTTTTACATCGAGTTACCTTATATTGTGAAAATTTATATCCATTTACTTTTAAAAGACGACAATTTCCTATAAAATTGGCTTTCGCAATGACCATTAATAAATCTCAAGGGCAAACATTTAATAAAATATTCATTGATTTAAGAAGAGACGTTTTTAATCATGGTCAGATGTATGTTGCATTATCAAGAGTAAAATCATTTGATTCCGTAAAAATATTTTTAGGAGATAATAGATGTATTATGTATATAAAAAATTATGTTTATAGTGAAATTTTGGACTCTACTTAATTCAGTTTGTTTTCCTAAAAAATTTAATATTTTAGGATTTTATCATTTTTTGTAAAACAGTTTATTACAGTTTCAAAACATTTTATGTATTTGTGAAGTAATTTTTTACACACTGTTATATAGACAAATTTCTGGAAACTTTAACAAGATACACATAAACATTTTATTTCCTACACTTAAGTAAGTTATTTCTCAGTATCACAAAAACATAATTAAACATGAAAATAAATATAATAAACGTCTAATACAACTAATAAGAACAAAATTACAAGAATAAAAATTAATAAAAATTTTTTACGTATAATTATTTGAATTAGTAACATGAACTTTTCTAATTATTTAATTGGCTGAATTGTTTTGAAAAAATATCGAGGATCTTAATATAACATTGAAAAAACACTAACAGTTTCATGAACGTTTAATAAAAATATATAAATATTACTTAAGTGCCTTCCGTTGATAAATTTTCCATTCAGAGTTTCCTTTTTCTCGCTTTTTATTTTCTTTTCTTTGATTTTCTTTCATTTTGTCACTTTTTATTATATTTTTAATTACTTTGTGATATATAACATGGAACATATAAATGCGAAACTTCAGATTGATTAGAAAACGATTGATTTGACCAAGCGACATATTTGACGAGCGACAATTTGAATATTTACGTAAAAAAATATAATAAAAATTAGAATAAATAAAAACATATGCACAGTTTTAAATATATCTAAAGTAATATGTGCCCTAATTTTGAAGCAAATTAAATAAGAAACTAGAGAAATTATAGATTTGACCAGCGACATATTTTTCGTATTACACCAGTATCACAAGTATCCAACAATTATTTTGCTTAAAATATAGTTGAAAATAAAATAAATCACGCACATAAAATTTGAATTACAATTCAATTGTGCCTCTTATTTCAAATTTTTTTATTTAGTTTTTTAATGTTTATTTTATAAAACCATTTTGATTTGACCAGCGACACAAAAACTGAGGGACACTTTGGAAGATTATATCTTTTATAATTTTTACTTTTTATTTTTTTTAAGTTTGTTATGGAATTCTTAAGATATTTTTAAATAGTTTATAACAGTAAAAAACTTGTTTTCCAAAAAAATCTTATTTAAACAGTTAAAATAGTTATAGAAAAAGTGAAAGTGACACTTGCAAAATCATGGTATTGTGAACTTTAATAAAGAAAAACATAGAAAAAATGAACAAAATCATTTATATCAATGGTTAAATCGTAATCCTTATTTTCTTTTTAAAAAAATGTTAATATTTAAAAATCATTAGTTTTTATATTTAGGCTGTTTAAGTGAAAAAATAATGTGAGAGACATAAAGGTTAAAAGTTCCAGAGATTCGCCCATATAAATAAGTACTTTACACACAGTAATTTATTAATTCATTTATTCTCTTTGTAAAATTTCTTTTTTTAATTTACAAATGAAACAGCCATATTTATATATTTCTTCATGATGTATCATTTAGTATCATCTGAAAAATAAATAACGATATTATTATAATGTTTGAAGAACCATCACAATATCTAACAATATTGTAAAATTTGTATTTTGATTATTCATGCGTTTTAAACATAAATTATATTTTTTGTTAAATAACATAGGCACACAAAAAATAAAAGTTATCTGTTTCTTGAACTACAAATTTATGCATATTTCTTACAACAACTCAGAAACAATGTCAGAATTAAAATATTACCCTTTGTTTTTTTTAAACCAAAAATTACGCTTAAATGTATAAATTCAAATTTTTTAGTAAAAGAATGAAACAATAGTTTTTTCTTTAAAACTGAACAATACATTAATGTACTTTTTTATAACAACTCAAAAAACTGCAATTTTTGTTTAAATAAAAGAAAACTACCCTTAAGAGGATAAACTCAAACTTGACAGGAAAAAAATAAAAAAAATATTAACTTTTTAAACGGAACCATACGTTATGTATTTTTATTTTCACAACTCAAAAAATCAAATTTTTATATAAAAAACTACCTTAAAAAAGAAGAACCCAGAGTTAACCAGAAGAAAATAAAAGAAAATAATTTTTTAAACAGAAACTTGCGATTCTACATTTTTGTTCTCATAACTAAAAAGCAGCGACGGAATTAAATCACCACCCTTTAATTTTTTTTAATCGAAAAAACTGCTTTTACATATGGATAAACTTAAACTTAAAAGAAAAGCAATTTTAAAATAAGTTTTTTAAAAAAACTATTAAAACCATTAAAAACCATATATTTCTGTATATTATTTCCAACTCAACACTCACCAATTAATTATTTTTTCTTTTTCTTTTATGTGTATTTGTTTCCACCCTTTAAAATAAAATAAAGTTTATGAACAATTTTTTTTTTATTTCCGTTTGAAAAATCGGAATTTCACAACTTTAAAGGTAGTTTTTATTTCTTTCCTGTTAAGGGTAGTTAATTTTTAACGAAAACATGAGGTGATGTTTTAATTCTGACTTTGTTTTTGAGCCGTTGAATAGAAGTATATAAATTTATTGTTCTGTTTTAAAGTAAAAAATAAATAAATAACAGACTATGTTGAAAAACAGCACAATAAATGTATATGTCGTAGCCACATTGTGTAAAACCGCACTTCATGAAACGTCTAGGCATTTCATGAAGTGCGGTTTTTCACAATGTGGCTACGACATATATGTATACATCTGTTACAACAACTCAGAAACAATGTTAGAATTGCTCCATCACTCTTTGCTTTTTTATTGGAAAAAATCAACCTTTAAACGTGGAATTTCAAACTTTAAAGAAAAAAATTAAATAAGAGTTTGTTTTTTAACCTCCCTACGGTTTAACCCGAATATAGTTAGGGTGTATCTTTAATTTATTTATTTAAAAAAATTTAATTCGAGAGTCATATAAATAAAACTCGCAGTGTAACTTGAAGCTAAATAAAATAATTATAAATTTATTTCCTGCAAAATTGAAAAATCATAAAATCGTAGGAGGGTTAAACTTTGAATTTGTACATTTAAGAGTAGTTTTTTTTATTAAAAAACAGAGGGTGATGGAGCAATTCTGACATTGTTTTTGAGTTGTTGTAAGAAAAGTGCATTTTATGGTTCTGTTTTGCAATATAATCTATATATAGGCCTGGTTTAATAAATAGACCACTTTTATTTTTTAGTGTGCTTGTGTAATTCTTGGTATTGATGAACTATGTACCGTCAAGATGGTTAATAGACTTTTCAAAATTTAATTTAAAGAAGATAGTTTACATACATTTAAATCAGAGAGTCAAGTAAATTCGTCTTACGGTACTTTAAATTTTGATTTATTTAAAATTAATTTTTAATAAAAAACAAGTTTTCATAAATATTTACCAATGGCATTTAAAACTCATTAATGTGTTGTCCAATAGAAGTAACTGTGGTATCCATCTTTACGTATAATAGAAAATGAGCATTTCCTCTTTGATATTCAGGTTTTCCTAATGGACGTGCAACAGCACCCTTTATCTGCAATATCTGTATTTTAAATAATTTAAATTGAAATATTTGTAATAATACCAAAATTTATAAGTAGCTAATAGAAATAAAATTTATAAAATATATAAGTGATGATAGTTAAATTCAATGATTTGTGTAAATTATAAAAATTAATTTAATTTAAATGATTTTATTATATATAACATGATAAAAGTTCTAAAATATTTTTTTTTATTTTGCATGCTTTATTATCAATATTTTCTAGGAGAGAGGGCTCCAAGATAGACATGGTTTAATGTTCTAGAATCCAAACCGAATAATGTATGGTAAATTGTAATATACAGAATAAAAACATAATGTTTTGGCTATCTTTTAGCCACAGAAAAAAAATTTTTTGAACACACATTTTTGAAAGTATTTTTTTAGGAGTGTACATTCCTCTGCATAAAATTACTTATTTATTCATAAATTTTTTGTAGATAGATGTCTTTCATATAATTTTTATATTAATTTTTAAAAATATAAGTTTTAATTTTTTGAGTATATAAAAATATAAATGTTAAAAAAAAATTTCAAGTAATTTAAAACACTAAAATAGAACAATTCTAATATTTATCTTATTTTTATAAATTTTTATATTTTGTATCTTATAATCCAAAAAATCCGCTGAACTAGGGTTGAAGTGTATGTTAATTTACAATTTCATAAATATTTTTATTTAACTTAAAAATTTTTTTTATGATGCTGTGAACTTACTTCATTTTTAAGAATGATAGAATGAAGGCTATTAACATTTTCTGTTCCCCAAGCGACGCAGGATATTTTCATTCCTTCTCCATTGGCTAGAATAAATGCCAGTAATTCCTTATCCATAACACATGTTTTCGACACATCCACAATATAACCAATTACTTCTCTAAAACAATAACAGATATATGATATAATATGATATTCATGTTAGAGTTACATGAAAATATTAGTTTTAAAATAATATTTTTAATTTTATATAATATATGTAATACAGAAACATACATTGCTGAGTCAAACATTTCAATTTAATCAATAGTTGCTGATGGTGTCATTAATAAATTCTCCATTCTGTATTAAAAAAAGTGATATTTTAATAAAATTTTAGAATATATTAAAAAAGTTCATCTATTTTAAATTCAGCTGTTAATTACATTTCCTCTTTGCAATAAACAATTTTCTGACTTATAAGTAAGAATGTGTAAATAATGAAAAAAATTTTCATCAATGATCAGAAGTATTAAAAACTTTATTAAAAAAATTAATTTTTTTGGAAGTGGTAACCAAAATGTTTAAAGCATTTTTTAAATTTCTTGTGTCTATTTTGAGATATTAATAGGATGAATATGCCAACATATTTCAAAGTAAATTCGTGACAACTTTTCCAAGTTTGTGTATTTATAACAAAAATGAGTCAACATCCCCAACCAACTCCAATTGGAGTTGGTAACAGTTTTTTTTAACACTTTTTAA
Source organism: Leptopilina drosophilae (assembly GCA_032873175.1). NCBI lineage: Eukaryota > Metazoa > Arthropoda > Insecta > Hymenoptera > Figitidae > Leptopilina > Leptopilina drosophilae. The sequence goes on along the minus strand of CM065483.1, from coordinate 50,400,322 downwards.
TATTATTTTCTTATTATTATATTTAAAAAATTTTATTTTATTAATTTTATACGGAAAAAAAATCTTCAACTATTAAGATGAACTTACAAATTCCAATTAGAATTGGTAACAGTTTTTTTATACTTTTTAATATTATTTCCTTATTATTATATTTTTAAAATTTTTTTCATTAATTTTCACAGTGCAATAGAATTTTACTTTTTTATTATTTCTGGAATCGCATATGGTGATTATTCAAGAATTGTTCCATCCCCCTAGGTTTTCGAGAAATTTGACCTTGAAAATTGAAAAATGAAGTTTTTTCGGGTACTTTTTGATTTTTTTTACTTTTTTTAAAGAAATAATTGTTGTATTTTGTTTATAAAACTGTTTATAAACAAATTATTTTCAAGAAGGTAATTTCAGTTCAGTGATTCCATTTTTACAACTGTAGTCTGTAATTTTTGGTGATTCTAAACAGACCGAAACCCACCTAATTTGTTTAAAAAAATGTTATAACAAAAAAAATGTTGCGACGCGAATTTTAAACAAGGATAATTAATAAAAAAATTGATATTTTTAAAATGTTAAAATTGGAAATTATTGAGGAGGATATGAGCTTTTGGACGCATATCATAAAAAACCATAGAAAAATTTTTGTACCTCGATAAAAAACCAAAAAAGTACCTCAAAAACAGAATTTTTTTTTAATTTTCAAGGTGAAATTTATCAAAAACATAGGGTGAATAAAACAATTCTAATTACGGATTTGCGCTTAGCATCAAAAACATATAAGAATCACCCTATCCGATCTCAGAAATAAAAAATTCTGTTGCACTGTGTGCAACTTAAAAAATCGTTCGTTTATAAAAAACGGTTAAACTGCTATCAACTCCAATTGAAGTTTTTATACTTTTTAATATTAATTCCTTATTGTTATATTTTTTTAAGTTTTAATTTTTTTCTTTATTAATTTTAGTAACTTTATTAATTTGATTAATTTTATTATCTTACATGGAAAAAAATCATTAGCTGATAAAAAAACAGTTTTTAAAAAAATTATCGAATACTCTACAAAAATATACAATGTGGAATATTTACAAAAATTTCGTATGAAATTTTTTTACGGAATTCCGTAGAATCGTTTCACGTGGAACGTGTACACTGGGATAAACACAAACAAACATCTGGGTATTCAATTAGGAACTTATATAAGTTACGTGTACAGATATAAAATGTTTTAAACAAGTTTTTAATAAATCTATACCCACATAGTTCAACATCTAAGATCAATATTGAGCCAATATTTTACGGCAATATTGCTTACGTTGTTCCGGCAATGTTTGCTTTAACATTGATTCTGATAACATAAACGCAATAGTGCCAGGCAATGTCTACAGGGCGGATATATTCAATAATCAAGCAATATTGGTAATACTGCTGTACAAAATTTAACTCAAATCTTGTGTTACTTTTAGGCTTATTTAAAATAAATATTTGACAAAATATTAAAAATTTGTTAGTCAGAAAATTATGTATCACATTCGTCAAATTTATAATTCAATGTAATTTTTTATGTAAAATATATATAACATACCTTTTTAAGTATTTTAAAAAATCCTTTAAGAAATAGCACACTTCTTTTTATTAAAGAGACGTTATTTTAAAATAAAAATTCAGGTATCATTTATTCACAATTTTAAACCAAAAACAGAACCAAAATGGTGCCTAAATGGATGTATAATATATACTGATAGAATATAGTGGTTGAGCGATGAGAGGATTGAAGGTGAAGAAGAATAAGTAGAGGGGTTGCGAAAGAGAAAGTAAACATTTTGAGGAGTGAAGGAGAAAAGAAATTAGTAGAGTGGTTGGAAAAGAGAAAAGTAGTATTTTTTTCGCAACCCCACTACTCATTTTTCTTTCCCTTGAATCCTCTCACATCTCTATTTAGGTATGAACGTCCTGAGGGGCCTACCGGCAGGCCAAATGGCTTTTTTTGAGAATACAAGAAATTATTATATATATATATATATATATATAATTATATACTATATATATATATATATATATATATATATATATATATTAGAAATAATTACTAACTTATGATACATAACAACTAATAAAAGTTATTTTTAATTGTTGTAATTCTTATGTAAAGAATGTGGTACGTATATTGTTATTGCAGGCCTCGTCCTCTATTAAAATAATTTTTTTTACAATTTGCTACTATTTTAATACTTTTTCAGATATGTGACAATAAAACAGAGTGTCTAATGACCTGGAAAACAGGGAATTTTAATTAACCGAAAAGTAACCGTTAATTTTTTCCTGAACCGGGATTTTTTTAATTTTGCTTGAAACTTATTTTTTTATAATAATTTGTTCAAATAAAAAATGTTTTGTTTCAATTTTTTGTTGAATACATTTATGTAAATAGACAAGCTTAAATTGAAATTTAAAAAGATAAACTGAGAATTAACCGGTAATTTTCTGAAACGAAATTAGTAAATACGCTGTAAAAGCTACTTTTTTCACAAATTACATTAATTTAAATTAGCTAATAATTGAATAGTGAATTTTTGAAAAGGGCTTACTCAGAGTTATTACATATTTCAATTTTTTTTGTATTTCTTGCATTATTACACACATTCAGCGACGTTTTTTTAAAAAATAAAATTATATTCGAGATATTTTTAGCGGAGAAAAATGTATTAATAGTACATTTTGCAACACCTGTTACCGAAAAAGTTACTTTTATACTTTTCTTAACTAATAAAAATAGTTTTATATTGATTAGTGTGTATATTATGCTGTTTACAAGAAAAGTGTGCTGAAAAGTAATCAAAAGTGGGCGGGAAAGTACACATTCCTGCACACTTTTAAATGTGTAAAAATTTACCACTTTCTGCTACATTTATGTGAAAGACAAGTTTTTATTTTCCAGCAGGTGTTACACAAAGTATGTTTTCCTTTGACTTTTAACCTAAGATTATATGTTTTCTAACCCAATGCAAAATTGTTTTTGAGCTCAAATAAATTTACTACATTAGAGCGGCTGGATTCCATAAGGGCACGTAAATTTTTCTCGGCCGAAATCGAAGTCCCTTGGACATTCAAAATTCAACATCTGTATTTAAATGTTTAAAATATATATCCTTATAGGAAATCTCATTGCGCATCTTTTTTTCTTTTAAATTTTTATTGTATCTATTAACGTTTTCGAAATATAAGGGAAAAACTGTTTTTTTAAAGAGCGAAATTTTTATTGTTTTTTTTTCACTTCAACTCGCGATTACACAGTCAATTTTACGAATTTCATAATGAAAACAAAAACGAAAATACGCGTTATTTTATCCTACAAGTGACTAAGAAAGAAAAATGATGTTTTAATTATAAATACAAAAGTTATTAATTTTTTATTGAGATATTGCAAAATTCGTAAACTGCAATTTTCACTAAGCGGGGTAGTTTGAGCAAATTTTGAGCAACCAAAAACTTCTAAACGAGAAAGTTGTTCATTAAGGTCTAAAAAAGTTTTTTCCCGAAAGATACAGTTCAATTAAATAATTAGTTAAAACTGTATCTTTCGGCAAAAACTTTTTTAGACCTTAATGAACAACTTTCTCGCTGGAAGTTTTTTGGTTGCTCAAAATTTGCTCAACTTCCCCGCTTAGTGAAAATTTTCAGTTAACGAATTTTGCAATATCTCAATAAAAAATTAATAACTTTTTTATTTATAATTAAAACATCATTTTTCTTTCTTAGTCACTCGTAGGATAAAATAACGCGTATTTTAGTTTTTGTTTCATTATGAAATTCGTAAAATTGACTGTGTAATCGCGAGTTGAAGTAAAAAAAACAATAAAAATTTCGCTCATTAAAAAAACAGTTTTTCCCTTATATTTCGAAAACGGTAATAGATATAATAAAAATTTAAAAGAAAAAAAGATGCCCAATGAAATTTCCTATAAGGATATTTATTTTAAACATTTAAATTCAGAAGTTGAATTTTGAGTGTCCAGGGGACTTCGATTTTGGCCGAGAAAAATTTACGTGCCCTTATGGAATCCAGCCGCTCAATTTTATAAAAATAAATAAAAAAATAAAATATCTTAAAATTTCAAAAACCGAGTTGATCCCTTTTCTAAATTCACAATTCAATTTAAATAAAAAAAAATTCTTAAAAATTTTAATGCAAAAAAAAATTAATTGTTTATAAAAAGGAAATTTTACATCTAATTTGGGATGAGGATAAGTCAATGAGCCTACTAAATTTTGTGAGAGAATAATTTATTTAAAAACCAACAAGAAAGAAAAGTATTGACAAAAATACAATGAATATAATTATAATTTACAAATCTTACTTTAAGAATAACGATTACTGGTGATCAATGAGCTGGTGATAATAATCTGTTAAACCAATCTTGAAAAGGGCACTTCACAAAAATGGGGGGCCTCCGACAGTTGTCCTTAGTGTGGGATTTTATCACTGTTGTTTACACTAATGTGATAGTGTTTTGTATTTTGAAAATATTTGCTTCCTTCCAGACGGTTGTCAGTAGTTGAGCAAATTTCGATGGTTCGAAATTTGGAATGTCTTGTTTCAATATAGATTTTATCAAAACTTGAATCTATTTCCCAAATGATAATTTTTGAGAATTATTTAAAGTTCTATTTTAAGAACTGGGGAAAAAAGGTCTAAAAAACGAAGTTCGTTTTAACTTAAAACACTTGGAAAAATACTTGGGTTCACTTCAAATTATACTTGTTTGGAAATTAATACTTGTTGGTAGACTTGGGTTGATTTTAAATACTTGGGAGTTCACTTTTAACTTTGTACTTTTAGTTCACTTGTAGACGATGTGTTCAACTCGCTGGTTCGATGACTATAACTTGGTGTTTCAAAAAATTACTCTCTGAATGTAACAGAGCTAGTACCCTTTATTTATAAAACTTCTCCCATAAGTTTAGTGCCTTTGATGCTACTGGAATTGTGGAGAGATGGTTATTCCTTATTATGGTTTTTCCAATTTTATGCGTGAAAAGTTGTGCCTTCGCATAATTTTAAGTGGGGTATGTGCCTTTGGTGCTAATGGAATTGTGGAGAGATGGTTATTCCTTATGGTTTGTCTAAATTTATGCGTGCCTCTTGAATTATCGCATGGATTGTAAGTGGGGATATGTGCCGCTGGTTTCAGTTAGCTTTTCCCTCACAGGTTAATTCACTGCTTGAGTGGGACTATGCTTAATAGATTATTTTTTGTTCGTTCGTTGATTTCCTTGCTTATAGGAAGGTCATTGAAATGATGCTTAATCGTTATTCTGATTATATTATTCAAGGGTAATATTGTCTGTGGCAAAGGTTTTTTACATACTTCTAAATATTACTCTTCTTTCTTGTATTTGATACAATTTATATATTCGCTGTAAAACATATATTATAAACAATGACCATAAAAATACTGAATATAATGTAGAGAGTGTATTAATACAATAACAAACATTTTAATAACAATAATAATATCTTACAATATGTAGGTAAGATTTCAATATTTAAAAAGAGAATAAACACGTAATTATAATAAGTAAATGTAGTACATTAGGAATAAGTTACGGACGTAACACCTCCCCCCTTAATTAGATTGAGCATGGGAGTGAAATGAAACATGCTCAAACTAATAGAAAATTTAAACTGCAGAGGAAATATTATGACCGTTTACGCATATGTTCAATCCACTCTTCTTTTACATTTACAAAAAAATGATTTTCATTCAAACTTATTCTTATATTTTTCATCTGAAAATACAATAGTTGTTTTTGCTATTATCGTTCATTACACATAGTTAATTCATTCTTTTTGTGTTTTAGAAAACAATTTTCATTCAAAATATTTTTTCCATCTGACAGTACAATAATTATTTTTGCTATGACTCTTTATGCATGTATTTTCATTAATTTCATTCATTCTATTTTACTGGATATTTTTAACCTTTATTACAGTATTATTTTGTTTTTAAGATATGTTATTGAATCATCCATACAAAGAATTTGTGTGTCACAATTTTAGTAATTATTTTGGTTAGAATTTTATGCTTTTAATTTTTTTACAGAAAGAAGATCAATTTGTTTTATACAAAGGATTACTTTTGCGTAGAATTGTTGTATCGAAGTTTGCGATTCTTAAATTTTTTTTAAATTTCTTTGAAAATTACACACACAAAAAATTTACAAATTGTTTTACTAATTCTAGAATTTAAAAATATACTACTTTTAATTTCATAGACAATAAATATTACATTTTTTATGACATAATTTACTTTCTTGACATATAAATTTTCATTTTTTAATTATATCATTCTTTTAAATTTCTTTCGTTCTTGAGTTTCATTTTGAGATTAATCTATTGAAGTAATTTCATAATTTTACAATTTAGTCAATAATAACGTACAATCTGTAAGTTGTCATTGTTTGTTATTAGAAATTTTGAATATTTGCCATTTTAGAGTCTTCTTCTAAAAATTATATTAAATAAGTTATAGGATTAATTGAATGTGTAAAAAAGTAAGTTTTTAACTTCTTTTAGTCTGTTCGTATGTACTATTTTTTGTTTATTTTTAAATTGTATTTTAACGTTTCCTTTATTTAATATTTCTAATATTTTGTGTGGACCTGTATATTGATCAGCAAATTTATGAATCTTCCCCCCATGTAGTAGAAATACCTCATCACCGAGTTTAAGATTTTGTGGATTACAATTTCTATCGTAATAAAATTTTGACTTTTCTTTTTCTAAAATCAAATTTTCTCTAGCAATATTCCTCATTTCATGAAGTCTCGTTATTAGGTCTGTTAAGTATTGATCATATGTTTCTAATTTTTCGTGTTCAAGTGGTGGATCACTTGAAGGTAATCTTGCTAATTTTCCAAAAATTAACTCGTACGGAGTACACTTAGTTCCTTCATGAATACTTGTATTGTATGAAAACATAGCTAATTCTAACCAATCGTCCCATTCTTCATTTTTATTTATAAATTGTTTTAAATATTTCTCCTAAAACATGGTGAGATCTTTCAATTGAACCGTTAGACTGAGGGTGAAAAGCAGTTGTTTTAAATTGTCTAATTTCTAAATCTTTTCGCTAATCTTCTCATTAAATTGCTTAAGAAGTCTGTACCCTGATCTGTTAGTACTCCTTTGGGTGAACCAAAAATACAAATAAATCTTTTAATAAATGCATCAGCTATTGTACTAGCTTGATGATTTGGAAGTGCAATTGCTAAAGAATATTTAGTTAAATTATCTTGTATTGTAAATATATATTAACTTCCGTTTTTAGTTTTTGGTAATGGTCTAACCAATGTCCATTATTATTTTCTCGAATGCAGTACCTGGTGTATCTGTTATAATCATTAGGTCTTTTGTTTTTACTCTAACTAATTTTTTTAATTGACATTGGAGGCAACTTTGTATATATTTTTGAATATTATATTTCATATTTTCCCAATAATAATTTTGTCGTATTCTTCCATAAGTTTTTGTTACACCTTTATGTCCTCCAACTGAGCTTGAATGAGCTTCTTCAATTAATTGCATATATTCTTCTTTTGTGGGATATTTTGTATGTCCACTGCATACAACAACTTTTACAAATGAATTTTCAAAAATTAATTTTATCATTGACAGGATTTCGTCCCAAGTTATATTATTTATTTGGGCTGTCCTTGCAATGCTTATGCTTTTTAATTTTAATTGTTCACATAAATTTTTCATTGAAATAATTGTAGTTTTAATTCTTTTTATTGTATCAGATAAATTTTCTTTTATTCCACTTTCTATAGGAAGAGCTATATGGTAATATATACCTCTCTTTATTTTTTCTGCTATTCCTAATTTAAGTTTACCAAAACTTGGCAATTTTTCGCGTTTGGCTAATGATCTAGATCCATTATCTCGAGGATCTCCGTTGACTGAAAGAAAGTAGGTTAGGTTGTCTCTACGCATTGGTAATTGGTCTCTACAGTCGATAATATATCTTTCTTGTTTAACATTTAATTTTTCACAATCTTCATTCTCCACTAGGTTATCTTCTTCTTCAGATGACACTTCAGAATTGGAATTTTCGTAGCCCTGATCAATTTCTTCATTTTTCGATTTTGATATTTGTTTCATATACTCAGGATCAGATTTAATTTCATCAGTATAAGCCTCATTATAAAATTTTTGTTTTCTTTCATTATTTGTATTACATACCTTTTTCGGTCTTCCCCCTTTTTTTCTTTGAAAAGGAGGTATTCAAACGTGTGCATTGTTTTTTTGGTCTACCTTTTTTTTTCTTCTCGTGTGCTTTTATTTCATTATTTTCAATTTCTTGTATTTCTTCATTTTCTTTTTCACATATGTTCTTTTCTTGATTTCTATTTTCTTGTATTCTTCTTTGATTTCTCGTAATAACGTTACAAGTTTCAATATTTGTACAATAATTTCTTTTATTAAATATCTTTTTAATAGATTGGAGAATTTTCTTTATCTCCATATTCATGTAGCATTCATTGTCATTAATTATTTTTTCAATACATGGGAGACTTTTTCTTATCTCCAAATTCAAATAGGATTCATTGTCCTTCAATATTCTTTCAATAGATTGGAGACATTTTCTTAGCTCCAAATTCAAATAGGATTCATTGTCCTCAAATATTTTTTAATAGATTGAAGAATTCTTAGTATCTCCGAAATTCCATTGGATTCATTGTCCATAAAACATTTTTTCAATATCGTGGAGACTTCTTTATTATCTCCAATTTTTTTTCATTTTCATTTGCTACATGTTGTATATATTCTTTTAAATTTTCTTTCATTTTATCGTGCACACTTTTCATTATATTTTCCTCAGTTTCTTGAATTTTTTCTTCTTTTATTCCTTGTATTTTTTCTTCAATTATCTCTTCAACTGGATTTCTGGATAAGGCATCAGCATTAACATTTGTTTTTCCAGCTTTGTAGACCACATTAAAATCATATTCTGCTAATTTAAGTTTCCATCTTGTTACTCTTGAACAAGGATCCTTAGAATTTTGGAACCAAACTAGTGGTTTGTGATCCGTGACTAAGGTAAATTTTCTTCCATAAAGGTATGGTCTAAAATGTTGCACACTATATATAATTGCCAAGGCTTCTTTTTCATAAATATCATATTTTCTTTCACATTCATTTAAAGTTCGTGAAGTATAAGCGACTGGTTGGTCTTTGCCAATTACTCCTTGTGATAAAATTCCTCCTATTGCAAAACCTAAAAGCGTCCGTTGTTTTAAAATAAATGGTTGAGAAAAGTCCGGTCTTTTTAAAAGTGGTTCCTCACAGAGTTTATTTTTTAAAGTATCAAAAGCATCTTGTTGTTTTATCGGTCCAAAGAAAAGGTATATCCTTTCTTAAAAGTTGATTTAAAGGATTTGCTATTTTTGTGAAAATCCGTCTATAAATTTTTCGATAATAACCCGCTAGTCCTAAGAATTGTTTAATATTTTTAACATTTTTTGGTTTTGGAAATTTCTTTACAGCTTCTACTTTTTTTGGGTCGGGTCGTACACCATTTTTATCAATAATATGCCCTAAGTATCCTACTTCTAACCTCAAAAATTCGCATTTATCTGGCTGAAGTTTTAAATTAGCAAAACGTAGTCGTTCCATGAGTTTCGAGAATTTTTCTTCGTGTTCTTCTAAGGTATCTGCATAAATTACAATATCGTCCAAATAAACAAATAATTCTGATCCTTGTAAACCTAATAATACCTGATCGATAAGTTTTTGAAATGTGCTTGGTGAATTTTTTAATCCAAAAGGCATTCTATCGAATTCATAATGTCCAAATGGCGTTGAAAATGCCGTCTTATAAGAATCTCTAGGATCCATTTTGATTTGATGAAAACCGGATGCTAAATCGAAGACTGAAAAAATATTGAGCGTTTTCCTAATTGATCCAACAGGTCTGTAATATTAGGGAGGGGGTAAAATTGACCTACCGTGCGTTCATTTAGCTTTCTGAAGTCTAAAACTAATCGCCATTTTTTATTTCCCTTGGAATCATCTTTTTTTGGTACTATCCATATTGGTGTATTGAAAGGTGAGTCAGAATGCTTAATAATTTTTTGTTTTTAATAATTCGTTTACTTGACGTGTCATTTCTTCTTTATGAACAGGTGGAAATCTATATTGTTTAGTAATAATTGGTGTATCATCTGTAGTTATTATTCTGTGTTTTATAAGATCTGTTCCCTCTAAATATTCTCCAGGTATATGAAATCTATCGGAATAATTTTCTACTAAATTCATGACGTGTTCTAATTCTTCTTTATTTAAATGTTCAAGACGAAGCAATTTTTTAATTTCTTCAACTCTATCGATGCCTGTAATGTTGAAAATATATTCTGATTTAATATTTGTTGAAAATACGTCAATAATTTGTTCAATTGATGGGTCTTCATTTTTAATATCAGTTTTGTTTACTGGAATCTCTTGTTCTATTTCATCAAAATCTTCTAAATTTACTTCAAAAATTGGAATGTCAATTGATTCGTTTAATGTATTTATAGCCTTTAAATATGCTAATCCTTCGATGTTTGAAACTACTGCATCACCTAAATAAACACCTTCTTTCACTACTAATCTTGGAATGTAAACCTACTTTTTTAATTTTATTTAAAATTTTTACATGAATATTGTAAATTGATCTTGCTGGTATTGTAAAATAATTTTCCGAATCAAAATTAAATTTTTGTTTATTGATTTCTTGATGTCTTTCTTCGTAATTTATTTTCACTTTATTTTTTATGAAAAATTCTGTTCCTAATATTTCATCGTGTTCAATTGGAACATCATTTTGATAAAAGATTAAAAGTTGTTAGAATTCCAAAAATATTAATCTTAACTTGACCTAAAGTATAAACAGCGTGATCGTTTATTCCTGTTAATTTTAGACATTTATTTTCATCGATTTTTATGTCAGATTTTAACGCGCGAATTTTTAATAAATTTGGTCCTGCACCTGTATCAATCATCATTGTGATTGGGATTTTTAATTCTTGAGTTGTCAATTCGAATATATGGTATAGTGTTCGTTTTTGCTAAATTAATGTTCCTGGATGCATAGTAATTTCTTTTTAATTCTTCCTCAGAGCATCCTACTGAAGAGGAATTTTGGAGTTTCCCTGATTTTGAGTTTGCGAATTTTGTTTGTTGTTGTTGTTTATTGTTATCGTCCCACATTCTTTTTCTACAATTAGTGGAAATATGTCCTAATTTTTTACAATAGTTACACGTTATACTTTGATTTCTGCTTGCAAAATTTGATGTATTGGTTGTTCGTGATTCTTGAGAAAAATTTTGTTGTTGATTAGGGACAAAATTTTGTTGTTGATTTTGTCGTTGATATGAAAGTACGAAATTGATTTTGTAGCGTGTTTCTAAACTGATTTTGTCTTTGATTCTGCTGTGGATTTCTATAAGTATTTTGACTTTGAAATTGATTAAATGCATGATTTTGATTGTTAAATCCATTTTGATTTTAACAAATTTTGGCGTGATCCTGGAGAAAAAGGAGTTTTCTCGTCTTGCTCCTATCAATTTATTAAGTTGAAAACAATTTACTGCAAAATGACCCTTTTTTCCAACAAACTAAAACAAGTTATTACATTATCTTGAGCGATATTAATTTTTGGTTGTTTTTGCAAATTCTTTATTATTTTTAAGATAAGAATTATACTCAGTATTATGCTCACTTTTTCTTAATTCACGGTGTGATAACAATTTTCTTTCTATTTCTACTGCTTTAATTTACTATTTCCTGAAATGTGTCTGCTGTACAATTCGTATTTCAATTTCTGGTCTAAGACCACGACAAAAACAATCAACAGTTGTTTTATCTAAATTTGTTTTAAATGCTTCATCTACTGCATTTTCATTACTAAGCCTATGCGCGTCTAATATTCTTTCTGCTGCTTCAGCGATTCTTGAACCGTAAGAAATTACATTTTTGTGCTCCCACATATATATTGCTCCTAGTTTTCCTTGTAATTGATAAACAGATTTTGCTTGTGCGTAAATTTGTTTTAACCTTTCTGTTAACTGCTCTACTGTATTGAAATTATTTCCTATTATAATTCTTCTTGCTTCACCCGTCGATTCGACTCCTAATTAATTTTACTAAATTTGTTTGTACTTGTGCGTTCTCAGGAAGCATGGATTTTGCTTCTAAAACAACTTTCAATAAATATAGATAATGGGATATTTTTTTCCGTCAAACATTGGTATAGTTTTCTAATGCATCGCGTAAAGATACTTGCTGATTGTTTGGAAGAGCCATATTTTCTTCAAAATCGTTACCTATCTCTAGTGCTATCAAAAGAATCGTTTTCAGAGTTTTCGCCTGTTTCAACTTTGTCAACTAATGGATTATTTGAACCTAAATTTTGCTTGAGACTGATTTCCTAAATGTTGTTCTACTAGAGTTTCTTCTAAAATAGAATCTTTACTGTCGTTATCGTCAGTTTCAGAAGAATTATCGTCAGTGTCAAAAAGGTTTAGAATTAACAAAACCCGAATCAAACTCTCTATGTATTTCTTCGGAATCAGATTTTTCTTTAGAATATCTAGGTGTACTTGTGTGTGATTTTTCTTTATAATAAGGAATTCCCGAATGCAATACCAATTCTGGATTATTTTTTATTTGAGAGCGAGTTAAATGTGAGGAATCGGTAGTATTTTTATTCGAAGAAGACATTAAAAGATTGCATAATATCAAAATTTATAATATACGCAATAATTGTAAAATTGTCAATCTTAATAATAACAAATCACAATTTAAAGAATTAAAACAAAATTTGATTTAGCACAAATTAAATATTAAAATGATTCATATACGAGACAAAAAATTCCATAAGTCAAGAGGACTCGAACCCCTATTCATTAATATAATATTGGATTTATTTTAAGAATGCACCTTGCAACTTTAAAAATTTTAGTTAAGAGGACTCGAACCCCTATTCATTAAAACCAAATTAAAATATATTTATGAATGCACCTTGCGACTTAAATCTGGTATAATATTATCAATCAATATAAAATGTACCAATTTAAATAAAAATATTAAATGTCATTAACTATTTTTTGATATTATTTGTTATTATTACAAAAATTTCCCCTTTTTTAACAATTGGTATGCTCATTGATTTATTAAAATTTTTAGTAAATTAAAAAAAATTATATTCATTAAAATTTTCGAATTTTATTAAAATTTTGACAAAATTATGGCTGATCGACTTTATAATTTTCCCGGGCCGATGCACCAAAATTTTATAAGGGCTTCTGTTACGTCAAAACGAGAAACCTTTATTAAATATACCTAACGTTCCTCGTTTTAAATTAGTTTCAAATAAATTGAATCTAATTTGGGATGAGGATAAGTCAATGAGCCTACTAAATTTTGTGAGAGAATAATTTATTTAAAAACCAACAAGAAAGAAAAGTATTGACAAAAATACAATGAATATAATTATAATTTACAAATCTTACTTTAAGAATAACGATTACTGGTGATCAATGAGCTGGTGATAATAATCTGTTAATCCAATCTTGAAAAGGGCACTTCACAAAAATGGGGGGCCTCCGACAGTTGTCCTTAGTGTGGGATTTTATCACTGTTGTTTACACTAATGTGATAGTGTTTTGTATTTTGAAAATATTTGCTTCCTTCCAGACGGTTGTCAGTAGTTGAGCAAATTTCGATGGTTCGAAATTTGGAATGTCTTGTTTCAATATAGATTTTATCAAAACTTGAAATCTATTTCCCCAAATGATAATTTTTGAGAATTATTTAAAGTTCTATTTTAAGAACCGGGGAAAAAGGTCTAAAAACGAAGTTCGTTTTAACTTAATCACTTGGAAAAATACTTGGGTTCACTTCAAATTATACTTGTTTGGAAATTAATACTTGTTGGTATAGTTGGGTTGATTTTAAATAGTTGGGAGTTCACTTTTAACTTTGTACTTTTAGTTCACTTGTAGACGATGTGTTCAACTCGCTGGTTTCGATGACTATAACTTGGTGTTTCAAAAAATTACTCTCTGAATGTAACAGAGCTAGTACCCTTTATTTATAAAACTTCTCCCATAAGTTTAGTGCCTTTGATGCTACTGGAATTGTGGAGAGATGGTTATTCCTTATTATGGTTTTTTCCAATTTTATGCGTGAAAAGTTGTGCCTTCGCATAATTTTTAAGTGGGGTAATGTGCCTTTGGTGCTAATGGAATTGTGGAGAGATGGTTATTCCTTATGGTTTGTCTAAATTTATGCGTGCCTCTTGAATTATCGCATGGATTGTAAGTGGGGATATGTGCCGCTGGTTCAGTTAGCTTTTCCTCACAAGGTTAATTCACTGCTTGAGTGGGACTATGCTTAATAGATTATTTTTGTTCGTTCGTTGATTTCCTTGCTTATAGGAAGGTCATTGAAATGATGCTTAATCGTTATTCTGATTATATTATTCAAGGGTAATATTGTCTGTGGCAAAGGTTTTTACATACTTCTAAATATTACTCTTCTTTCTTGTATTTGATACAATTTATATATTCGCTGTAAAACATATATTATAACAATGACCATAAAAATACTGAATATAATGTAGAGAGTGTATTAATACAATAACAAACATTTTAATAACAATAATAATATCTTACAATATGTAGGTAAGATTCAATATTTAAAAAGAGAATAAACACGTAATTATAATAAGTAAATGTAGTACATTAGGAATAAGTTACGGACGTAACAATAGTATACAATTTGATAATATATCTATATTTGATTTGTGGTTAGAAGAAAATCAAAAAGTTCAAACTTTTTGATATTTTAGTTTATAATTTTTTATTTATTCTAATTTTTAATTACAATTAAAATATGTCAAATTGTTTTATTTTTAGTGTAATTGGGGAAACGTGAGAACTCTACATCTGGAGGAATTGCTGATAGAGTTCCCCGAATGCCATAATTTCATAAGATTGATCATGGCACTTCCTTTATTGCCAGCAAATGAAATTGCCAATGTTTATAGAGAACTTAAAAACTCCTTGAGTGATGAAGCAAAAGTCCACTTAGGACGATTCTTTATTTATTATGAACGCCAATGGATCAACCGAATTACACCCTCCGGTTACACTGTTTTCGGCCTGACCAAACGCACAAATAACGATTGCGAATCATATAATAGAACCTTGAAACAGCGATTTAAAAATCAGACTGATATTTGGGATTTTACGAGTATGTAATTCATTATTTTCGATTTAATTTTAACCCTAGAAGGGAAAACTGGGAATGATTAGTCACCCAAAGAGAAGTTTAAAGTATGTTCACTACTTGGTCACTCTTAAAGTGTCTCTATTTATCTTTTAAAATTGAAAAATTAAATTTTTAACCTAAAACCATACTTTACTTTTAGTGTGATTACAATAAATTTCTAAAATTAAAATGAAATGTTTGTAAAAATTTGAATTAAAAACAAATTTTTTTAAAACCTTTTTTACCACTGTAAAAACTAGATTTTTTGCATTGAAGTATAATATACAAAAAATAGAGATTGTGTGAATAAATTTTTAAAAGTAATATTTTTCAAATTCTTTACTTACGAAGGCTACTAGAAGAAATAGTTTTTTTTGTATACGTCATCAAAAATTATTTATATTTTAATTTTTCATGAGACAGAATAAAATACAATTTTGTAGAATCAATTTATAAATAAACAATTAACAAAATGTTTTGAAAATAAAAAATTTATTTTTACAAATTAAATTTTAATTTAATTTGCACTTAGAAAATTGTCAAATTCCGTTTTTAGAGCTTATAGCTATTTTTTATTAATTGGTAATATTTTTCTCAAAATGGACAAATTAGATTGTCAATTTTTTTTCGTCAATACACTTTTTTCCAAAAATAATAAATTCAATTTAAATTATCAAAATTCTTTCAACCATACATTAAGATTTAAAATTTTTTATAATTAGATAAATAAATAAATATAAAATTTAAAAAATTTTCAATAACTTCAATATTAAATGAAATATGTTAAAATTCCATTCCACTAACCGTTAGGGGATACTTTTAGCACCAAATTAAATTAGATATTTAATTTAATTTAATTTAATGTATATATTCTTATGTTCAATAAGATTTTATTGATAATAAATATCCTAAATTATCTTAACATACATTACATTCTATAATTTTAGAGACTCTTGCTGAAAACCAGAGTGGACTTTTAATAGATTTGAAATCTCTCTAAGAGGGCAACAGAATTACAAGATTAAGAAAATGTAATGAAGTATTAAAAGACCAAAAGATTTTTGACGCGTGGTCAAAATTGAGTCAACCAGGAGGCTACTCACGAAGACAATTTCTGGAAGAAGTATCAATTATTTTCATTGACCCAATTCAAACTCTTCTGAATGAAGAATAAATCCGATGCTTGCATATATGGGCAAATCTCTGGAAACTTTAACATTTGAATTTGAATTTTTAAACAAAAATTTTTGTGTGCACAATTTTGATATTTTTAGTATTACATCTTCGACCAAAAGAGATTTCATTTTTATTACTGTACAACCATTATTTGGTTGCCTTCTATTTTAAAATATAAATTTTTGGAAAGAAAATAATGTTAGGTTATCTAAATCTGTAACAAGATTTACATAAACATTTTATCTTCTACAATTAAGTAAGTTATTTTTCAATATCACAAAAATATAATTAAACATGAAAATAAATATAATAAACGTCTAATACCACTAATAAGGACAACATTACAATAAAAAAAACTAATGAAAATTTTTTTACGTATAATTATTTGAATTAGTAACATGAACTTTTCTAATTATTTGATTAGCTGAATTGTTTTGAAAAAATATTGGAAAAACCTTGGAAAAACACTAACAGTTTCATCAACGTTTAATAAAAAATAAATAAATATTACTTAAGTGCCTTCCGTTGATAAATTTTTCATTCCGCTTTTCCTTTTTCTCGTTTTTTATTTTCTTTTCTTTGATTATCTTTCATTTTGTCACTTTTTATTACATTTTTGGTTTACTTCGTGACAAATAACATGGAACAAATAAATGCGAAACTTCAGATTGATTGGAAAACGATTGATTTGACCAAGCGACATATTTGACGAGCGACAATTTGAATATCCACGTAAAAAAAAGAATCTTATTTAAACAGTTAAAATACTTTTAGAAAAAATGAAAGTGACACTTGCAAAATCATGGTATTGTGAACTTTAATAAAGAGAAACAGAAAAAATAAACAAAATAATTTATATCAATGGTTAAATCGTAAACCTTATTTTCTTTTTAAAAACATGTAAATATTTAAAAATCATTAGTTTTCATATTTAGGCTGTTTAAGTGAAAATAATGTGAGGGACATAAAGGTTAAAAGTTCCAGAGATTCGCCCATATATCATTAACATTAATTTAAATATATTTTGCCAACAAAATTATTACTTTTTTCAATTATACTTACTTCATTTTACAGTTTTCTTCGCTCATACGCACAAACATAATTGTTGATAAACTATAAATTTAAACTGTTTAAAAATGTATTCTTGACAATAAAATA
Source organism: Leptopilina drosophilae (assembly GCA_032873175.1). Taxonomy (NCBI): domain Eukaryota; kingdom Metazoa; phylum Arthropoda; class Insecta; order Hymenoptera; family Figitidae; genus Leptopilina; species Leptopilina drosophilae. Next base: position 50,382,677 of record CM065483.1, on the reverse strand, counting down.
TTTAAAAGAAATTATATTTTTCTATTGTCCTTACCTTATTTTACAGTTTTCTCCGCACACACGCATAAAAAAAAAAATACCGGTAGCGCCACCATGGTCTACTTTATCTACTGTCACAACCAAAAAATAAAACAATCAGATGGGAAACAACAGTCTAAAAACAGGCTCCCGCCATTTTAGGTGAATTGTGAATTTTGTTGCATGATTAATATTTTGCATGGGATTTCGAAAAACAGTATTTATGTGCATTTCACATTCGAGAATGTGAAAGTTATGAAAAATTTTATATCTACAAATTAAAAAATGATGTATTTTTATTTTACGTGATTTGATAATTATATCAATTAGCATTTAGTGTCAATAAATTTTAGGTTTATGTTACTCTTACAAAAAATTTACATTAAAACACACAAAAATTCGTTGTAATAAATTTCCAATTATACAGATATAAAAACATGATATTTGGGTCCAAAGTTTCTCCGGTTGAATGAAATTTAAAATGAATTATAATTAAGAGTAATAATCAAATAATAAATATTAATTTTTTAAATTAAAAATTATGTCTAACGGTAATTTTAGTATTTAAAGACAATGACTTATTAGTCATTCCAAAAAATTATTTTTATGATAAATGATACAAAAATCTTATGAATATTTATAATAACATGTTACTCAGAAACTTAAAAATTGTGTCCCTTAATTTATAGGTTATAAATGGATTTAGATTATGTAATCATTCGTATCTACAAAAATGATGTCAAATGGCTATTCGGGTAAATATATTTTAGTTTTTACATTAATTTTAGCAAATACAAAATTTTATAAACAGAATTTAGAGAAATAAAATTTACTGTAAGACGCATTCAATAAAGTTAAACTTATAATAAACAAAAATTCAATTAAATAAAAATTATGGAAAATTGAATTTTGAATAATTGAACATTTAAAAAACAAAATGTTTGTTAATTTAACTATAATGATAAATGGTTATTCAAAAAAATTAAATTTATAATAACTATTATTTTTTACAACTAAAATTTATAACATACGATAATTAGGAAATTAAATGGTTATGTTAAATAATAATTATCAAACATAAAGGTTATAATAAATATTAATCAGTAAAAATAAATTTTAGGTTAGGCAGTTATTCAGTGAAACAAAATTTATGACTAATGACCATTTAGAAAAATTAATTTTGAGTTTATGAATTCTACGTTAAATTAAAAATTATTTTAAAAAGTAATCTAATTATTAATAATTAGAATAAATGACGATTTGAAAATATAAGTATTATGTAAAGTATAAATTTGGTTTCAAAAAATTATGAAAAATAATACTTCGATAATAAAGATTTCTATGCCAAGAAAATTAGAATTTTGAAATTCGGGGAATAATCATGCACCCCTTATCAGCCGCCATTTTGATTTTTTACATGAAATACAGTTACATGCCGATTTAGCGGACTTTTTTGGTTGGGATTAACTATTTTCTTTGTCCTTCCTTGTTACAGTTATAGTTCAGGCATTGTTCGCTTTAACGAACGACTCCCCCAGACAGTCCGCTAAACCGGCGTTTGAGTGTAAATGTTTTAAAAGTTCTATGATGTATCTTTATTTTGAAAAAAATTACATTTCTAACTCATAACCGTTTCCCATAAAACGTTGTCAAAGATTGTGTTGATTTTGTTTTCACAATGCGAACTTTCCCTTAACCACTTCACCAGCAGAGGGTTCCAAATGGCGTTCCATGCGCAGAGGCCTAAAGAAACTTTTTTTAAAGAGTATACACCACATTTAATTATTTTAAAGCAATATTTCTATATTATAGAAATCAGGAAACAAGATTATCACAGTAAAAATTTTAGTTTTTGTGATTTTCAACGTTTTTACGAACGATTAAATCGGCTACTTTTAATACTTTTTAACAAATGGCGTTCCACTTTTTTTTACAATTTTCGCAATAAAACTCATATTTTTTATTTAAAAAAATATTTATATACAATATAATAATAATAATAATAATAACAACAATTATTTATTATTTAAATGGTAATATTATGAGTATATGTTTTTACCAGTCTGAGCCTCGGCACGTGGGACGTCATTTGGAACGCCCTGCCAGTGAAGTGGTTAATATTCGTTTTACACTGAATTTTAATCCAAACTATGCTAAATTTTACCAATGTATATATTGACTGTTAATATTCTTTAATTATTTAGATCATGAAGTAGCCTTTTCTACCTCACCACGTACATTAATTCAATCAGAAACTTATATTGTCAACAAAGATGAGGTGAATGAAAACCATAAACTCCAGATATATGAAGAGCAAAACCTTTCACATGGTTGTAGATCTGCTGATGAACTTAAAAGGGAAGTGAAAGTTTTACTTCGGAATGTTGATGCCAGTCAGCTCAAAAATAAATCCGTAAAATTAAATACTCACCAATCACAAGAGTTTGAAAACACGAATGGAGATATTTCAATTCATACTGTTGAAAAAGATTTTTCGCATTACAATGGTTGCATCGGAGCACCTGAGAAGGAAAAAAAGGTTTTAGTTAGTAATGATCTCGAAAGTAATTTCAAAAATAATGATGTAGAAGCTGATTCTTACCTGAAAAACAATATTAATGAGGATTTAATTTATTTGATTGAGAAATCATATTCGCATAATAGTAGAGACACCATAGTACCTGAAAATGAAAACAGAAGTTTTTAATGAAAAATGATGGTTACAGACACGTTAAAAGTGAACTTGTCAAAGATCAATCTCTTATATCAGGACAGACTCAACTTGAAAATAGAAATTCTGTAAGTCAAACCGTGCATCAATCTCCTTCGCATAACAGTTAAATTTGCTGTAGAAACTGAAAATCAAATTGGAATGTTAATTAATAATGGCGTCAATAATCAAATTCCTCCTCTCTTGTCAGAACAGATTGAAATCATACATGGAGATTGTATAATTCATACCATTGAAAAAGGTTCTCCATATTTCAGTAAATGTTGCGTAGTACCTGTAAAAAGAAGTCAAAGTTTTGATCAATAATGATTGCAGCAGTGGATTAAAAGATAAGCATCTGGAAAGTTGTACTCACCAGTCAGAACATTTTAATTCAGATTTAACAATTCATCCCGTTAAGAATTCTTTATTTGACAGTAGCTTGAACGAAGTACCTGAAATACCAATTAAAATATTATGCAGCAAAGATGACAATAATCCATCGAAAAATGATCTCGACAAAAATAATCCTCAACTGTCAGAACAATTGAAACAAAAAAATGGAAATTCATTCGAAGATTCTTCTGAGCAAATTTCTTCAACTGGTTGTGAATCTTCTACAATACCTGAAAAGGAAGAAGGATTTCCAATTAATAATAATTACAACAGTAAATTAATAGAAAAACACCTTGTACCTCCGACTCACTTACTTCATCCAATTAAGAAATTCTCTCAGCTTGACAGTAGATTGGTTTCAGTTCCTGAAAATCAAATTAAAGTTTTAAAACCTTGGTGACGACAACGTTAAATGTAATAATAAACCAATAGAAGTACTTACTCATTTACAAGAACAATTGAAACATACTGAAAAAATGAGCAATCTGGACCAATTTATAGACATTGCAAATTGTGAAATTCTGTTTGTTGATGAACAAACAGTTAGTGATAACATTCAAGGATTTAGAAGTGAACTTGATGCAGACAATTTTACTCAAACTGGTGCTGCCGATATTATTTTAGATGGTCCGGCAATTGATTCTGTCTTGAACAACAATTTTGGAAATACTGATTTAAAATCCCACTTATTCCACTAAACCTAAAATAATTGAAACTATTATAATTAAAACCCAATGAGAGAAAATTATTAACTTCTGCAATCAACGATAAAAGTACATTAATTGAAACTAATCAGTTGTCAAATTCGGAAAATTTATTCACAATCTTCTACGGTCGAAGAATTTGAAGATATTATTGAAATCCCAAAAAATGAGGAGGATGATGACGATGAAGATGATTTATGTGATAAAGATTATTTACCCGAAGATGATGAAGATGAGTCTGACGAAGATGAATTCGATGATGAAGAAGAGGTTCTTAAACAAAAGTTCTGAAAGTACCTTAAATTCTACCCAAGAAAGTACTGATCAGAAGTCTCAACCAAATACGTCTTTTTCTTACTTATGTGTTCTTTCTAAAAAGTCAGCTGTACCGTCATCAAACTTGCAAGTTCTTCCATCATTGGGTAAATCCGGGAAATCGAAACAACACTTTTGCTGCTTTTGTAGTACTTTGCAATTGCAGATTGCACGTCATTTAAGAAGATGTCATAAAGATGAACCTGCAGTAAAAAAATTTCATGTCCATGAAAAAAAATACTAACGAAAAACGTAAAGCTATTGGTGTTTTAAGAAAGAAGGGTGATTTTATTTACAATACTAGTGAAGATCACAATAAAGGATTCTTAATAACGGTTCGAAGACCCCAGTTAAAACTAAAGAAAACAGCAGAAGAGTTTGTTAATTGCCCCAAATGTTACGGATTTTATACTAGGAACAACATTCGTCACCATTATGCAGAATGCACACAATCAAATTCATCGAATGCAAGATGCATTTTACAAAACGCCGCACGTCAAATCGGACGTGTACATCAAGATGCGAGCTTCAAAATGAGACATAAAATACTTCCTGTTCTTCAAAACGACGAAATTACTAACATTATTAGATACGATAGGTTAATAATTCTGTTTGGAAACTTGCTTTCGGTAAAGCATAAGAAACCTCAACAAGATAACATGATCCGATCTCAGTTAAGATTACTCGCCAGATTCGTCTTAGAATTAAAACAAATTGTTCAGGAAATCGACGATTTAGCGGCAGCATTTCACCCGAGCTTTTTCAATAACGTGTTGGAAGCAGTGAATATTGTCGCAGGGTTTAATGAGGAAACGCAAATTTACGCAGCCCCAAGCACAGCATCTGCTTTAGGAACAGCTCTTAGAAAATGTAGCCTGATTCTAAAATGTGAGTATATTACTCTTATGGACAAGACAAAAAAAGGATTGGTTGAAGATTTTATGGTTGTTTTTGACACTAAATTCGGAATTTATGTTAACAAAAATGTTGCTGAAACCCAGATCGACATGCAGCGAAAGAAACAAGTAATCCTTCCAAATGTAGATGATATAAGTAATTTAATGTCTTACTTAACAATGCTACGTGATAAATCATTCCAGTCACTTCAGAAAATATTCTCGATAGAAAATTGGAAAATTTTAAGTGAATCAGTCTTGATATACCTAATGGTATTTAACCGAAGGCGTCGTGGTGAAATGCAGTTTTTAACTGTTGAAGATTTCAATAATCGATTAGAAATTGACGAAAGTGATGATTTGTATAAATATCTACCAGAAAGAGGTAAAAAAGCTTCTTCGGAATATAAGCGTCTGCTTATACGTGGGAAAAAGGACCGACCAGTTCCCGTTTTAATTTGTCAACGATCTTTGGAATGCATGCTACTTCTTAAAAAGTTTCGGAAGCAGGCAGGAATTCATAAAAAAAATACATATTTTTTTGCTGTGCCTGGTGGAGATATAAATAGATTCAAATCCTTGGAAGCTTGCGATCGATTAAGGAAATATTCAAATCTTTGTGGCGCAAAAAAACCCGAGACTCTCAGAGGCACTGCATTGCGTAAACACTTGGCTACAACTTGCTCCTTAAATTATTCTGAAAAACGAATCAGCACAGTGGCAAAGTTTATGGGTCATGACTTGAAAATTCATAAGGAGATATATCAGCAACCGACGGCGGCAACTGATATAGTGGAAATGTCCGATGTTTTGAAAAAAGCCCAAACTCCTAATATAGGTATTTATTTAACTCGATAATTACTTGAGAATCATGGTGTTTCAAATTGCGTTGCGAGTGAGAGCTCGTGGATTTTTCCATGTAAAGGTTGTGATAATAAAATTTAAATAATGAGCTTAATTATAGTTTAATCTTTACAATAAAATTTAAATAATGAGCTTAATTATAATTTTATCTTTATATTAATAGGAGAGCTTGAGAAATTGTGGTACATAGTAAATTTTTCATTAGCATTTCATGACTTAAGAACGATTTACAATTATCTATAAACCGTAAACAAAAATGTAAAAAATTTCACTCAAATACTTTCATTTTGGGCGTTCACATTTTTATAGTGTTTACAAAGAATTTAATTTTGTGTTAAAATTAATACCGCTTTATTAAAGTTTACGAAAATTCTTTTTAAAAAAAGAATAAGCCAATTCCGTTAATATTTGTACAAGTTATTCGATTCTATCAAAAAACAATCGATATTCTGAGAATATAATTCGCGGTTTTTCACATGTTTGTTGCTATCATCTGTAAATGCAATGCTGTCTGGAACGCCATGCTGCTCAAGTAGTTAACATTTAAAATTTTTATTTTTATTTCAACGTAAAGTATTTACTATTTGAAGATTATACATTTCAGTTATATTACGTTTTACGAAGTTTAGAGTTGCTCTTTAATATTTATAGATTTAATTTAGCGTTTAGACCCTCAGAAAATTCAATATCTCAGAAAAAGTAATCAAAAAGAGAGTTTCAGAAATCGCTCTTTAAAATTTTTAACAAATGTTAATAAAAATTATTGTTTTTAAATCAAAATTCGGTGTGCAAAAGATTAAAAAGTATCTGATTATGAATCAGCGACATTCAATTTAACAGGTCCTATTTGGTAAATGAAATATATGCTAATAAAATTACGTAACTCACCTAGCATAAAATATAGTGAAAATCTTGTACCGTGTAAGGAGAAATAATATTCAGAATTTTTGAAATCCAGTTTAAGATTTGTAATTACATTCCCGAAATAAAAAAAAAAATTGCTAATTTGTCTAAAAATGTATTGACTTAGTTGGATCCGACATTTTGAAATTTCCAAAACTGACATCAGATTAACTGGTCAAAATTATTTTTTGACAACAATTTTTGAAAACACATTTATAATCAGGTCTTACAGCAGAACTGTATATCGTTTACTTGATTTATTTAAAACTTTATCTAATGTTTGCACTTTAAGACATGTACAATAAGCCCTCAAAAACACCGCGCACTAATTTGGTGACAGTTTAATCCCTTCAGTGTACACACTGAAAAAAAAATAAAAAATAAAAAAAAATGAAAATATAAAAAATTGTCCCAAAATGTGTAAGATCTTCTTGTGAATAAATTTTTATGACACTTAGTACTAAGGGGTTTTTGGGGTCGCCAATTATGAGTCCAGTGTTAGTTTTTAAAAATTCAAAATGGTTGACCCAATATGGCGGATATGTATTTGAAAAATTTCATTGGATTCGCCTAAAACTCATTACTCAGGGTTTCTCATAGTCGCTGGTTACAAATAAAATATTACTTTTTAAATTCTAAAATAAAGAATCCAATATGGCGGACGATTATTAAAAAATATCTAAATGATTACGTATTAAATTTTAAGAAAATTTTTTGGCGGTCATGTCTTTTCAAAAATTAAGTATTTAAAAAATCTGACTTCAGAATCATGATCAGTGACCCCAAAAAACCCCGAGTAATAATACTATGATCAGGTAGTAAATTATTTAATTATTTTTTTGAATTTTAATCCTCCGTAATCGATTTGAACTAATGGTAATCTAAATGTCATATTGACTAATAAATCTTAAAGAGCGACACTAAAAACCTTTTCATTAATTTTGTGATGAGTTTTGCTAGAATGAACTTATATTCACAAATGGAATGATGGACGAACAATAATCTTTTTGATTTTTGTTAGGTCATAATTCGAAGAGCCTTGCTGCCTCATCCGAACCTAGTGCTTCAACCGATGATTGTCTTCCCAATCAAAACAATGGTATGTTTTAACCAGATTACTCACATGCAAAATAATGTGGACATTTGCTGCTTTCAAATTTAATAACTAAAAAATAAAAATATGGAAAAACAAAAAAATTTGTTTAATATGAAAAAGAAGAGTGCTGTGAAAGTTACTGAGAGTATGGAATTATAATTTTTCGTATTTTAAAAGTTATAAATAAAGAAAGAAACTAGGTAAAAAAACTTCTCACTATGCAACAGATGGAGGGTTAATATTTTTTTCGAGGTCAGAAACAGTTTTTCAATTTGTCTTACGTAAATTATTTTAAAAAAACATCTTTCTCGGGTTTTTAGTTTTATTTTCTATGTTTGCTATTCTGAATATTTAAATAATACTTTGAGACTTAAATCTAAACAAGCAATCACAAAATCCTTTTACTAACAATTAACTTGTGAATAATTATGTGGAAACTTATAAAATTTGAAAACCAAAATTAAAACATTTCAATTTTTTTGGGTTTCATTTAAAATTGATAAGACAAATTTACAATAATAATTTTTTTTATTAGATCGAAATGCGAAAAGGAAAGCTTCAGTTTCTGAGAGCGAAATCGATGATTTCATGGATGAATTGGTTTCCAATCCAAAGAAGCGTGTAAAATTTTCTAATAAAAAGAAATTAGCGGATTTAACAACAGTGACGAAAAGCAAAGGTATATTTTTAGCCATATTATTAATATTTATTTATTCTCCTTGCTGTAGCATGGTTCAAGGATCCATAAAAAATACTCTTGCATCAAAAATACAAATGTCTTAACTAAAAATACAAAAAACCTTTTAAACTATTAGGTACATATTCGCAAACATTTTCTCTCTCTTGAGAGAGAATCATTTCCTGTTTTCATTATTCTCATTGTGGCTTTTGCATATTATTTCCCGAAGAAAAAATCAAAAGTAATGTCAGTTAACGCCCACCCTTGTCATTAAATTGTCCCTCATACGCTTCTCTCTTCCAACTTCTTCACCCACCGTACACTCTGTTCACTTTAATTCAAAATCCACTTATTTCTGTCTCCAGTATTCCCTATCCTTCCTGACCCATTTCAAATCTAATTATTCGGTTTCATTTCGTAGTTTTCTCCGCTGGTGAGATATTTTGGAACACTGACTTCCTTGACCATTCAATACCACTTATTGCATATTGATTATTCTATTTTCCTTCACCTCTCTTCATGATCCGTTCAATAAGTGCTACATCAAAATGTTCACTTCACAGTTACTACATTTTATAGCATCTCTCTAGATGTTCGAGTTGAGACGGTATTTACGAACGTCTTATTGTTAATACAGAATTAAAGCATACGCCAGAACCGAATTAAACTCTAGGTCGTTCTGACTATCAATATGGTTCATAGTGCCCATCCCCATTCGAAATCCTGCCTGGCTATATGATATTTTTCCTTTTTCTACACATTTTTTCTTTCCACCTCTGACTCAAGATCTCCGCGTAAACCTTATAGACTACAGGAATAAGGGTGGTTTCTTTAGCTACATTATTAGCACAAAGAATTGTGTTAATATGACTTTTTACCATTCAAAGATTTTTGATCCTGAAAATGACTGAAATTATTCTACCAAACTTTTTAAATAAATTGTAATTTCAAAACATAAAAATTAAAGTTATGTAAATATACTTACAACCAATGTTCAGTTCCTCTTAATTTTTCTTACGTGGTTCAATGTTTACAGCAATGATCACTAATCAGAACACTTTATTACATTAACACGAGTCCAGTAGATGATTGTATTTTGTCATGTGATATAACCTAAAAAGCAAAGTTTTTAAAGAGATTATGTTACGTTTTTTAAAGTCTTGTAATGGCCGCCTTCATAAAAATGTAAATTACTTGGGGTTCTACAATTGTCTTCGTAATTTTTTTGTTCTTCTTAATCTACATCAAAAACCAAAAATAACGCGTCATTTCCCAACTCGAGCTGAGTGCTGAAAACAGCCTTTAGGCTTCAAAGTACACCTCCTAAAGTGTTCATAACCAATTAAAAATAATAAAAATAAATTTTTCAACAAGTATTCAATAAATATAAAAAGCCGTTAACAAATTAAGTAAGACTTTAAGGAAATGGTATTGTCCACATATTTGTCACAACCAATAGAAACAGTGGTCAACAGTGTCTGACAAGAAAAAAGTGGAGGGGTTTCATTTTGTAAAAAAATTGTAGGTAATTTATTGGTGGCCTCTATACATATAGGGTTTAAACGCGTTTTTCTCAAAATAGCATTTTTTCAAATGGCTTCAATCAAGCCTCGAGCTTTGAGCAAGCTTTAAGACTTAAGGAGGATTTTTAGCTTGAACTAAGTCTTAAGCCTAAGGCGAGCCTTAAGCTTTAGAATTATTTTTAGCTTCAACCAATTCTCTTAACGCTGAGTCCTATCAGCATCTATTGTTAAAACTTAAAAAATACTTATACAATTTACTGAGATTAATAATTCTTAAATAATTTGTGATTACACTTACTATTATTTTATTCTTATTCCTTTAACTTATATTTTTTTCCTCTCACACTAATTATTTGCTCCTGTCACGTATTTTCGTTTTTTTAAAGCTTAAAACTTACAATTGGGACCTCTTGATTTCAGTATTCACCACGACACCCAATTTTATGAATTCCATATTTTCAGCTGGGCTCTTGTAATACATTCCCTTAGCTCATCCTAATACTTTTTTACAGGATACTCACAATTAGATTTTTTTGTGCTATGTAATTTTTAAAAATTCGTTTAGAATTACAATTACTTCTAAAACTATCATTTTAGCGCAAATATTTGCAATCTTCATTTAAGGCCACACGGGGAAAAATAGTTGTCTCGTAAAATACAATTAATTTAAAAAGAAAAGAATATTTCAGATTGAGATTTATTAAAAGAAATATAGTAAAATGGACCATACAGAATTAAAAAATTGTTTAAACATTCAGTTTTGAGCGAAAAGGGTCTTTTATAGAATGTACTATTCGTTGCTTGCATACGATATTTAGAAGTAAAATTTATTTAACCGCAGCCATTATCTGAAATTAGCGCCCCTTCTGTACCACCGACACATGGATCCATTTACCTGTGTGTTCCCCGCCATATTGTCTTTCCCTTTTGCCAAAAATGCAACTTTCTACCTATACTTTTCAATACTTTTATCAAAAACAAAATTTTAGGTTACACACTTGTGAATTAACTGACAGGGATGGGCAACCATGTAACACGAAACATGCGAAACGCAAAAGTAACTAGAACATTTTCATTTTACTCATTTTGCGTCACTTGAAAATGTCGATTACTCGTTTGAAGACCGAAGCTCTGAGCAAAATAAAACGGGAATGGAACGCAAGCATGAGATAGAAAAAGACAAGTAGGTTTGTCCTTCTCTATGGCAAACTTACGTTTACATTACTCTTTTATTCTGCATTGGGCTCGACTCCCAATTGGGTTGCAACAAAAATGAGTAGGGTTTTTTTCTGTGTAAACTCTCATCTAATTAAATCAAAAAATCGAAGCTCGATATCTTTTCTCACTTAGAAATGAGAAGACACGCAGTGAACCACTTTTTAGAGGAGATTTTCCCAGATGCCCTTATTGCTTAATTTTTACGAAATTACTCTATAATATTCAACATTATTTTCTTCAATTTATAGATTTGAGTGAGGAGAAAGTTAAGAAAAATCGATGGACCCAGAATGAAGTTAATGCAGTTTTGAATGCATTTAAACATAATATTGAAGAAAAGACCTTACCATCCACATCAGAAATAGTGGAATTGAAGAAACAAAATGAATGTTTGAAAAATAGGAGTACAGCTACAATCAAATCTTGGATTCATCATTACAATTCGAAAAAAAAAGTCTAACCATTTGAAAATGGTTAATAACAAAGTTGAGAAATTGTTAAATACTTATTTAAAACCAGATGGTTTTAATCATTCCTTTTTATTTGTTCGTTGTTTAGTATTCCAAAGAATCCCCTAGTTCTTTTAATTGTCCGGCAATGGTGGGATAATTTTTTCTTATAATAGTTGATTGGCAAAATTACCACTTTTAGTTTTTTAGACACCCTCACTAAATGAGTGGGATGTCCCAGTGACAAAATTGTCTCAGATGAAAAGAATTTCATACTTGCAAAGACAAATTTATCTTTAAACGTTGATTGAGTCAATTAGTACAAATATCAAAATTTTGTATTAATGAAAGAAGACAGTTTTAGTTATAAATGTAAAAAGTTTTATTCTTTTTTCCATTTGAACTATACTTTAACAACCTCTAATTTAAAAATTTACTATACGTAACAAGTTTAAGAAATTTTGTTATTATATTAAAGAATTATAGTTTAGTTACGAATTGATCTCTCTTAAAAATTTCCTGTACGTAACAAGTTAGAGAAATGTTGTTATTCTATTAAAGTATTATAAATTAGTTATGAATTGATCTCTCTTATAAATAAAATGTTATATATTAATATATGTTGATACACATTTATAAATTATAAACATTGCTTACCAAAGATAATTTTAGTGTTTAATTATAAATATATAATTTCAAGCATACACCTTGATGATGATGTCTTGTTCTGTCCTAAAACATTTACTTCCTATACATCCTAAATGCCTGCAAAATAAGTTACAAATGATTCAGTAATTAAAACTACACTTCTTAGCACCATGATCGACCAATTCTTCCAAGACAAATGCTAATTGATACTTTTTAAAACTTTGATAAGAGCACTTCGTACATCATGATTAAAATTTGCTGCCAAGTTGTAAGTTTTCATAAATTTATACTTTTACGACATATGTTCAGTTATTTAGTTAAAGGCACATTTTTAAAAATAAATTTAATTTTATGACCTTAGTGTAAGTAAAATTTATCAAATATACATTTTGATCTTCCTTTTTCGTTTGATATTTGAAATCCATATTTTATTCTTCAGAATATCAAAACGTAAGTTTTCAATCAGCTGCAGACCCAATAACTTATGGGCCTACATATGGCAGGTTCCACGACCATGGAGTTAAAATAAAATAATCAATTTGTTATTTTCTATCTATAGAAGTCCCACGTACATCTTGACATGCAGCATACTAAAATTGTGTTAAAATTATAGTTTTTTATGTGCAATATTAAATATAAAGATGTAAAGTGTTTTTGAAGTGGAAATTACATTTTACTCCTGTTTAAAAAACCGCACATATTCCTGAATAATCTAAAATTTGTCCGATACAGTGAGGTTTATGGTAAGGTTTTCGTCACTCTAAATTAATTTAGCTAAATCCGAACTCTATACGGTTTGTATACAACTAGTGAATTCGGAATTAGTCCGAAACAGTCAAAAATTAGTCCGGACCGTTAAAGTGTGTTGTGTTGTTAAGTTGTCATACTATGTTGTGGTATTTTGCTATATCTTTTAAAATTTGGTTATATATCTTGGCAGGTTCCACGACCATACACGGTTAATAATTAATCTTCCACGAAATACTATTTTCTGCAAGAGACATGAACTATTTAGATTCAGAGACTATTGCGAAATTATACTTTGCAAAATTAAGAACTAATTAAAACTTTTCTAAATTTTTTGTGGTAATACTCTGTTTTGGTATTTTGCTATATATTTTTAAAATTTGGTTATTTATCGTAACAGGTTTAACGACCATACACGGTTACTAATTAATTTTCCACGAAAATAAGATTTTCTGCAAGAGACATGAATTATTAGAGTCAGAGAATATTACAAAATTTTAAGTTGCAAAATTAAAAACTAATTAAAACTTTTTTAAATTTTATGTTGTCATACTATGTTGTGGTATTTTGCTATATCTTTTAAAATTTGGTTATATATCTTGGCAGGTTCCACGACCATACACGGTTAATAATTAATCTTTCACGAAATTAATATTTTCTGCAAGAGACATAAATTATTTAGATTCAGGGACTATTGCGAAATTTTACATTAATAAATAAAAACTGATTAACACCTTTCTAAATTTTATGTGGTCATACTATGTTGTAATATTTTGCTATATCTTTTAACATTTGGTTATGTATCTTGGCAGGTTCCATGACCATACACGGTTAATAATTAATCTTCCACGAAAAAAATATTTTCTGCAAGAGACATGAAGTGTTTAGATTCAGAGACTATTGCGAAATTTTACATTAATAATTAAAAACTAATTAAAACTTTTCTAAATTTTTTGTGGTAATACTCTGTTTTGGTATTTTGCTATATATTTTTAAAATTAGGTTAAATATCGTGGCAGTTTTCACGACCATACACGGTTAATAAATAATTTTTCACGATAATACTGTTTTCTGCAAGAGTCATGAATTATTTAGATTCAGAGACTATTGCGGAATTTTACATTAATAATTAAAAACTAATTAAAACTTTTCTAAATTTTTTGTGGTAATACTCTGTTGTGGTATTTTGCTAAATATTTTTAAAATTAGGTTATATATCGTGGCAGTTTTCACGATCATACACGGTTAATAAATAATCTTTCACGTTAATACTGTTTTCTGCAAGAGTCATGAATTATTTAGATTCAGAGACTATTGCGAAATTTTACATTAATAAATAAAAACTGATTTACACCTTTCTAAATTTAATGTGGTCATACTATGTTGTGGTATTTTGCTATACCTTTTTAAAATTTTGTTATATATCGTGTCAGGTTTCACTACCATAAACGGATAATAATTAATTTTCCACGAAATAAGATTTTCAGCAAGAGACATGAATTATTTAGATTCAGAGACTATTGCAAAATTATACTTTGCAAAATTAAGAACTAATTAAAACTTTTCTAAATTTTTTGTGGCAATACTCTGTTTTGGTATTTTGATATATATATTTTTAAAATTTGGTTATTTATCGTGGCAGGTTCCACGACCATACATGGTTAATAATTAATCTTCCAAGAAAATACTCTTTTCTGCAAGAGACATGAATTATTTAGATTCAGAGACTATTGCGAAATTTTACATTAATAATTAAAAAATAATTTAAACTTTTCTAAATTTTTTGTGGTCATACTATGTTGTGGTATTTTGGTATATATTTTTAAAATTTGTTTATATATCGTGACAGGTTCCATGACCATACACGGATAATAATTAATCTTCTACGAAATTAATATTTTCTGCAAGAGACATGAATTATTTAGATTCAGAGACTATTGCGAAATTTTACATTAATAATTAAAAACTAATTAAAACTTTTCTAAATTTTATGTGGTCATACTATGTTGTGGTATTTTGCTATATCTTAAAAAATTTGGTTATATATCTTGGCAGGTTCCACGACCATACACGGTTAATAATTAATCTTCCACGAAAATACTATTTTCTGCAACAGACATGAAGTATTTAGATTCAGAGACTATTACGAAATTTTACGTTGCAATATTAAAATCTAATTAAAACTTTTCTAAATTTTTTGTGGTCATACTATGTTGTGCTATGTTGCTATATCTTTTAAAATTTGGTTATATATCGTGACAGGTTCCACAACCATACAGGACTAATAATTAATCTTCCACGAAATTATGATTTTCTGCAAGAGACAAGAATTATTTAAATTCAGAGACTATTGCGAAATTTTACATTAATAATCAAAAACTAATTAAAACTTTTCTAAATTTTTTGTGGTCATACTATGTTGTGGTATTTTGCTAAATATTTTTAAAATTTGGTTATTTATCGTGGCAGTTTTCACGACCATACAGGACTAATAATTAATCTTCCACGAAATTATGATTTTCTGCAAGAGACATGAATTATTTAAACTCAGAGACAATTGCGAAATTTTACATTAATAATTAAAAACTAATTAAAACTTTTCTAAATTTTTTGTGGTCATACTGTGTTGTGGTATTTTGCTATATATTTTTAAAATTTGGTTATTTATCGTGGCAGGTTTCACGACCATACACAGTTAATAATTAATTTTCCACGAAAATAAGATTTTCTGCAAGAGACATGGATTATTTAGATTCAGAGACTATTACGACATTTTACGTTGCAATATTAAAATCTGATTAAAACTTTTCTAATTTTTTTGTGGTCATACTGTGGTGTCGTATTTTGGTATATAGTTTTAAAATTTGTTTATATATCGTGACAGGTTCCACGACCATACACGGATAATAATTAATCTTCTACGAAATTAATATTTTCTGCAAGAGACATGAATTTTTTAGATTCAGAGACTATTACGAAATTTTACATTAATAATTAATAACTAATTAAAACTTTTCTAAATTTTTTGTGGTCATACTATGTTATGGTATTTTGCTAAATATTTTTAAAATTAGGTTATATATCGTGGCAGTTTTCACGACCATACACGGTTAATAAATAATCTTTCACGTTAATACTGTTTTCTGCAAGAGTCATGAATTATTTACATTCAGAGACTATTGCGAAATTTTACATTAATAATTAAAAACTAATTTAAACTTTTCTAAATTTTTTGTAATCATACTATGTTGTGGTATTTTGCTATATCTTTTTAAAATTTGTTTATATATCGTGTTAGGTTTCACTACCATACACGGTTAATAATTAATGTTCCTCGAAATAACTATTTTCTGCAAGATACATGAAGTATTTAAATTCAGAGATTATTGCGTAATTATACTTTGCAAAATTAAGAACTAATTAAAACTTTTCTAAATTTTTTGTGGTAATACTCTGTTTTGGTATTTTGCTATATATTTTTAAAATTTGGTTATTTATCGTGGCAGGTTTCACGACCATACACAGTTAATAATTAATTTTCCACGAAAATAAGATTTTCTGCAAGAGACATGGATTATTTAGATTCAGAGACTATTAAGAAATTTTACGTTGCAATATTAAAATCTAATTAAAACTTTTCTAAATTTTTTTTGGTCATATTGTGTTGTGGTATTTTGGTATATATTTTTAAAATTTGTTTTTATATCGTGACAGGTTCCACGACCATACACGGATAATAATTAATCTTCTACGAAATTAATATTTTCTGCAAGAGACATGAATTTTTTAGATTCAGAGACTATTGCGAAATTTTACATTAATAATTAAAAACTAATTAAAACTTTTCTAAATTTTTTGTGGTCATACTATGTTGTGGTATTTTGCTAAATATTTTTAAAATTAGGTTATATATCGTGGTAGTTTTCACGACCATACACAGTTAATAAATAATCTTTCACGTTAATACTGTTTTCTGCAAGAGTCATGAATTATTTAGATTCAGAGACTATTGTGAAATTTGACATTAATAAATAAAAACTGATTTACACCTTTCTAAATTTTATGTGGTCATACTATGTTGTGCTATGTTGCTATATCTTTTAAAATTTGGTTATATATGGTGGCAGGTTCCACAACTATACAGGACTAATAATTAATCTTCCACGAAATTATGATTTTCTGCAAGAGACATGAATTATTTAAATTCAGAGACTATTGCGAAATTTTACATTAATAATTAAAAACTAATTAAAACTTTTCTAAATTTTTTGTGGTCATACTGTGTTGTGGTATTTTAGTATATATTTTTAAAATTTGTTTATATATCGTGACAGGTTCCATGACCATGCACGGATAATAATTAATCTTCTACGAAATTAATATTTTCTTCAAGAGACATGAATTTTTTAGATTCAGAGACTATTGCGAAATTTTACATTAATAATTAAAAACTAATTAAAACTTTTCTAAATTTTTTGTGGTAATACCCTGTTTTGGTATTTTGCTATATATTTTTAAAATTTGGTTATTTATCGTGGCAGGTTTCACGACCATACACAGTTAATAATTAATTTTCCACGAAAATAAGATTTTCTGCAAGAGACATGGATTATTTAGATTCAGAGACTATTACGAAATTTTACGTTGCAATATTAAAATCTAATTAAAACTTTTCTAAATTTTTTTTGGTCATATTGTGTTGTGGTATTTTGGTATATATTTTTAAAATTTGTTTTTATATCGTGACAGGTTCCACGACCATACACGGATAATAATTAATCTTCTACGAAATTAATATTTTCTGCAAGAGACATGAATTTTTTAGATTCAGAGACTATTGCGAAATTTTACATTAATAATTAAAAACTAATTAAAACTTTTCTAAATTTTTTGTGGTCATACTATGTTGTGGTATTTTGCTAAATATTTATAAAATTAGGTTATATATCGTGGCAGTTTTCACGACCATACACAGTTAATAAATAATCTTTCACGTTAATACTGTTTTCTGCAAGAGTCATGAATTATTTAGATTCAGAGACTATTGTGAAATTTGACATTAATAAATAAAAACTGATTTACACCTTTCTAAATTTTATGTGGTCATACTATGTTGTGCTATGTTGCTATATCTTTTAAAATTTGGTTATATATGGTGGCAGGTTCCACAACCATACAGGACTAATAATTAATCTTCCACGAAATTATGATTTTCTGCAAGAGACATGAATTATTTAAATTCAGAGACTATTGCGAAATTTTACATTAATAATTAAAAACTAATTAAAACTTTTCTAAATTTTTTGTGGTCATACTGTGTTGTGGTATTTTAGTATATATTTTTAAAATTTGTTTATATATCGTGACAGGTTCCATGACCATGCACGGATAATAATTAATCTTCTACGAAATTAATATTTTCTTCAAGAGACATGAATTTTTTAGATTCAGAGACTATTGCGAAATTTTACATTAATAATTAAAAATTAATTAAAACTTTTCTAAATTTTTTGTGGTAATACCCTGTTTTGGTATTTTGCTATATATTTTTAAAATTTGGTTATTTATCGTGGCAGGTTTCACGACCATACACAGTTAATAATTAATTTTCCACGAAAATAAGATTTTCTGCAAGAGACATGGATTATTTAGATTCAGAGACTATTACGACATTTTACGTTGCAATATTAAAATCTGATTAAAACTTTTCTAATTTTTTTGTGGTTATACTGTGGTGTCGTATTTCGGTATATATTTTTAAAATTTGTTTATATATCGTGACAGGTTCCACGACCATACACGGATAATAATTAATCTTCTACGAAATTAATATTTTCTGCAAGAGACATGAATTTTTTAGATTCAGAGACTATTACGAAATTTTACATTAATAATTAATAACTAATTAAAACTTTTCTAAATTTTTTGTGGTCATACTATGTTATGGTATTTTGCTAAATATTTTTAAAATTAGGTTATATATCGTGGCAGTTTTCACGACCATACACGGTTAATAAATAATCTTTCACGTTAATACTTTTTTCTGCAAGAGTCATGAATTATTTACATTCAGAGACTATTGCGAAATTTTACATTAATAATTAAAAACTAATTTAAACTTTTCTAAATTTTTTGTTTTCATACTATGTTGTGGTATTTTGCTATATCTTTTTAAAATTTGTTTATATATCGTGTTAGGTTTCACTACCATTCACGGTTAATAATTAATGTTCCTCGAAATAACTATTTTCTGCAAGAGACATGAAGTATTTAGATTCAGAGACTATTGCGAAATTCAATATTAATAACTAAAAACTTATTAAAACTTTTCTAAATTTTTGTGGTCATACTATGTTGTGGTATTTTGCTATATCTTTTTAATATTTGGTTATATATCTTGGCAGGTTCCACGACCATACACGAATAATAATTAATCTTCCTCGAAAATACTATTTTCTGCAAGAGACATGAATTATTTAGATTCAGAGAATATTGCGAAATTTTACATTAATAAATAAAAACTGATTTACACATTTCTAGATTTTATGTGGTCATACTATGTTGTGGTATTTTGCTATATCTTTTAAAATTTGGTTATATATCTTGGCAGGTTCCACACATACACACACATACACGGTTAATAATTACTTTTCCACGAAATACTATTTTCTGCAAGAGTCATAAATTATTTAGATGCATAGACTATTGCGAAATTTTACATTAATAAATAAAAAGGTGCGTTTATAGGGGTGTTTGGGTATGCGTCGGGGTGTTTGATCCCTCATGCGAGCAAATATTTTTCAGTTTTTGTTTCAAAGCGATATATAAAATAATAAAATTGTGTGTTGTGAATTAAAAATATGAACATGTTTGTAAATAATATTAAAAGTTTGTTAAAAAATCAAGAAAAAAATGTACTAATTGACAGAAAAATTGTCTTTTTGACTAAAATTATTTTTTTAATGTTACTATTTCAAATGACATTTATTGTTAGTAATAATATATTATTCATGTGGAAGTAATATATAATTATAATGGAAGTTACTTATTGTCATTAAATTTATACACGCATATAATATGGATAAAAATAATAACAGTAATAATAATAATTATTATTATAAAGAAAAAATATATTCATATTATATAGAAGGAACGGGAGAGACGCTTAAATTTGGGAACAGTGAAAGCAGTCTTTTTCAGTCCTGCATCAGGCTTCCGCAGCATTTATTGAGCCTTGGTGTCCAATGCTCAATCAAGGCTCGCGCTGCAGGCTAGAATCGGTGTTTCATTAAAGCTTCGATCAGTCCTGCTCTCGCTAATGCTCAACGAATATTGACCAATACTCGGCAAATATTTATAAAGCCTGAACTCGGCGTCACTTCGCGCCTGGGTGGGTTACAAAAAAATGGTCATCTCGTGTTTATTTAACATTTTCTGTGTTTATTGTAAGTTTAGGTGTCACAAAATAAGAATATACAAGAAAAAAACATTTTATTCGGTCATTCCTATAAAAACCGAGTTTAAAGTGTCAAGAAACCGTACTTTTAGCACTTTTAGAGACAGTAACAAGAAAACGTAACATGATAAAAATCTCTACAAGAGCTTAATGAAAATCTTAAGCCTTTAATTTTAAAGCTCAGAACTGAAAAGTACTTTAATAATCACTGAAAACCTGCAGTCGCTATCTATCAGTTTAACTGATTTGTAAATTGGATTAATGAATCCATCAATTGTTTTCACTGCACTAAAAACGTATTTTTATTTTAATTAAAAGCATAGGTAAGGAAAATTATTATTGTAACAAAATTTATGAAATAAAACAAAATATATTAAATATATATAAATTTGTATTGCTTAAAGTAATTATTGTGATTAAAGTATTTAATTATTATTATTGATAAAAAAGCAAATTTCATTGTTCAAAAAAAGAATAATTTTGATTAACTTTTAATAATATTACATTTATTTAATGACAAGTTTATTAAAATCTTTAATAATTTTAATATAAGGTGTGCAGGATTAAAAAACTCATAAACAAATTTTTAAAAAATTATTTATTAAACAAAAATTAGATAAGTATTATAGGTACTCAAAATTTGTTCAATGCAAACAAATGTGTATATAATAATCCTAAATAAATGAAGACAATTAAATTATTTAGAAGCACTAGTATTGAATTTTACAAAATTATAAATTAATTTCGTCTATATACTTCTTAAATATCTTTGTAAAATATTTAACATTAATCACTTGGAATTAAATAGAGTTGAATCACTTCACAATCACATCAGAATATTACTATTACTATATATTGAAAGCATCTCGAAAGACTTTTCAAAGAATATTCCTTAGAAAATGTATGAAATTTTCGTATGTTTCCATCTTACATTTCAATACAAAAAAATTTCACAAACTTTCTACCTAAATAAATTCATAAGAAAAAAAGGGTCCCGAAAACTCATAAAATACGTTCAATTGTAACGAGAAACCTATAGTTCGCCCTTCTGAGACAAACCAGATGTGTCAAACCATTTAAAACGAACGGAATTTTTCAAATATTTTATTTTTGTATAGTATAGTATAGTATATAATATAAACTGCAAATACTTTACAATACTTTAAAAAGCAATTTATTTTATAAATAAATATAAATAGTCGCTTATATTTTTTTGTTAAAAAAATTAGAAGTTTTTGATATTAAATAAACAATGTATTTGTTAAAAAATCATAATAATATTGAATTTAATGTAAAAATTATCAACAAATATTTATATAAGGAATAATGTTATTTTGTTTATATTATAAACTTTTTATTTCTATATTTGAAAAAAATAACAGGTGTATTTGTTAAAATGACTGATCTAAGTCAGTTAAAATAATCGACAGACAAATCAGTGAAATCAAATGACTGGTTTTCAGTTAAATTCAGTGACTGATTGAAACCGTGACAATATTTTACAAATTTATCAGTCAAAATGATTATTGTGCCAATGAAAATCAATGATTTGTCAGTGAAAATGTGCGTGACTAATTGAATCAATTAGATTTTGACTGATACAAACTAAGAGTGCAAAAAAATGTTATCAAATATTATCAAGAATTTTGTTAAAATCAATACAAGATCAAGATTTGAATTGAAAGTCAAGATAAATTCTTGTGCTTAAAGTTTTCTCTCTTGATTTCGCTTGAACGCATCTCTATTTTCGACTCAAAAAATGTTTAAAAATAAAGTCGATATACTATGGCAGGTTCCGCGACCAGGCTTATTATTATTTTAAAACTTTTTCAAACTTTGACATTTTTCTTCCAACAGTTTTTATGAGGAAATATGGTTATCAATATATACCTAAGCAATGTGAACGCAGTATTGTGGTCATACTATGTTGTAATATTTTGTCATATTTTTTAAAATAAGATTTTAAATCGTGGTAGGTTCCACGACCGTACACTCTGCTGATTAATCAAGAAGCATGAATTTGTAAGTTTCAGAGACTATTGCGAAGTTTTACTTTGAAAAATAAAAACTGATTTACACTTTTCTAATTTTTCTTATAAGAATACTATGTTGTATATTTTAAAAATTTAGTTATAAATCGTGGCAGGTTTCACGACCATACACGGCTGCTGATTAATCTTCTGCAAAATGATTATTTTTTGCAAGAGACTTGAATTATTTAACTTTGGTGAGTATTGCGAAATTTTTCATTGAAAAGTAAAAACTGATTTACACTTTTCTAAAATCACTGAAAACCTGCAGTCGCTATCTAAAATCATAAAAAAGATTGGTTTGGTAGCACTTGGTAAAAATCGATTTCCCTAACCGGATTCGGTTGCAACTTAATACTTAAGGTTTTTTTATGTTGCTAATGACGAATTGGAACTTAGATTTAAACATTTTAAAATGGCGGACTCAATTTTTATAATTGTCAACGCCAATTTTGAAAAATTGATTAAATTTATTATTTTTAATTCGCCATTTTGTAATTTTTGAATGTAATATCTAATTCGTCATTAGCAACCTCAAAAAACCTTAAATAACAAGTTGCAACCGAATCCGACTAGGGAAATCGATTTTTACCAATTGCTTCGTGTTCTAGTTTTTTTTGACAATTTCAGATAGCGACTGCTTGATTAAGGAGCTTTCAAATTATTATTTAAGTAATTTTAAGTTTTGAGCCTTAAAGATAAAGGTTTAAGATTTTAATTAAGATCTTGTAAAGATTTTTCTCATTTTGCGTTTTCCTGTTACCTTGCCTCAAAAAGTGCTAAAAATGCGTCATTTTGACACTTTAATCTGGTTTTTCATGGGAATGATCGAATAAAAATTTGTTTTTCTTGTATATTCTTATTCCGTGACACCTGAACTTACAATAAACACAGAAAATTTTAAATAAACACAAGATTACCATTTTTTATAACCCAGTGTTTTACATTATATTTGGTATATAATAGTTATTTTTAACTTAAAAGTTATTTAAAAATAAAGTCGGGATACTATGGCAGGTTCCGCGACCAGGCTTTTCATTATTATAAAATTTTTTTTTAAACTTCGACATTTTTCTTCCAACAGTTTTTATGAGGAAATATGGTTATCAATATATACCTAAGCAATGTGAACGCAGTATTGTGGACATACTAGGTTGTAATATTTTGTCATATTTTTTTACAATAAGGTTTTAAATCGTTGTAGGTTCCACGACCGTACACTCTGCTGATTGATTAATCTTCTGCAAAATGAATATTTTTTGCAAGAGACATGAATTATTTAGCTTTGGTGACTATTGCGAAATTCGACTTTGAAAAAATAAAAGGTTAATTTACAAATTTCTTGAAGGATTTTAACAATTTGACTACTTTTAATTTATAAGATTTATTCCACGACCGGTAAAAACTTTCATGTTAAATTTTCTATTTTTCGTAAGTTTTGCAGTTTTAATTTACTATTTTATCGCAATCTTAATCGTCAACATTTTTTCACATAATCGAGTATACATTATATTTGGTATGGTATAGTTATTTTCGGAATACTGTTGCAGGTTTCACGTTAGGCTCTTTGTTATTATAAAGCTTTTTCAAACTTTGATATTATCCTTTTAACAACTGCCCTCTGAAAAAAGATGCGTTATAAAAATATAGAAGTGCATTATTGAAGCATTATTGTGACCATGCGTTAAGATTCTTGGTTTTTTACTTTTAATATAAAATTTTTAATCAAGGCAGATTCCACGACCGATTTCGTTTGGTAATTAACGAGTCTGAACTAATGATTTATCTTCTAGGACAATAATTTTGTTGTTTTTTTCTGCAAATTTTATATTATAAATAATATCACTTTATTCACATTATGATAATATAGCTTGTTTATACAGACAGTTGTATTTTTCACAACAGCTAGAAATGTATATTTTGAGACTACTATTATATGATGAATGGATTTTTACAATTTTAGTTTACTTCTGAGTACGAGGATAAAACAAAGTTATTTTACGAAATAATCTATTGTAGGTTAGATATAAAGAGTTAGATTTTTAACTTATTTGTGCTTCAGTAACATTTTTAATAATAAATGCAACTCGTTTTAATTTATTTTTTTCCACGACCGATTCTCTTATAGAACGGTATTTTCCACGACCAGGGCGTTTCTTAATATTCTCGTTGTTTATAGGTTAGTTTTCCACGACCAGGGTGTTCCCACTGATTTAGCAACAAATATAGGTGGATCGCGTAAGGAGAAGGTGGAGAAAATTGTCGGTCGCGGAAACTGACCTTGCTTAAAAGAATATTGTTTTTTATTAAAAATAATGCTTAGTTTAAATTTATTCTTGTATAGATGGATTGTCCGGCATCAAGAGTATCATTTAGAAGTAATGAAATGGTTGGTCGCGGAAACTGCCCTTACATATATATATATATATATATATATATATATAAATTTATAATCGTTCTGTAAAATTAACTGAATTATTTTTTTCAGTGTACATATGTTTTAAACTTATTTAATTCTTTTAAACTCTTATGAAAATAATTCAACTAACCCTCCGAAATCCAATTCTTTTTGAGCTAATTGTATAATTTTGTTTCTCAATATATCCCTTGCATTCATCATCTCTCCTACTATTATTCCTTTATTCAATTTTTCAAGTCGAGTCTCCTCATCTCCAATTAGCTTTTGCAATAAGACTAAAAAAATTAATGAATTTAATAAATTCTAAGGTATATAACAAAAAAATTTTAAAACATGACGATTGAAGAAGATTCAAAAATTTTTAAATTAAAATCACACAATTCATTTACACAATTGTTAAGAAAAATATATTTAAATAATTAAAAAATGTTTATAACTTTCTGTTGAGGGCATCCGTAAAAAATAGTCCCCAAAAAGTGTTTTCCCGTCTGTCGTCTCACTTCTAAGTATTAAAAGATATCTCGTTCTGATTTATTAGAACAACATAGGTTTACAAGGTTTTTTTTTAAATATCGGAGTGGTTATCCATGTATTTCTGTGCGCTGAATCCGATACCGGTTTCAAAAATTGTGTATCACGTCAGTATTTTGAGAAAAGTGGGGATAACACTCCAAAAAAACGTGTTTTTGACGATTTTTAGTACTTTTTTCTTCATAAACCCGATGTGCTAAAGACTTCTATTTAGTTTCCAATCTCAAATTACTTCACTTTCAATCGTTAATTAAATAATTTCCTAGCCGGCTGAAGCTATAGCAGTCGTACTCAGCAGCGATCTTTAAGCTTCAACTACTAACTTATGAAATTAATGACTAAAAACTTACTAAATTTGCTATTTAGTGGTTATTGATTCTTAAATAACAATATTCGATGATTTTTTAACATAAGGTATTATTCAATTTGATAAAGATGCATATTAGTAGTTGAAGCTTAAAGATCGGTGCTGAGTACAACTGCTAGCTTCAGCTGGCTTAATTTCCTCGTAAAATTATTACAAAAACGGAGAGGACGGTTCCTTAGTGGGTCTTCTTTTATCACTTCTCCAAATATAAACCAGAAATATTTTATCCTCTCAAAATGAGACGGTGATACCAAACCGTTAAAACCTTTATTTTTCCGTATGTTTAAACAATTTTTTTAATTATGATTTATCAAAATTTTGAAAAATTCTGAGAGGACCACCAGTCCTAGAGCGTTCATCTATATTTAATAAAAATTCCAGACTCAAAATATTCTTTTCTTTTTAAATGAGACGTCGATCACGAAACTATTACTTTTTCCCGGATGCCCTTAATGATTAATTCAAGTAACAATTTTTATACAACTCAGGTGTATTATGGTCACTTTATCTACTTGTGCAGGCACGTAATAAGTTCCCTCTTATAACACAGCAGTCAATGAAGAAACCATTATAGCCCTAGGACAATATTTTATTTACTAGCTGGGCTATATGGGAGAATTTAGCATGCACCGGTACAGGTAGCATAGAGTAACCATAATAAGCCTTTGTTGTATAATCAGAGTATGCGACAAGGGAGGTATCCTCGTTTACGACATCGCACAATACTAAAAAACGAGTCATAGCACGAGCGAAGACGAGTCTCGGTACATAAACTCTGACTTACCCTTACTTGACGATTTACTGTGACAATATTAATAAAAGAGAAAAATCAAGTATTGTTAAATCGATTGATTTCGTTGATATATATACTCAAGTGCGAAATGCCAAGACTGCAAAAACGGACCGTCATTTGTCCAGTAATGTCTGCCGAGAATTGGCAGTAGTTACTGGGCCATTACTGGTTTTCAAAACGTCCCATTGCTGGGCCAGTGATTTTGATGGCAAATTATAATTGCCAGTATTGGGGCGTAGCTTGGCACAATAACGGCACGTTATTGTCAAAGTTGATCAATCTTTAATTGCAAAAGACAATTGCCAGTGATGTGCCGACCATCGGTCCAGTAATGGCTCATTATTGGCATTTTAATTTGTTAAATTTTTTTTGAGAATTCAATTTTAAGAAACATTCAGTTATTCAATAAATTATTTATTTTGTATTTAAATAATTGAATAAGTTGGAAAAGGATTTAAATTAAAATATTTGAAAATTTGAATTTTCAATATTTTTAACTGGCAATTTGAAAAATTAATTTTTTTGTAAAAGTTTAATTAAACAGTTATTTAAAAAAGAAGTTATTAATTTTTTAAAATAATTTTACATTTAAATTCGTAAATAAATGTAACAAAACATTTTATTCAATAAAATCTTTCACTTTATTTTCTAAAAATTTAAAAATGTTCATTTTCAATTGAATGAGAATTTTCTAAAAAAAATATTAAGAATATTTATTGAATAAATGAATGTTATTTTTAAAATTTAATTCTCATAATTATTTAAGAAACATTTAGTTATTCCGTAAATTATTAATTTTTGTATTAGTAATGGCAGTCTATAATGGGCCATTAATGTTTACCGAGATTTGGATACCAATATTGGGCCATTAATGTCTGCCGAAATCTGGGTGTCTACGTCCAACCGTGATCAACACCACAAGAGTCGGCGCAAAGTCGGACCAATATTGTATGCCAAGTCTCGATGCAAGCTTTACCAATACTGGGCCAATGTTGGGCCGTGTTGGTTTTCGCACTTGGGTATACCCCTTCTTAGAACAATCACTTAATATTTGAAATATTCATATTTACAATAATTGGAATGAATTAGATGACATTGAATGTAAATTTTTTTCCAATTACCAATTACATCAAAAATACGAATATGCCTACCCACAAATTTCCAAGCACCTGGATGTGAACCACCCAACCTAATTTTCAATCGGCTATTTAGTGATTCACATAAATTATTGGTCCTGTGTGGTAAGTTACCAACACATAATTTTTCCTTGTGTTCTCCCCAATATGATTCCACATAATTCACAAACTTCTTCAACTTCCCTTGTATTGACACATCATGTTGCATTATTTTTTTCCTCAATATCTCAATCCCTTCTTCAAATCTATCTGCAGGTACTAGTGCCAAGCAGCAAGCAAAGTTTAATATATCGCTGTCAACATTTTTTAATCCCTCTTTGTTCCATTTCTTGCGTTTAGCCTTAAGTATGAAATAAAAAGTAATTATTATGCAAACATGATTTTAAAAAAATTTTAAAAACTGCAAATATCCCAATTTTATATTTTTTAATGAATTGCTTTTGAATGATGTATACGCATGTAGAAATTTCCATTATAGTCCCTGACAATAATAGGGCTTTTTGTGGCCCTTAACAGTTTTCCCCAACAAAAAATTATATCGTTTTCCCTATCAGGTCCTAATATGGCCCGATTCATAAGACAGAATTACAGATTTTCGTATATAATGTGGCACGCAAAGTAATTCCCTTATAAGGGTCCCAAACAGAGCAAATAAGGTCCCTAATATTAGAAGTTTAATTAATTATTTTTTATTATTTTGCGTGTAGTAGTATTATAGAATCAAATTATTAGTCTCATTTTATTAAACTATGATATTATTATTACATTACATTATTTTATAATTTTTAATTAGTTATTTATTATTATAAATTTACATTTAAAAAAATTTTTAAAACAGCTCCTTGCAAAATTTTAGTTTATTTAAATAATTTCTTTATTAATGTGACACGCCAAGTAAATCCCTTACAACCGTCCCAGTCAGAGGAATAAGGGTCGCTGATTACGAATCTAAAGTGATTTTTTAAAAATTCAAAATGGCGGATCCAATATGGGGATCAAAATTTAAAATTTGATCAGATTGGAAAGAAACTTGTTAGCCGGGGATTATGGTGGACCAAATTAAAATTTTATCAAATTGTCAAAAACTTGTTACTCACGGGTTACATTATAGATTAGCGTAAAGCAAGAATTTCTTAAAAGTGATTTCAAATTCGTAATCATTGACCTCAAATATCCCCGAGTAACAAGTTTTAAGTGAATCTGATCAAATTTGAATTTTAATTGCCATATTGGATCCGACATTTTGAATTTTTAAAAAATCACTTCAGATTCGTAATCAGCGACCCCAAAAACCCCCGAGTAACAAGTTTTAATAACCGATAGAGACATTATTTATTGTAAATTAATAATAATTAATGTGAACATAAATGTCCTCAAGTATTAAGGAAGTCATTGTAGCGTGGGGGCGTGGTAGGGTGGTTAGGTTATCGGTTTGCGAATTTTAGGATCGTGGGTTCAATTCCCGGCGTTTAGGAATTGTTTCTCTGTTAGGTGTATTTATATTAAATATATGAGGTAAAATAAACAAAAGTAGGTAGAAAAAAAGATTAAAAAACGAAAATAAACAATTATTAAACGTAAATAAGTAATTTCAGATTTAATAATTTATATAATTAATTTAATTGTTTTTTATAGTTTTTTCAACTACGTTTTTTTATTAAAGCCTCCAGGAACTATGATAATTAATGTTAGAATTATGATATTTATTTCTGATGATTTTTTACTCATCTTACTAATTATTTACGCCTCCTGAAACTCAAGGAAATAGTCAAAAATTAATAAAAAGCAGGTTTTTTAATGTAAGCGGTCATTTGTAATTAGGAGGACTTTGATAGGGGACCTGTAAGACCCTTGTTTGTGGGCCACATTAATTTTCCACTGACGGGCCCCATTACATTTTGCGTAACGAAACTAGTAAGGACCCTAGCAATTTGCCCTATTGGGCCCCTAATATTAAAAGGGAAAACTATTACGGTCCCTAACAGTACCACATTGCAATTTCTACACGGGTAATTGATTGTTACATGTTATTTGGTCAAATTTTAGAATTATGTTTTCAAAAATTGTGTCCTATAACTAAGATGTAAAGATAAAACTGTTTTTAAAAAATCGAAATTCTTTAAATTTTATAATTTTTAATGTATTGCTTTTAAACTATCTATAATTGAGTATAACATGTTATTTAGTCACATTTTATCATAATTTAGCAAAAAATACTATTTCATATTTCAGATGTAAGTATAAAAATGTTTTTGTAAAATTAAAAAAAACGAAAATAATATCTATTTATAAGAGACAATTTTTGAAAAAATTATGCTAAAAGGACCCCGCACTTTTTGTAAAGGAAATGGCTTTCCGTCAAATTTTCTGAAACTTCACAGTTTTGTAGTTCAGGGTCTTCTGAACAAAAAATGTTAAAGCCAAAATTAAAAATAATAAACAGTTTATGAGCTACAGTAGCTCAAAGTTAAAAAATACTGACACTATTTTGTGAATGCTCTGTACATAAAAATCAATCAAAATTGCTCAACAACTGTCACTCGGGGGTTTCTTGGGTCCCTGATCACGAATCTAATGTTAGAATTGCAAAATTCAATATGGAGGATCCAATGTGGCGGACGAGTTTTTTTAAAAACTACTCGAATTCACTAAAGACCTGTCACTCGGGGGTTTTTTGGGTCTCTGATAACGAATCTAAAGTTAGAATTGCAAAATTCAATATGGAGGATCCAATATTTATATTTATATTTGACCGAAAGCCATTTCCTGTACAAAAAGTGTGGGGTCCTTTGACCAAATAACATGTAACAATGAATTATAAATCTTTTGAAAGCAATTCATTGAAAAATATAAAATTTGAAAAATTTCGATTCTTTTAATTTTTTGAAATCATTTTTACATTTTGATAGATTGCAGTAAATCAATCAGTCATGACTTTTAAGAGATATATAAAAAAATATATTTACAGTTTTCAAACATATTAATTAAAACTGGAGGTATTCAATTTTTTCAAAAAAATAAAGAAATTTCTAATTTCTTTATTTTCTAATGTATATCTTTTAAACTTTTGACATCAAAATAATGGAATTTAGAATAATTTGTTTATCCAATTAATCAAAAAATTGTCAATTGCAAAACTTTGTAAATATTAAAAATGGTAAATGATAAATGGTAAACAATATTAAAAAATATTAATTCATAGCTTTAAAATTATTTTTTAAGTATTGAAAATGGAGATTTTTTATGATAAAATTTATGCTACAGAAATTCAAGAATACCTGTGAAACGATACTTGCATTATGCTACTGGGGAAAAACTTAGAAAGTAAAAAGTTTTATTATTTTAATTCTAGGTTTAACTATTATGGATGTTTTGAGCATTGTAAAGGCAAAAGTTAAACAGAATGTCTATTATTAGTTTTGTGTAACAAACAATCCGGTTTTTCCCATCTATGTCCACATTTTTTCAGGTGTATCTTTTCTCATCAAATATAAATTTTTTTGATAAGCATTAACGATAAATAAAACTACAAATGGCTACAAAAATTCATATATTTTATGAAAATAATCTTCGACGGGTTTTTGTTTTTACAAATATTTTTAACAGGGGTTCTACCAACTGGAAAAAACGGGAAATATGCAGGAATTTAATCCGGAAAAATTGTGAATTCAGCTTGCAATATAGGTCTTATTTTCTATTTAAGCAATTATGATACAATTAGTTTGAATTTAACGTTACTAAATTCCAAAAACTGGTGGAAATTTTGGATTATCTTATAATACATCGTATAATACTATAATTAAATTTCCACAAATAATTGCCAAACATTGTTTTCTGCATTTTAATTAATAAAAAATAAATTATTTGATGATAAAAAGTAAATCACTGTTTTAAAATAGTAATACTTTTATAATGAAATATTTAATGGTAGCTAATTATAATTTCTCCAGTTAAATTAAATTCCTCACTATTTCCTATTTTTCGAGACTGGTAGACACATTATTGAATGTATCTGTAGAAACTAAAACATACGACAGCTAGTTTAATATATTTTGAGTGTATAAAGATATAAGATGTAAGATATAGGTTCACATGGGTTTACAAGATTTACACAAATGATTTGAATATGATGAACAAAGCAATGAGTAGAAAAAAGCTCATTATTACGAAACTCGTTGAAGAACTTAGGATATGAGAAAAATTTAGGACTTTTTTTAAAAAAATTCAATATTCATTAAAGAATTTTCAAGTATTCTTCTAGTCGCTTTGAAATAATTGTTCTTGAAGCTGTGACAAAATACTTTAGTCACTGTGCGCTTAAGAATTGCTGAACTATTAAAGAAGGAAAACATAACATAACCTATAGATATACAGCGCCTATTGGCTTAAACATGATTCAATGCCAACTATTGTTATTTATATAAAAAATATTTTATGCGAAAATTTTGTTCATTTCCTTCGTAAAAAGTTATGTATTTTATTTGTTGTTAAAATAAATAAATAAAAATAAAGCGGAAAAATCTTCCTCAATCTCGAGGTCTCAAGTTCGACTACTCGGGCAGAAATTTTTTTCCCAAATTTAACATTTTTCTATTCTAAAAAAATTTCATGAATTTTTCAAGAAAATTCAACAAGTTGTCCAAAAATTAACTGTAGTTCTCCTTGAACAGCTTAAAATAATATTTTATTCTACAGTTCTTTAGCATTACTTCTCTTTTTCCCATGAAGTAGTACAAAGAGACTGAACAACCTTGTAAATTTTGTATTAAAAGTGGGCCAGATTTTGGAACCCGCTTAGAAGGCGAAAAATAAAGAAAGGAACACTATATTATTTGTTTATGTTTATCAAATGCATGTGTGTCATATATGACTTTATGTATTCCTCATCTTTTTTTAAATATTAGCAAAATAAAAGAATTATAATCTTATTTTCTGTATTACAATTCTAGAAATTGTCAATGAACTGTGTTTTACATTTTTCTCATGAGCTAGTGTTCCTTTCGGTATTTTTCATTAGCTTGTGGATAATAAAATCTTGTCAATTTATAATGTATTTCGTTCCGCCATCTTATACTGCTTCATGTTTTTCCCATATCCTGGGTTTTTGAACAAGTTTCATAACAACTCTTGAAAAAAGATTTTCCATGTATGAAGATACAGTTAAATAAAACTTTCTTTTTTATCCAATATATTTCCTTATAAAATCTAGAAATTCATTTTAAAATAATCTTTCAAAGCCTACAATTTAAACATATTTATGCAGATATAAATAATATCCCTTGAAATATGTCACAGAAAAATCAAAAGATTTAATTCTTTACCGACCATTAATGAGCTATTAAACTGACATTAATTATTATTGCTTAAGTTTTAATTGCAGTTGGCAAAAATATCCCTAAGGAGACTAAATTAATGTAATGGAGAGTGACAAAAGTTTTTTCTGCACAGACATGCCCAAATACAATATATTTGAATATTTAACCTATGATTTGTAAAATTACACATCAGACGGATATAACACCAATGAGTAAAAACCAAAGTTTTAATAATATTTTTCCTGGTTTAAAGAACACATTATTAACTATTAATACGCATGTTATACCTTTTGAGTGTGAAACCAGCAAAAGTAAGAAATTGAATTTGGGAATAATTGCCGAATACTTGTATGAACAGCTGTCTCACAATCAGCCATCACTTGTTCCAAACCAAATTTTAAATTTTTACACAATTCTTGTAGTTTTAAAAAAACAGCCTTGTATAAATTTGCAGTTCTCCTAGTCATTAGAAGAAATACTGCTCCAACACTCTATAAATATTTATTATTTTAGAAAATTCTCGAAAATTTTCAAGATTATAAAACTCACGAGTCGTTTAACGCATAAGCTACGCCTCTAAAGCGATTTCAGGGATGTGTAAAGCATATTTGTAGTCCAGAAAGACACAACATATTCAATAGCTTTGGTCCATTTAAGGGCAAGTCCAAGTTGTGAAATGTAAGCAAAGCAAAATGTAAATTGCTTTTTATTCCTCCTAGTTAAAAATTATTTCATAGAAAACTTTGACACTCTAATTTATTATTTCCGTTAAGAAAGTGTAAAAATGTTAATTTTTGTGAGATAAAAGGCTGTAGGAAAAATGTGATTTTAGTGCTTCGTTTGTTTACATTTCACAGCTTGGACATGCCCTTAAATCAGGAAGTAAGACTAAGGACACTGAACGAAAGGAATGAGGAGTGAAACCATTCGTCGCCGAGAAATTATAAAGTGAGACAAAAAATTATTGTTTTTGCGCATGCGCAAATGCAATAAATCTGTCTATGTCTATCTCAAAAACTCAGGCAACTGAGAAAATAATAAGAAGCTACATTAGTTAATATGGTTATGTTTAATGTTTGTAATTGTTGTGAGTTACAGGTATATTATTATTAATAATAAAAACATTATTAAATACTTTTTCTATCTGAGGAAGCAATAAATAAATTTGTTTGAAAAAAAATTGGTTCTATTACTCTAAATAATTTTATAAACCATAAATATTAAATTTAATGTAATTAACTCTAATAATTATAAGTAATATAATAATATTAAATTGAACGTACATATAAAATTCTATTAAAAAATATATTTTGAGAAACATGTTGCAAAATACAACCATGACCTTTAGACATGTTTTTGCTTTCTCACTTTCTCATATTTAACGGCAAAAAAAGAGAGGGAAATATGCACTTGTACTGCGCATGAGTGTAAAACATAATTTTTGTCATTCTGCGAGTATACACTGTAAAAAAACTGCAAAAACAAGCATCATCTTAGAATACATTATAATAACTTTTAAAACGATAAAAACATTTTATTTTTCCATCTTCTATCTTAGAAACTAATGCATTTTAAGCTGCTTTGGATAACTTTTTAGAAACAACTTAAAAGTGACTACCAAAGTATCTTAAAATAAGATGCCTTCTTTTTACAGTGTAGTTCATCTATAGAAGACGGTTTCATTTTTGAGAGTATTTACACAGTAAGTTCAGTTTTTTTAGTCTAAAGGAGCATTCATACCTCTGCAGGCTGTCTGTCTGCGCAGCCAGAAGCAATAACAGTGAGGGAGAAGGTGTAATAAATTTGAATTTCCTTACTCTTTTACTCTTGTACGTTACCATGGCAACCTTCAGACAGACAGACTGCAAAGGTCTAAATGCTTCATTACTCCCTGGTTTAAATTATACAGCTGTTGAACGACTCACGAGAACTTACTGTAACATTACAGTATCTCTAACGATGCGATATAGCAATTTCTACAAATAAAAGTGAAAAATAATATTATACAAATAACTGAAGCCATTTAAACGTATTATATAATATTTAATTTATCATACCTTATCCATTATCCGCATTACAATTATATACAATTGACCAATATTTGAAGTCTTTGGAATAACCTTTCAATAAAATTTGTTAATAAATAAACCGGCAAAATAATGAGATTTAAATTTTACTGATTTTTTGTCCAACAG
Source organism: Leptopilina drosophilae (assembly GCA_032873175.1). NCBI lineage: Eukaryota > Metazoa > Arthropoda > Insecta > Hymenoptera > Figitidae > Leptopilina > Leptopilina drosophilae. The sequence continues at coordinate 50,347,269 of CM065483.1, read as the reverse complement.
TGAAATTTATAATTTCATTTAATGATTAATGGGGCCGTTCAAAAAAAATGCAATGCTATTTTTCGCAAATTTGAACCCTTCCTGTCTTGCATGTTTCACAATGTTGTATACATTAGCATCATTTTTTATGACCATAACAAATAGGTTGACCTCCCTCCCCCGAAAAAGTTTTAAGTATTTTTTGAACAGCTCCAATTTGATTTAATAATTATGAATTATTTTATATTTTTTAACCTCATTCTAGGATATTTATTAGATTACATAATAAATAAATTTACATGTATTAAAGTGTTTCCATATCAAGGGGATAAAAACGTCTTACGGTGTAATATTTATTTTAATAATTTTTTACTCATAAACAATTAAACCCAAAAATTTGGCAAAGAACAGTGTCGAAAGGTTTTTTATGCTCTTTCGATTTTAAAACGAAAGCTAAGGTTTTCTTATTAAAAGGACAAAAAACCTCGTTTAGAGCACTCGGGCTAGTTGAAAACTTTTTTTCAATGTTTAAACATTCTAGGCTCACTTTTTCAGATGTATATCTTCTTAGTAAAAAATCGGTGCTTTCGTTTTAAAAAAATCGTATCTTCGCTCCTCAAAAAAAAACAAAAAAACAAATTCACTTCTAATTTTGATTTTTTAGGTCAAATTTGTTTTTTCAAAATGCTTGTTTCCATTTGAAAGAGCATAAAAAAACCTTTTGAAACTGTACTTTGACACATTTTTGTATTTAATTGTTTAAGAGTAAAAAATTATCAAAATAAGCATTGTACTGAAAAACCCAAAAATTTAACACCCTCCCCCTCGAAAAATATTGGACTAGGTAAAAAAATATTTTCACGAAAAATTACTATCTATTAATACTACAAAATACCCAAGTTTTGGTACGATTGGAGAAAAATTTTTCTCCACCTGTATCACTTGACATGGAATGCCTAATATGTATATTAAATATAATATACAGTTTTCGAGAGTCGTCAAACATAAATTGTTATGCTTTTAAACTTTCCTGGTTTTTATACGTGTAATATATAAACTTTGAGTTCCAATGCATTGATTGTTCAATAATAGTATTCAGAAAATGTCAATTATTTTTATTAAAACAATTATTTAATAATTTTTAATTAAAATTAAGCATGTTAGTTTACAGTAACTTCTTCCTTTTTTGTGTTTCTATAAGTCTTGATAGTGTGAATATAGAATGATGAATGAAAATGAGTAAAAAAGTTTTTTAAAAATTAATAATAAAACTCAGCAATATTTTGAGGTTATGTTTACATAGGTTATGTAGATTTGATAAGTCTTTAATAATCAAATATAGCTATGTTTAATAAGTAGTAAATTGCAAATACACTTTCACTTTAAACAAAAAAGCCAGATTTTTAGGTATTAAATATTCTTTTTAAATATAATTTATTTTAAAATATAAATGGATTCATTTTTTAATTAGGTACGTTCCTGCAAATTCAGAACACTTACATTCTCACACATAACTAATTTATCAGCACAAGCATACCGCCTTTTCTCATTGGTTGTTCCCCCAGAAAAGACTCTAAACGACATTTCGTAACACAAGAACGGCAGAGGGTTAAGGTTATGTTATTCAGTGGTCACGTGCCCCATATACTTTTCTATGGAAAAACTTTACACTGAATAACATGACCTTAAGGGCAGTTTTGAACTACGGGTAAAAAAAGGTCCACTGTCTGTTACATTACGTCGAAATCTACATGTAATGTTACATTCTTCTTTTACCTACAGGTCATAAACGGCCAAATAATTGCCTTTACTTTATGTCAAAATTTGTGTCAGATTTGATCTATTTTTAAAGCTGCAGGTAAAAAGGGTCCTAATAATGCCTTTGATAATACGTAAAAATCTATGTCAAATGTAACCAATTTTTTACCTTTTGGTATAAAGAAGGACTTATAAGGACACCATAAAACCATAATTATTATTTTGGGTCAAAAATTTTTTTTTTCAAAATGATTATTTCTAATCGAAAGAGCACGAAAGAAAAGCTTTCAAAAATGTACTTTGCTAAATTTTAATGTTTAATAATTAAAGAGTAAAAAATTGTCGAAATAAGCATTATACTGAAAAACCCTAAAATTTAACCCCCTCGAAAAATATTGGAATAGGTAAAAAAAATATTTTCACGAAAAACTACTATCTATTAGTAGCGGAAAAGGTTCGGTTGGGGGCATGGTTCGGTTGTGGACACCCACGCAGAACTTTTGACAGAAATGAGATTTATCTAATCTGACAAATATCTATGTGTTATGACCTAACGCAGTTTTCTATGTGAATACAAAAGTGATTAAACACCTGTGCTTTTTACTGTATATAAATTAATTTTTCGACACGTTGAATATAACAAAAATGTACTTTTTAAACATTGTTAAATGTTGAACAAATCCAAGTGAATTAATTAAAATGATAAGTTCAAAGCGTATTTACACAGTAAATATGTTGTATTTTATGATCCAATACCAAGTATTACAAAAATGTTGACAAGCAAATTTTTTTCATGATGTTTTAAAATGATCATCAAGTTAGGTTGTGGGCATCAAAATTGATTCGGTTAAGGACACCACTCTTATTTTTGATAAATCGTGAAATATCGTTGTCGATATAATCATAAGTAATTCCTTACAACATTTAATAGTGTTTTATGAATTTTAAGAGTTTCGTGGTCCAGCACGGAAATTAATAAAATGAGACTTTGATGTCCGTTTTTAATATCAAAAAATTGAAAAATTATAATTGACAGGCCAATTACTATCAAGCTTAATTCAATAATATTTTTGGGGTCTTTGATAGACTTTTGACGTTAAAATAATGGAATATTGAATTATTTGTTTATCTAATTAGTCAAAAATATTTTAAATGCAAAACTTCAAAAATATTAAAAATGGTACATGACATTAAAAAATATTAATTCATAACATTTAAATTATTTTTTAATTTTTAAAAATGGATATTTTTTATTATAAAATTGATACTGCAGAAATTCAAAAATACCTGTGATATGATACTTGCATTATGCTACTGGAAAAAACTTCTATAGTAAAATGTTTTATTATTTTAATTCTAGATTTAACTTTTAGGGATGTTTTGAGCATTATAAAGGCAAAAGTTAAACAGGGTGTCTATTATTATTTCTGTTAAACAAACTATCCGGTTTTTCCAAGCTTTGTCAAAATTTTTCCAGGTGTATCTTTTCTTATCAAATATAAATGTTCTTGATAAGTATTAACGATGAATAAAACTACAAATGGCTAAAAAATCCACTTATTTTATAAAAATACTCTTCGACGGGATTTTGTTTGTTCTTATACTTTTAACAGGGGTTCTACCAACTGGAAAAAACGGGAAATTTGCAGGAATTTAATTTAATCGGGAAAAACTGTGAATTCAGCTTGCAATGTAGGTCTTATTTTAGATTTTAGCAATTATGATTCAATTAGTTCAAAATCGACTTTTTCGTTGCATTACGGGGTATTCATAGTCAGCGCGCAACGAGTTTATGCGGAGCACAACGTCGCTCCGCGACCGCGCTCACAACAAAAATTCGTAGTTAATAAACTATTTCGATCTACCAACTTTTTATTTCAGATATTTAATCCTTGATTTATATAGTTTAAAGATCTTAAAAAAATTTATGAAAAAGGTCCAGAACTCAATTAATTATTCATTTGTTTAATAATAACAATAATTTTTTACAACAAATAATTTTTTTCAACAATAAAATAAATTTTTTTTTAGAAGTTCCAATCTTTATGAATTATGTGCAAAAGTTTCCATTAAAATACGACAAATCGTTTCTAAGATATAAAACTTTAAAGAATAAATTACATTAACATTAAATTGTCTATAAAAAATAAACAAATGAATATTTTTAAATAAAACTTGATGGTTGTTTGTGTCTCTATTTGTACTTTATTTTTATAAAGTTGATTATTCAAATTTCAAACTTTGGAAAAAAAAATTTTTCGTAAAATTTTTTTTATACCGTTGAAAAGGTGATAAAACAAGCTTTCAACGCATATAGACATCAAGCTTGTAAGTTCAAAACTAAAGGTTAGGTAATTTAAAGAAGTTAAATTTTTCAAAAATTCACATAATTTTTAATGACAGAACGCGACGAAGCCCGGTCCTGTCGGCAGGACGATTTTCGCTTTGTTTAAAAGGCTATTAAGCTTAGGCATATAAATTTAAAAACTTGATATTTACATAATTGGAAAGCTTGTTTCATTACCTTTCCAGCGATATATTTGTTTTTGTATTTATCTGCTTCCATATTCATTTTATAGAGCAATTTCAAACGGACTCGCTTCTGAGTCTTTTTCAACTGTCGGGCGCATTACTACGCTGAAAATAGCAATATTCAAAAATATGAATCTTAATATATTACAATTAATCTATTAAATAAAATAAATGAAGCAAAATCTTTGTAGTATTTAAAAAAAATATTTTTAACCAAATTAGGTAATTACGCTTTTTCGTAAAATATATATTTGAAAAAGTATAACGATAAGTAAAATTAAAATATATTCCTAGAAAAATAAATTGCATCCTTTCGGCAAGATGGTTTCCATAATGTGTCGTATTGCCGGCAATACGCAGCTGCATGGCAAGCGTCCTGTCGGAAGACCCTTCCGGCAGGTTAAGGCGGTGTCAAAGTCGATGCGATTTTCCCATTGAAGCTCAATGTAAAAAGCCAATCGACTATGGGACCCCTTTAAGCCCTTGTACACAAAAAACCCAGTCTTATTTTTGTTGCATCTCAAAATGAGACTATGTTAAACGCCATAGAACGTGGCGCCACCTAAGAGTTTCATTTTTGTTGCAACTCAAAATGAGTAGCGTATGATACTCATTTTGAGACTAGGTTTTTTCAGTGTGGACTTTCTATTTATTAATTATTGAAAATCCTTGTAATAGCAATAAAAACATGAATGCCATAAATAAATATTTGAATGCATTTTTTAGGTGATTTTTGTTTAGGGTATTATTTATTTATTATTTATTTGTAGTGATGGTTTGGAAATGAATTTAAAAATAAGTATATATATATAAAAAGTAGATGTTTCAGCTAAATTTACAAATTTAAAAATAATTACGACGTCAATATTTTTACCTTAGCTCATCTACAAGATGTTCTGAGTGTTGCCAATATTTTATTTTGATAATTGTCTCGCATTTGCACAAAAATTCATTTACCCCGAAAATTCAAAAACTCAAGGTATATGTAAACAGAACTTCATGTACATTTTAAAAGAAAATAATTTAATAAATTTGCTTCTATTTCACAATTTCATTATTTTGAAATGTAAAATTACATAGAAAAGGAAATTTTGTTTGAGAATTTGAAAAAATTTTATGTAAGGTAAAAAATATTTTGAATGATTTCCAGGATAAATTACATGTATTTCCCATTTAAAAATTTAGTCGACTAAAGGCACGTGTTAATATTGCTCGATTTGCTTCAAATTTTCAGGAAAATTTTTTTATACCTTGATTAATTTTTTGTAGTGAGACCAAAGATTTGGAAACATCGCCCAAATAAGAACCACACTAATATGCATTGAATATTTTGTTTACGAAATATTGTTACTACAAAGTTTTTGGATTCCTCTTATATATGAATTTACACAGTTTAGTATATAAACAAACGTTTTAAATAAATATAACCCGCCGAAGACGGCTATGACAGCTAGTACTTTATATTGATGCAAAGAATTTAATTTACATATATTAACTTCAATATACAAAAGAAAAATATTTTTCTGAAATTTTTTTTATAAATTAAAATACAATTTTTCCAAAAATTTAAAAAAATACTTCTATTCAAGTTTTCGTAATTACTGAAAAACAGGATTCAGTCTCACATATTTTGTTCTGAAACTCGTGTAATATATTCCTATTTAAAAGAAAATTTATATAAATCATTTTCAAAATCTTTATAATATGAAGTACTTACAAAGCTTTCTCCATAAGGAAGAAAAAAAAGAATCTAATAATTTTTTTGTAAATAGCTAAAGTTTTCTAAATTAATTCAGAAATAAATAATATATTAAACAACATGTTCTTTAAAGCTATATAATATTATCCATCATATCATAAAAAATTATATACAAAAGTCAACATTTAAATAAAGACAATGTAAAAAAGAATAGATAAAATAATTATTACAGATAATAAAAATTTATTCAAATTAAAATACTGAAAAAGTACAGTTTCAAAATTGATTATAATAATTTCAAACATGATTATAATAATATTATTATAAGAAACTTATTCAATAATCATTCTGAAAAAGACAACGTTGAGGACGAGAATGATGTCAGTGGTGAATGTAACGAATATAAAGGTGACGAATGTAAAGATGAAGAAAATTGTTGTAATGGTGAATAATTTTCGACTTGCTTTATGGGATATTGGTTATCCTGGTCTGAAAAAATAAAAAAAGTTAATTACTTTTAAAGTAAATTTTTCTATGCATCAAATTTATTTTACTAACTTTTACAAAAAGTATACATAGAAGCAGTCTTTGTGATTTTTCAGAAAACAATAAAAACTATTAACATATATTAATTTTTATTATTTATTTTCTTTTGGTGATCTTAAGTTAAAAATTACTTTTAATGGATTTATTTTTTCATGAATAAAAATTATTTAAAAAAATTAAAATAACATTTGCATATACATTGTTTTAATCCCAAATAAAAATTAAATGTTTTATGATTTAGGAAATTAATAATCTATGTAATATTTTTTCCACTTATTCCTACAGATAAAAAATGTTTATTGCATTGAAAAATTACTTCATTAATAAATTGCAATATTCATTTTTTAAATTTAAATAATAACATGATTACTTTCAAACATCAATTATTCATTATGGGTAACTAAATTACTTACAATCAGTTAAATTTAAACAAGGAATATTTCAAGTTTTATTTCCATTAAATCTTGGTTACTTTAGACGCATTCTATAATCTAGCTATCAGAATGATAATATTGCGTGCATCCATGCACTAATCAAGTTTCTTGACTCATTTAGTTTCATGCAAAAATATTCTTTTTCAATAAAAAGTGAATGTTTAAAAAAAATACACATAGGTTGTTTTTACAAGAACTGCTTTAACTATAACTTAGAATTAAGGTATCTATATGTCCTTATTACCATTCTTGAAATATTTTAAAAATTTTAAGAATTTTCAAAGCTTAAAACCACAAATATTTGCTATCACAGTTGCGTTTTTCGCATGTAAATCGTGAGTATTATATGTGACGTGCAGCGACAAAAGGGACCTTAGCTGTTTTTGACAGAACTAAAATTAGAAGTATAAATAAATAAAAATGACCAATTTTCTTTACAAAGTAATAATATTTAATTCATTATTATGTGCAAAATTTTCGGAAAAATATGCCTTTGATGTTAAATAATCAATAATAAATTTTTAATGAAGTTAAAAGTACTCTAAACATAACCTAAAATTCTAAGCAGCTAAGGTCCCTTTTGCCGCAGCACGTCACATATGATGAAAAGTATTTTTTCATAAATATAATCATAAATTGTTTATAGGTTTTTTTTTCAAAAACAAATATGTAATACTGGACAACATTTTAATGCAAAATGTACCAAAAAATTTATAGTTTACTGTCTCGCTTTATTGCAATTACAGACTTCGCACTTGATTATTAATTTTCAAATAGTAGCAAAAAATCACTTTCAAACTAAAACAGTAGTAAAAAAATAGCTATCGAAAAAGTAAACTTGATGATAAAAAAAAACTTGTCTTAGACACTTTACAAAACTGACAAAAATTACATTCAATATTTCATATTCATTACCTATTTTCTAATTTTTATCAAAAGCACCTATTTATTTCTTATCCTGCTAATAAATTTAATTCCTGCAAATGGATTTTTTTATTCATTAAATAATTTAGATATTTATAAAAATAATTTAATTATTGCGTAGAATTTTATGACAATTTTTCATTAATTGATTTGTTTTTACTAAATTTATGTACATTCTAATTGAAATATTTTAATTCCTGAAACATTTTTATTGTTCATGAAATAATTTGAAATATTACGAAAAATTATTAAAATTTCTTTTTAAATAATTAAATTTTGTTTGGAAATTTTTTGAAAATAGTATATAATAAAAATTATTGAATTGCGAAAGGTTTTTAAAAATAAGTAAATTTTTCAAAATATTCTATGAAAATTATGACAATAACTGCAAACTATTATTTTAAAAATAATTGAATTCCTAAGAAGAATTTTACTAATTATGGAAATAATTGAATTATTCGATTAATTAATTTAACATAGGAGATGAGGAGAGACCTCCTAAAAAGACTAGAGGCCTCCTAAAAAGAATAGAGTCAACGGGATCAAAACGGTTCCAAAGCCAGACCAGGTCAAGAAGGGAAGAGCCACAGTGATCGTTAAAGTGGCAGAAGGAAATACTTTCGCCGAAGTGCTGGCGAAAGTTCGAAAAGAGGTTGACCTGGAGGCCAGTCAGACAAGGGTTGTGGGAGCTTTACCCACTAAAAAGGGAGACATTCTCATCAAAATTGGAAGGTCTTCAGACAAGAAGTTGTTCACCGAGGAGGTGACTAGGGTGATCGGTGACCTGGGTAAGGTGCAGATGCCGGACCGGCAAGCTACGCTGGAGGTCCGCGATATGAATGCCCTTACCGAACAGAAGGATGTCAAGGAGGCATAAAGCTTGCTGTCGTGGTCATCACCCAGGAGGACGCTGCCAGGCTGGAGAAGATGGGGCACATTAAAATCGGTTTTGTGTCCTGCAGAATTAGCAGGAGAATGATGGTCACAAGGTGCCATAGGTGCCTTAGCTACGGCCACATAGGTAGAGATTGCAAAGCGGTAGACAGGTCGTCTGCGTGCTTCAAGTGCAGTGAAGCTGGCCATAAAGCAGCAGATTGTAAGAAGAGCTCATACTGCTTCTTATGCCAGGCGAAGTTCGGCGAGGAGGAGAGTATCTAACACGTCGCCGGATCAGGTCGGTGCAGGGTCTTTAGGACTGCCTTAAAGGAAGCTAAGAAGATTCTGTCAAGAACGAGGAGGAAATAAGGCCAGAACAAGACCGGCACGAAAGAGTCGCGTATGCGACTAAGTGGGACCATTTATCTACGAAGTCTGAAGCCACTAGGTAGTTCCGTAGGTGAATAATAGGTCTAATATAAATGGGTTTTTAACATGGTATGGTCGATGTGAGTCCTGATGTCTAAACAGAAGGTAATCGACTGAGTCCTGTATGTTTCAATTTGTAATAAATTGTTTCTCTATAAAGATTTTACTGTTTTCATAATCTTTCCAATTGGATTTATTCGGTTGTAAAGTTTATGTTAACTACCCTGCAGAAAGCTAATAAAAAAAAATTTAACATAGGAGAGATTCGGGTAACGCCGGACAGTGGGTAGCCCCGGACACTTTTAATCTCTAATAGAATAATGTGTTACTACTATTGAAATAAATTACAAATGATTTACAAAAAATGATTATTTACATATTTCATTCCAAAGAGTTAAACATTAAATTTCCAATAGTTTTACGATAGGCCGCTTTATCCGGGCGCTAGATAGAAAATTAAGTGGACAATTATTGAAATAAAACAAATTCCGGGACTACAAAATTTTTCTTATTCACTTATTTTATTCCAAGTAGTTAAAAATTAAATTTCCAATAGTTTTTAGACGGTCTGCTTTATCCGAGCTCTAAGTAGGCAAATGAAATGAATAAGATAATTATTGTGGAAACAGAATTCGTCTTATTTAAATAATCGTTTATTTAATTTGCCTACCTACCACCCGGATAAGGCGGCCCGTCTTAAAACTATTGAAAACTTAATTTTTAACTCTTTGGAATGAAATATGTGAATAAGAAAAATTGTGTAGTCACAGATTTTGTTTTATTTTAAAAATCAGTCATTTAATTTGCCTACCTAGCGCCTGGACAAAGCGGCCCGTCTAAAAACTATTGAAAACTTTTTTTTTTGCTATTTAGAGTTAAATATGTGAATGAGAAATTTTTTGTAGTACCGGAAGTACAGAAACGCAACATGAAACGCAACTACCCTTAAATTGAGCAATTAATTTATGCGCGGTCTCTGATTTCTATGATTCTAAAACTAATTAGTTTCAAATTTTAATAGTTGCTATTTAATATATTATGATTATAAATACATTATTTAATAAAATTAAAAAACAATGCAAAGTATTTCCTTTGGAATGACATGGAATTTGAAAAAATACTTGGAAAAGGTATGGAATTTCAGAAATTTCTCCGGGATTAAAAAATTTTTTTTTAGTAATTTCAAATGCGAAGAATACGTTTTCTTAATTTATAAATCGATTTGAATTCGTATCAATAATTAACACAGTTGGCAACAGTTACCTTCAAATACCTTATAGTAAGTAATTTTAAGTTTTATGTGTAATTGACACTGATATTGATACTCGTTTAAATTTTATTAAATAAATATTTTGCAAATAAGTGCTTACTGTTTTCTTTTAAAAATTACATAAAAGTCTATACATCCCAGATAAAAATAATTCGTACGAATTTCGTATGAAATTTGTGCGAATTTCGAACGGAAATATGACCAGATTCGTACAGATTTCCTATCACTCGGAATTTTGTATGAAAATTCACTAAAAATTACTTTAAAACATTTAGACAGATTTCAATACGAAATTCATACCAAATTCGAGCTAATTGCTAACGAATGAATTTACATATTTTTTTAGAAAATTCTGCACGAAAATTCGTATGGATTTCCGCACAAAATGTCAGCTAAAAATTTCTTTAAAAATATTCAGCCAGATTTCCATACGAATTTCGTAAGAAAATCCGGCCGAATATTTTTGAAAAAAATTTTACCTGACATTTCGTGAGAAAATCCATACAAATTTTCGTGTAGAATTTTCTAAAAAAATGTTAATTCATCTTTTATCAATTATATCGAACTTCGTATGAATTTCGTATGGAAATCTGGCTGAATAGTTTTTAAGTAAACGTCAAAAGAATTTCCGTGTTAATTTCCATATGAAATTCAGTGCGAATTTTTTTTTAATATCTATACTTAAAATATGGGTATTATTCATACGAACATTCGTGCCCAAAAACGTTTCAAAACGCCACACGAATTTTACTAGTAATTTCATACGAATTCGATAGGAAAACTGTTAGAATTTGGTCTGATTTCCGTACGAAATTCTGGCAACCCTGTTTTTTTTAAATTACAAATATTTAGATATGAAATAAAACTAAAATACCACTCCAGTTGTGTAGAGAAATGATAAATTTGTTTACATATTTTATTAAAATAAGAGGGATATTATGACAAACGGCATTGCTCCACATAGCGCCTTTGCCCCACTCTTCCCTAATTGAATTATTATAATGAATTGTATAAAAAATTTGTTTAATAACTGATTTTTCATAACTTTTTTTGTAAATGCTTTTCTAAGTTAATTAAATTCCTATGAAAATTTTATAATTTAGGAAAATAATTTAATTTTGGATGAATTTTACCAATTTTTTGGCTTAAAGAATTTAATTCTTTTATGAAATTTAATAAAAATATTATACATTGAAGATAATTTAAATTTAAATATTTTTTAAAAATAAATAAAGAATTATATTATAATTTTTATAAATTGTTTTTTTATTTCTAATATTAGCGTGACTTAAAAAAATTGTAAATAATAGGTTTTAGTATAAGAGCGCGAAGCCTGCAATTTAAGATTAAAGCTTCTATTTTATGATGACATTTGTAATATTTAAGATACAAACTTTTAACTCCAATTACAAAGGATGTGATATTATAATTTAGGGTGGCCACTATTTTTTTAATTTTTCTACTTCCGGTGAAAATGAGCTCCCGTATAAATTCGACCAAAAACAATTTACAAAATGTAATAAATGTAAAAAAATGTAAAATTTTAGTCCCGGTTTTTTCCCGATTAAAATTTCTGTCCCGGCTTCTTCTCCGTTTTCTCCCGATTGATTTTTCTCCCGGGGTTTTCCCGGTTGAGTGGCCACCCTGCTTAATTAAAAAATGTTAGTAAAATTTATGATTATTCTTTTAATTTTTGTTTTACAGTCATTTCTGGTTACAATTTTTGTTATACTGCAAACCTATATAAATTATTTTGTGTATTTTATTTATTTTTCAAAAATTATGATATGAACGAGAGACTTAAATAAAGAACAATTACCTAAAATACCTTGTGCTAACTCCTTCATTTTTTTATAAATCGACTGGTAAGGAGTAATGTCACTTACTGCTGGTGAGCAATGGCTAATCTCCTTCCATGCAACATCTATTTTCACCATATAACTAGAGACTCTTTCGTTCTTGTAAGCAATGTCTTTTATCTCTTGCTCACTTGGAGATCTTGCATTTTTCATAATAAATCTGATTATTGCAGAATTTAAATATTGTGCTCCACCTATTATGTACATATAAGCGTAATATTTGCGTTTTTTTGCCCACTCCTTAATTAATCCCGCCATATTTGTTTCTTCTACATCTAGACAAAAATTACAATAATTAAAAACTAGTCAATATTAATATAGAATAAATTTAAATTTTTATTTATTTGCATTCACTAAACAGTAATTTTACTCACATTCTAAAATTTTACAGGGACATAAAGAATGTTTCATTGAATTTTCCTCTTCCAATGTTATCAATTCATTTATGTAACTGTTGTAAGTATTTTCATCTACATACAAAAAAAGTTTTAAAATAATCTATATAAATAAAATCAAACTTTTGTCTTTAAATTCATTAGAATTTAAAAACTGAAATTTAGTTTTTCGTTTTAAATTGTAATATGTCAAAAGAAGGAAATAAAGCAAGTCGAAGACAGGTACGATAGCTAATGTATAAATAAATATACAATATGTATATTTTTTATGAAAATCTTGCACATAGGGGAGAGTCACTACGGTCGGGACACCTTTACGGTTGGGTCACCTCAGGTTTCTTAGTTGTAACAAACTTGCGCCATTTACCATTGCATGTAAATACTTCTTAGTAATGGTAGAAAACTTTTCATGTCACTTTCATTAAGTTCCAATGAAGTACGCGAGCAGTACAAACGTAAAACGTAAATGTGTGGTGAATTTTTAAAGCAAAACTTTTACTTAGTGTCGAGAAAGATTAATTAATTAAACAAAAGGGAAGATGCAAACAATAAAGTATGGTGATGAAATTTATTCATTAGAGTGCTTTAATACTTTGGTATGTTATTTGGTTTTTATATAGTGCGTTAATGTCTGTGTGCTTAAAAAATAAAAACGACACGAATCTTACGGTCTGGTCACTTTATATCGTGCATGTTGGGACGCATTATTTTACAATTATGGTGCGTTCTGACATCGGAAATTCATTTGTTTAAGGTACAGTGAAAAAAATATATTCATGCGTTCGAAAAACGTTCGTAAAACATTTTAAAAAGTCTTATTTCACATCTCCTTCGATAACGTACTGTAAACGTTTCGTGTACTGAGAACGTTTTTAGATTAATTTTTATATGAATTTTATATTTCCTTTTTCCATTTTCAAGTGTATTTCAGCATTCATATGTAATTTACGGGCCATTTTTAGAAATATTCCTTCATTTCACATTGATTTTCTACAGTGAACCGACCGTAAAGCCCTGTTCCGACCGTTACGACATTTTTTTAAAATGTTTATAACTTTTCCAATTTTTGTCCAAACATTTTCTGATGTACAGAAGAAACATTCCACTTTAGAAGATCTTTCCAACCATATGTCAAAAAGGTGACTAGCCGTCAGTTCTCACCTGGGATTGATTTTCTACGGTGACCCGACCGTAAAGACCTGTTCCGACCGTAACGACTCTCCCCTATTTGAAATATATTTTATGCTTAAGGCCAGGAGGAAGATATTACTTGAAAAAAGTGTTTACCCGCCTCTCGTCTCACTTCCAAGTAGTTAGAGAAAAATCGATCTGATTTATTACGATGATTAGAGGAATTTGTGCTGATAAAGAGTATTCTCGAAAGCAAATAATTTTAAAAATAAATACTGAAAAACGGGGGGACAATATGGCGGCGAGCACACAGACAAGTAGATCTATGTTTCGGTGGTCAAGGAAGTTGGCGCCGAATCTCGGTAGTGACCGCAACTTGAATCGCGCAAATGTCTCAACCTCAAATTATTCCAATTTCAATTGTTAATAAAATAATTTCCTCGCAAAATTATTGTAAAAACGGAGATGAGCGCGCCTCGGAGAGTGAAATCCCTCTATCACTTCTACAAATATGAAGCCGAAATATTTTAGCCTCTCAAAATGACACGAAACCGTTAAAAACCCTGTTTCCCAAAGTTTAAACAATTTATTCAATTTATGAAAGTTTTCCAATATTACGAGAAGAGCACTAATCGCAGAACGTTTATCTATATTTACCAAAAATCCCTTAGTGAAATCCCACATGCCTTTAATTCATATTTTATAAAGAAACTGATATAACTTCGACATTTACACGGAAAAACTTTTTTCAAGAGTCATTACTAAATTTATTCAGGAACTCAGGATATGGGAAAAATTTAGAACTCCTTTTAGAAAAGTTCAATATTCATTAAAGAATTTTCAGGTGTTTTTCTAATGGCTTGGAAATAATTGTTCTTGACGCTGCGACTGAGTTCTTCAGTCACTGCGCGCTGAAAAAGTCTAGAACTATTTAAGAAAGAAGGCGTAGCGTAACCAATAGGTATACAGCGCCACTTGGCTTTAAATGCTTTAAAACGATCTAAAACTAAAGTATCGTAACGCGTCCCTGCAGCCGAGTGGCATAAGGCGGAGCGACCTTGAGTGTCGAGGTCTCAGGTTCGACTACTCACGCGGGCAAATTTTTTTCGCTAATTTTACATTTTTCTATTCTTAAACAAGTTCAGGACTTTTTCAAGAAAACTCAACAAGTAGTCCAGAAATTTACTACAGTTATCCCTGAACAGCTTAAAATACACGGAAAAACTTTTTTCAAGAGTATTTCCTAAACTTATTCAAGAACTCAGGATATGGAAATAATACAAGAAATGCTACGAAACCATAAATTGAAACATTATTTTAAGCTGTTCAGGGATAACTGTAGTAAATTTCTGGACTACTTGTTGAGTTTTCTTGAAAAAGTCCTGAACTTGTTTAAGAATAGAAAAATGTAAAATTAGCGAAAAAAATTTGCCCGCGTGAGTAGTCGAACCTGAGACCTCGACACTCAAGGTCGCTCCGCCTTATGCCACTCGGCTGCAGGGACGCGTTACGATACTTTAGTTTTAGATCGTTTTAAAGCATTTAAAGCCAAGTGGCGCTGTATACCTATTGGTTACGCTACGCCTTCTTTCTTAAATAGTTCTAGACTTTTTCAGCGCGCAGTGACTGAAGAACTCAGTCGCAGCGTCAAGAACAATTATTTCCAAGCCATTAGAAAAACACCTGAAAATTCTTTAATGAATATTGAACTTTTCTAAAAGGAGTTCTAAATTTTTCCCATATCCTGAGTTCCTGAATAAATTTAGTAATGACTCTTGAAAAAAGTTTTTCCGTGTAATGTTTCAATTTATGGTTTCGTAGCATTTCTTGTATTATTTCCATATCCTGAGTTCTTGAATAAGTTTAGGAAATACTCTTGAAAAAAGTTTTTCCGTGTAATTAATTTAAAAACTGAGTGACAGAATCTTTAGTATATTATTGTACTGAAGTAAACTTTTAAAAATTTATCATAATAGAAATAAGTTTTTCTAATTTAAAAAAAAATTGAATAACAAATTTATATAAGAACATACCTTTTGATTGTAAACATAAATCAAATGCTTTATGAGCAGCTTTATGAAAGGATTTGGCATATTCGAATTCCATTGTTTTTACTGAAAGAAAACAATTAATTTTTCCTAAGATTATTTAATAAATTATCTATAGTACTATTGAAAGAGTTTTCTAAAATAAATAATAAATAGTTGTAATTTATTAAAAAATCGTCAATCAAAATAATTTTGATACTTACTGTATTGATAAAAAATTACGAAATATTTACAAATTATCACTGGAGCGTAATGATTATTTTTTCCCGGGTCGCGTGATGGCTAAAGCAGTGCTCTATGTACACTGAAATGATTTAATGCTTTACTTCCGGTTCCACGGTATTTTGTAAATTCGTATGATTTCTGTCAGAACATTTAATCGAAATGACACGACTTTTCCAAATTCCTTTAAACCAGAAAGACAGCATTAAAGTATCTGAGTATATAAAGAGCAGCCTACCATATCGACAAAGTGTAGGTTGCTAATCATTTTTAAGATGATCGTAAACAAATCTAAACTTTTGTAATAGAAAAAAAAAATTTGGACGGTTTTTGAAAGCTTTTAAAAGTGGCCGATTACTGGCGGATTCTTACTTGTTTATTTACTAATTTTTTACGAATAAAACATTTTTTTTAATAAACATGATTGATTTAATTGTTTTGTGTGATCGTAAGGAACAACATCACATAAAAAAATTCGAAAAATATGAATTGATTTTTTAAAGCAATGTTAATTAAAAATATTTTCTTAAGTGACCGACTACTGTCTGGTTTACCCTAAATAGTAGATTTCAAGCTACGATAATAATCAGAAACTACAAAAAATATAGAGTGACAATATCATATCATAGGAAAGGAGAAGTATTGCTAAATAAAAATAGCATTCATTACGCCCCGGGAGTTATCGAACACGCCCCTGCTCGAGATGTATTTTGAAACTAACTCTGCATTGCTCCAGAAAAACCGTGTATATGAATAATAATAATAAAATCTAAATGATTTTATGATCCGAAAATTATTTTGTTGAACTCATCTCTGCCCCAAGTATTAACTTAAAAAACACTGATAGAAGTATCCTGTTATTGGCGCATAATGCTTTTATAACAAATATGGGCATATTTCCAGAACTTTTAAACTTTCAGGTATTAGAAAACTTAATTTTTCTTTTCAAGGCACAATCTTGAAATGAATTTTATTGTTTTGTGCATTGATCAAATAGTAGAAAAAACATTGCGATACTCATTTCTACACATTGTTAACCCCCCTGTGTATAAATTTAACCCCAAGAAAATGTTTCTTAATGCATTGATTTTTCATAAAGTTGGATTTTCACATCAATCGGTATCTTGGGGTTTTTAGGGTAGCTGATTATGAATATGATGTTAATTTTTCAAAATTCAAAATGGCGGATCCAATATGGCGGACGAAATAAAAAAACATTAATGGAATTCCACAGCATTGGATATTTAGGGGTTTTTGGGGTCGCTGAATATGATTCTGTAGTCGGATTTCGAAAATTCCAAATGGCATATCCAATATGTTGGATGAAAATTAAAAAATAATTAATTTTCACAAAAGTGGGTATGAAAGGGTTTTTGGGGTCGCTAATTATTATGAATCTGAATTTAGTTTTTTAAAAATTTTAAAAGTGGTTTCAAAATGTCATAAAAATTATTGATATTTTAAATACGGTTTTTAAAATATTTTGGGATTAATTATAATTAAAAAGCAATAGAAGTAAATAAATAAATAACCACGAGATATAATTATTTTAATATTCTAAAAAAATTTCTAGTTTTATTTTATATTAAAAGTACAAACAGTATGAACAAAAAATGAATAACATTTAATTGAAAGTTGTATTTCTCTTTCTTTATCCATAATTAATATTATTTAAATAAAATACATAATATCTACATTTGTCAATCAAAATATTTTGACACATTAAAAATAATATTACCATGGAAACTAAGAAAAAAAGAAGTTTACAATTCTAAAAACAGAATAAAATTTAAATAATAAATTAAATGAATAATTTTAAATTAAATTAAGTTCATAAAAATAAAATGAAATTTAAAATTGATTAATTCTTGTTATCTTTAAAATTCTTTAATACTGTTAAAATTTCCAAAATTTTAAGTCCTCTTATCTACAAAAGTCTAGTAAATTTTTTTTAACAATTCTTGAATTACATTCAAATCATTATAGGTTGAATCCATTTTAAATCAGGCAAGCCGAATAACTTCAAGTCGTAAAATTACCTGTCGATGAAATATGTTATTTTATATGAAAAATAAAGAGACACGTATTTTTTTATTTTTCATAAAAATGTTTTTTAACGAAGTTAGCCACATTTGAACTTTGAGCGGTAAAACCCTAAAAAATCAAGAAAAAAAATTTATTAACACACAGTAGGAAAAAAAAAATTACAAGTTAAACCATTTTTTTCACCTATTTTTAGGGTTTTACCGCTCAAAGTTTCGTTAAAAAACATTTTTATGAAAAATAAAAAAATACGTGTCTCTTTATTTTTCATATAAAATAACATTTCATCGACAGGTAATTTTACGACTTGAAGTTATTCGGCTTGTATGATTTGAAATGGATTCAACCTATATAACAACAAGAAGTGCAAAAAGAAATCCTGTAAAAAGATTTGATTTTTCAGAAATGTATACACCATATTGGATTCTCTATTTTAAATTTTTTTTAAATTATTTCAAATCCGTAATCAGCAAAACAGGAAACTCTTAAATGTCAAAAGATATTAAAATCTGATAATTTTTCTAAAATTTCGTCCGCCATTTTGGATTCGCCATTAAAAATTTTTTTAACTAACCTCAGATTTGTAATCAGAGGACCCCAGAAACCTATAAATAATAAATTTTAGGGAGACTTACGAGTTTAATGCTTTCTTTTTCCATGCAGCAATGATTATGACCGTAGAAGCTCATATTCTTTCTTAGATAAATTCTTTTTAGGAATAGTGTAGAGGTTAACGATTTTTTGTATACTTTTATAATACACGAGAAGAGATTACAATGAGTTAAAAGTGATTAGAAGTCACTTTCATCATGTGCCCTTCAAAAATGTAGGTTTTTATTATGAGTTTCGTTTTTAAATTTAACTTTTGAAGTCACTGCATTCCTAATGTATAAATGGCACATATTCCTGGAAGAGTTCAAATTACTTCTTATTATGTAGACAATGTAACCACGTTTTATGGTTACTTAAAAATCTTCATTAAAAAAGTTATCTCAAGTTGATTACTATGTTGTAGAAATTTAAGAAAAGTTGTCTCGCAGGTTTGAAGGTACACCATTTTTATTTTAATTGAGGCACATCATTATCTCAATGATTTTTTGGTTCCTTATACTCCCCATTACATATACTATAAGTCACAAAGTATATAATGACTCGTTAAAAATTTTATACCATATAAACTGAAAAAAACGTTCAATGTCACACACGAGAAACTGGCGATTTTGACACTTTTACTCACTTTTGTCGTTCCCTACCTAATTAAAATGATTATTATACACAAGGTATATTTAAAAAGCACAATAATTTATCAAATTATGGTACTGCAAAACTATTTTTATAATTTTTAAAATATAATAATAAACGGAAACATAAAGTTTAAAAATTAATATTGAGTTGAATTTATCACTCGGTGGCATTTAATAATATTGATGAATTTATCGATCACTCCGAGTCATTCAGAATTGAAAAAATTTTTTTTTAATTTTTACGTTTCAACGGCACAGCCGTCCTCTTCAGAAACATTAAAAGAATATAAATAAAAATAAACTTAAGTTAATAAGTTAATAAGTTTATTTTTATTTATATTCTTTTAATGTTTCTGAAGAGGACGGCTGTGCCGTTGAAACGTAAAAATTAAAAAAAAATTTTTTCAATTCTGAATGACTCGGAGTGATCGATAATTTCATCAATATTATTATAAAGTTTAAAAGTTCTAGAGATATGCCCATATATGTGACCGCTTTTGAGAAAACAGTGTTTATGACAAAAAATCGATTTTTGGTTTTTGACGGTTTCTTTTATTCTAGGATCTTAAAAATTTAATGCAATTAGTCATGGTCAAAAAAAGATTTCTCTTGTTTATGCAAATTTAAAAAATATATACTTGTCATTGGCGACCTTGTTGAGTACATTGATAATAGCGAGGGGGTAATTACTTGTGTATTGGCCTGTACGTTTCTCACGTAATAGTTATATAATAGTCACGTAATAGAATATAATAAATCATTTTTACGTCAGTGTAATACTACATAATATAGAAGTAATACCATGTAATAATCGGTAATACCATGTAATAGGTATGTAATAGCCTATAATACATCTAATAGCTGGAAAATTTGATGTATTAGAATGTACACATTTTTAACTAGTAAATACCCCCTTGGATAATAGACTGTGGATTATGATATTGATGTCAGTCCTGAATTTTCATACAAAATTTCAGATTTCTAGATCATTAAAAAATTGTTTCAATTCGATTTGAAATTTGAAGCATTTGAATACTTTATTGAAAAACTTTAAACTTATTTTACTCAAAAACTTGATTTTGGTCATAAGCACCGTTTTCTCAGACGAGGTCTCATACGCACGGAAAACATTTTGGAACATCAGATGCGCAAAATCAGTGTCAGCACACGGAAATAATTGCAGCACGTCAGATATGCGCATGTTATTTATATTTATTAGGATGTTTAATATTATAAAGTTAATAATTAGAAATTTAATATAAATATATCTAAATAAAGACTTTCATAAACGGCATCATAAATAAATTGCCGAGATTCTCCGCGAATATTTTCAAGTTGAATTATTAGGTTTAAAACTTTTGTTTTAACTTACTTTTTTAAAAATGTTTTTGTTAAAATTTTTTTAACTAATGAATCAGTTAGGTTTTACCAAATTACTGATTCAATTATCTTAAATCATATGCTGTTAGCCGAAGAAAAAGTACAATATAACCGTTAAGTTTAACTGATATTAAGTTAGTACTCAGCTGATAACATTCATATTTGATTTCCGCCACCCAACTTCGATTCATATAAAACCAAAGTTTAAATAAACATAAAATGTGGATGAATTGTTGAGTCAAAATGAAATGAAAACACTTATGTTAAAGAAATAACAAATTTTGCTGTTGATGATGTTAGCGTTAGAAACAAGCCATCATTGTACACCAATTTTTATAGCAGTTCATAACGAGACGAACTGTTTAATAACACAGGCCTGCAAATTTTGGCTTAGTTCTGTTACAGAAAAAGAAAAAGGTTATTCTTATAGCTTTTTTGACGTAGAATACGAATCCGATTTCCAAAATTGCCCATCACGTCAGGATTTCTTGTAATATTGCCTTAAATAGCCAAAAAAGATTTATTTTGGTCATTTTTCGGAATTTTTTTTGGTTAACCAAAATTTTTTCTTTTAATTTGCGAAATTGCATCGTATAGTACTATATCTAAGCTTTAAAACCCGTCTTTCAAAATTGCTTTACGATTTTTTAGAAAAAAGTTATGTAGATTTGAAATTAAATGCCATTTTAAACTTGTGTATACATACTTACATTTGCATAAAAAAATTTCAAATCTACATAACTCTTTTTTAGAAAATCGTAAAGCAATT
Organism: Leptopilina drosophilae; assembly: GCA_032873175.1. NCBI lineage: Eukaryota > Metazoa > Arthropoda > Insecta > Hymenoptera > Figitidae > Leptopilina > Leptopilina drosophilae. Next base: position 50,325,731 of record CM065483.1, on the reverse strand, counting down.
TTGAAAAATGGATTTTAAAGTTTAGACATAGTACTATACGATGCAATTTCGCAAATTGAAAGAAAAAATTTTGGTTAACCAAAAAAATTCCGAAAAATGACCAAAGTAGACCATTTTTAACTATTTAAGGCAATATTACAAGAAATCCTGACGTGATGGGCCATTTTGGAAATCAGATTCGTATTCTACGACAAAAAAGCTAAAAGATTAACCTTTCACTTTTTCTGTAACAGAACTAAGCCAAAATTTGCAGACCTGTGTAATTTACTGTTACCTTGTAATAATTCAAATTTTTATAAACTTTGTAACTCCGTCAATGAAGATTATTCGTGGCTAAATTGAATTAACTTCCTGATACTAATAGAAAAAGAGCTTACAAAAATTATTTATGATGTTTCTATGTTATTCGAACAAAATGAGAAATCCATTCAAGATTATATAAATGTGATAAACTTAATGTTATTGAGAAAAATTTTTATAAATTTTTTAAACATTGATGATACATCTCCAAAATTTGGGTCTCATCTTTTTCATGATTTGGTGATGAAGAAATTTTGACATTGCTTTTGAGTTGTTGAAAGAGAAGTACATAAGTTTACAGTTCTATTTTAAAAAAACAATGTGGTTTTTCCTTTTTTTCTTATAAATTTTGAATTTTTACATATTAGAGGTACCCGTGTAGAAATTGAATGTAGGACTTAGTAAGGCCCTGAATAGACGCCCTTTTGTTTAGTGAGGCGCAAACTAGGAAAATTAGTCAGGACCCTTCTAATTTCGTCACGCTTAAGATATCAGGTGATGATGTGGAAATATAGAGAGGTTCTAACTAGATTGCCTTGTCACTGCCTGAATAGAAAAGCATAACGTGGGGATTTGACTAGAGGGCCTCTTCAGCGCCTCATTAGTTTTTCTAAATACCTAAAGCAAAAATTTACGACAGGCGTAATATTGCGCCAGTCAATATTTCGTCAACAAGTTACTGAACAAACACACATGTAAACGACACTATTTCAACCAATCAACATGTCACTAACTTCACACTAACACTAACACTAACGCATACCTAACACTAACTCGCACGCTATGAATCTACTTTCTCATCGTCCTTATATACTAAGCAGAACATTTCTTTACCGCTTGTGAGAAAAAGTGCAATATTTTGAAATTTTAAAATAGCAATAATTTTTGCTCAAATAGTTTTTATATTTAAATAGCATTTTAATATGCGTTTAGAACTATTTTTCTGATTAATTTCATTAATTATTATTTAGAAATTGTGATTTTACAATGAAATTGAACATTAATTACAAAAAAGGGCATTCTAGTCAGAGCCTGATTGAAATATTTAATAGGGGCATAAATAGATCCAGCTAGATTTCCCTATTTAGAAAAAGAAGCCATTCTAGACAGTGCCCTATTATCACCTTTCTAGACATTACTGGTGTGGTTGGCCTTACTAAATCCTCATCAGTGCCCTTCTTCAAATAAGGCGAAGTCGGGCAATTTCCACACGGGTAGTTTTTTCAATATAAGAACACAGTGGATGATAAAGTAATTTTGATTTTGCTTTTGAAATGTTGAAAGAGAACTACATAAATTTACTTTGTCTTAAAACCAATGTGGGTTTTTACTTTTAATATTATAATTTTGAATTTTTACATTTTAGGGGTAGTTTTTTCGATTTAATAAAAAACAAAGGGTGATAAGCAATGATGACATTGTTTCTGAGTTGTTGTAGCAGAAGTAGATAAATTCATTATTTTGTTTTAAAGAGAAATCTATGATTCAATTTTTTTTACTTTAAAATTTAAAGTTAAGTGTAGTTTTCTTGATTTAAAAAAAAACTGAGGATGATAAAGCAATTCTGACTTCAGATTCGTTTTCAGCGGGCAAAAATACTGTAAGATATGTATGTCTGGTTCAAAAAACACACAACTTTTATTTTCTGTGCCTGTATTATCAGTATTATTTGAGCGTGTAATTAAAAATTCATTTTTAAATAAATTATTATAAGACAATTCAGTGAATTCTCATAAAGAATTTTATCAAAACATTTCTAAATAATAGATTTCTTTAATCGATTTCTAATAAAAATTTTTAAATTAATTACATTTATCTATGAATTTGATTAGAATTGTGTTAAAAATAATTATAACTCTACGATGAATTTTATTTATAAAAATAATTAAATTATTGCGAAAAATTTTTTAGAAATTTTGTAAATAATTTAAATTTTGACTAGAATATTAAAAAAAAATCTTAAACATAATTGAACTGTTGTAAAGAATTTTATTGCTTATGGAAAATTTTTTTTTTGAATTTATACAATAAGTTATTAATTTTTCGAAAATTAAATTTATGAATGGAAGGCTTAAAATTTTGTGCAAATTTAGCAAAGCAGTCAAACTTTTTGATCAGAATTTTTTTTAGTTATTATGTTATTTGCAACAAGAATTTGTCGGAATAACATACATAAAAGTGATTTTTTTTTAAATTTTGGAATAAAAAGTTATTTAAAAATAATTAATAAAAAATCATTTTTCTCAATAGTTTCTGAAAAATGAAATTCTTTAAAAAAAAGCAATTTTAAATCTGTATAATCTAATTACACAGGCCCACAAAATTTTGTGGTCTAACTAATAGAAGCTGATTTTTATAGGATTTTGTTCCTTAGAATACGAATTTGACCTTGAAAATATTGGATTGGCTCTAGTTTTAAATCAATTTACGTTTCATTATACAAAATACGCATTTTTGGCATTTTTTGAATGAATGTACAACAATACACAGAAACAGTAAATCTGTCCGCATAGCACCAAATGAAAGCTTAAACACTGCTCTTGAACATTCAAAAACAAAAAATGTAATTTACGTACACTTTAACCTATAATGTCCAAAGAAACATACGCTGTTCTATAAACGTATTAAAATTAACATTACTTTTGACCATGTAAGGTAATTCAAGTAAAAATTAGTGTCTCTGGGATTTTTTATAATCGCTGCTTACAAATCTGCTGTGAAATATAAAAATTACAAGTGGCGGCCCAAATTTTTAAAACCCCTAGAGAGACTAATTTTTATTTAAATTGCCTTACATGGGTCAAAAGTACTGTTGTTTTCAATATGTTTGTGGAACAGCGAATGTCTCTTTTGACATTATAGGTTAAAGTGTACATAAATTAAATTTTTTGTTTTTGGATATTGAAGAGCAGTGTTTAAGCTTTCATTTGGTGCTATGCGGACAGATTTACTGTTTCTGTGTATTGTTGTACATTCATTCAAGAAATGCCAAAAATGCGTATTTTGTATATTGAAACGTAAATTGATTAAAAACTAGAGTCAATCCAATATTTTTAAGGTCAGATTTGTATTTTACGGACAAAATCCTGTAAGAATCGGCTGTAACATTTTAGGCAACATGCAGTTGATGAAATTTTGTCGGCCTGTGTTATTGTTAAAAACAGAAAGTATTAAATGTAATTAAATTTTAATTATTTTTCATAATTAATATGTCAAAAATAATTATATTGGTTCTAGTTATAAAATAATTTACATTTTCTTCCTTCACTATTTTTAATCTTCAGTTTTTTTGGAACTTATTTGCAACGGGGTCAGACCAGCTCAACACTGTTAAACAAATTTCATTAATTTTCTAAAACTTTAAAAATTTTATGAAAATCGGTAGTTCACAACAAAACAAAAAACAATTTTAACCTTTTTTTGAAATTAAAAATTTTTGGTATTGTTTTTGCATTAACAAAATTAAAACAAAATTTTTTTAAATTAATAACTCAAAAGCGGTTTACGATAAATTAATGAAACTTTCAAAAACAAAATTGTTTACTCTTTCAAAAGAAAATATTTTCAAAATGTAAATTTAAAAATTCTACATTTTTAATAATAATATTATAAACAGTTTTAATTATTTATCTGTTCTACCCATCAAATTGTAATGAAACTTATAAAAAGAGTACTAATAGCCTCTTCTTGAAGCCCCAAAAAATTTTTGGATTTTTGAATTTGGAATATATATACCGAATTTTTTATTAAAAACGCGCGATAACTCCACAGAGGAAGAAAGTTGATTGTCATGGAAAATTCAGTCTAAAGGATACAAATATATATTTTCTGTTTTAAATAATTTTCTTTATGAAAATTTACAAAATTGAACACAGATTTGTAACGGTAGCATTTTGAAAACTATTAAAAAAATTTTTTTTATTTAACAATATATATATATATAAACAAAGTAAAAAAAAAAATTACTAAATATTAGTTAATAACAAAAATTCCAAATTCCAAAAAATTGTTAAAAATGTTTATTTTGTTGTAAACTACCGACCTTTATAAAAGTTTTAACATTTTAGAAAATCAATTAATTGTTTTAATACAGTAGACCTAGTATGACCCTACGATATATTATGAACAAAATAATTCCCAACAGACCGTGGGAATCGAACATTTGGCAATAAAAAGTAAATTTTTCTCAGAAAAAAATCGATTATAATTCTAAAAAATTCAATTTCTTCCTTTCTCGACTATTCTAAACTATCGATTCTTGTTGAAATTTCTTTGCTATAATATAATGAACCAGGAGAATGAAACATTGGGCTTTGCAAAAGAAATTTTTATCAAAATAATCTCATATTAATTTAAAAAATACATTCTTTCTTCTTTAAGTATTTTTAATTATGGGGTAATATTTGAAATAGTTATAAATTACATGCGGTTTTTTATGGAAAAATGTATTAGAGATTATTTCTTTTTAAATAATTACAAATTCTAATTTAATTATTAAAAATATTAATTTAATACCTGATTATTGATATTTACTTTATTATTTTTTATCTTAAAATTATTATTAACCTTATTATTAAATATCATTCACTTCAAATACATAAAAAACACTATTTTTTAAAAAATAAAATGTAAACCCATTTTATTTTCTAAAAACATAGTATTAAAGAATGAAAAACCTTCATCTTGAGATAAAAAAACTCATGTTTAATTATAAATTATAGACATTATTTAGATTTGTTGTAAATTTGGTTTACTGAAAAAAGTTCTGGTTGGAATTACCAGAAATCCTAGTTTTAACCAGGGATGGCTTCGAAAGTTTAGTTTCATTTTATTTTCGAATATCACAACAAAACTAAATACAGGGACCTTTTAGTGTCGTTAACAGAATGAAAACATAATTCAAGGACGTTTTAGTTTCGATTCCTGCGCATAAAAACTAAATTATGTTTATGTTTTTATTTAGTTTTGAAGCCGTCCTTAGGGTTGGCTTCGAAACTTTAGTTTCATTTCAGTTCTGAATACCGCAATAAAACTAAATACTCGGACCTTTTAGTTTTGTATCCAGCACCAAAACTAAATACACCGACCTTTTAGTTTTGATTTCTACTCCAAAACTAAATTATTTTTTCGTTTTTATTTAGTTTCGAAGTCATCCCTGGTTTTAACTAGAATTTCGTGTTAAATATACCCTAACCAGAACATTTCTGGTAAGCTTAACCAGAATTCTAGTTAATATAACCAGAATACTGGTTGTTTTAACTAGAATATCGTGTTAAATATACCCTAACAAGAACTTTTTTCAGTGAGGTGATACAGTGTGCTATTTGGGTATTATTTGGTATGAAAAAATATTGTATTTAATTTTTCTTATTGCATAACATTTTATATACATTATATTCAAATTCAAGACACAGGGAATGAATATTTCTTGAATTATTTATAATACTCTTTTTATTATTTCCTTGAAATAATAAAAATAATGTTCTCTTTTGTTTATATTAGAGGTCTGCAAAATTCGAATCGATAGAAAATTCGAATCAAACTGGCCAATTAGAAAATCAAAGTTTCGAATTGTACTACTTAACTCGGTTATTTAATTCGCACAATTATTTTGACAGAAATCCTAACCAAAAATTAATAGGATAATATTCGTAATACAACTATCTAATATTTAGAAACTTCTTCTTAAAAATTCTAAATATATTTTTTATTTATTCTACAATTTTAATATATAAATAACATACAAATACCAATAATTTGTTGAAAGTGAAGGGAATATTTTGCTTATTGTTTGTATATTATATAAGGAACAAAAACTTATTTTGCAAATCTTTTGCACAATTTTTAATAAATAAATAAATTTAATGTTTCCAGAACAATTCAAAATTTTTTGGATTGTTTAAAAATACCATTTTTTGGGAAATTTCAATTTATAATTTTGAATAGGAATGATTATAATTCTAAAAATTTTTAATGTTGTTAGTTTGTGTATGTATTTGAATTTTCGAAAATATGGAAAATAACAATCTTCGTAAGAATGAAAGTACTTTTAAACAAAATTCTCAAAGAACTTTTTCGAAAATTATTAAGAATAATCGATTTAAAGAAGAATTTTAGTTTAAAATTCTTGAAAATAATAAATGAATTGATAATGATTTTATCACTCGGTTATATTTATTTATTAGAAAACTTAAAGATATTGATCACTCTAAATGATATAAGACTATATAAGACTCAAAGTGATCTGTCATGTTATGAAAAATTGAATTTGTAGTTTGAAGTAAAATGTTCTTTTATTTGACTCAGACTGGTTATATTTTTGTCAGTAATTAGTCCGTAAAGTCCGTATTTTTAAAAACGTTCACTGGTTCGAGCCCTGTTCACTTTCAACATATTATTGATACTTGTATGTTATTTATATATTAAAATTATAGAATTAATAAAAAATATATTGACATTTCTAAGAAAATGTTTCCAAGTACAAAATAACTGTATTATGAATAATTCTGTTAAAATAATTATGCGAATTAAATAACCGAGTTAACTTATGTACAATTTGAAACTCCGGTTTTCGAATTGGCTAGTTCGATTCCAGTATTATGTTGCCGAGTCGAATAATTTTCGGTTCGACTCGATTAAATGCACACCTCTATATTAAATTAATATATTAATTTCAAAATATTATATCTGAAAAAAATTTTACACACTTTTCGGCTACGAAAAAATCTTTGTAAAACCACAAATACTTATTAAGTGCATAAATTAACCCTCTATCCGTCGTATGGTGACAAGTTTCCTCACCCAATTTCTTTTTTTATTTATAACTTTTAAAATACAAAAAATTATAATTTCATATTCTCAGTACTTTCCACAACACTCTTCTTCTTTATATTAAAACAAATTTTGTGTTTTTTTTATTTGAATTTATTGCAATTGAATTGTTAAGCAGCAAATGCCAAGAATTTTTTACGCAAAGCAAGGAAACTTCTCACCGCGTGACTGACCGCGTATACTCAATTACATTTGCCATTAATTTTTTATTTAAATAATAAACAGAAAATGAAAGTTAATTTCACTGCCAATAAATTGTTTGGAAATTATAATGAACATTCCAAAAAAAATTTGTTATTTGATAACAATTTTAGATTAATTTTTGATGAGTGAGAAGTGTCCTCATCTGCGACGGATCGCGTAACAAAAAAAGATGCGACGGATGGAAGGTTAAATTGAATGTATATTTTCAAACACGATGAAATTGATAGATATTAATAATAATAAACTTACGAAGTGAATTAGGTTAATCCAATTTCTCCAATGTCCCTGTTACATCTATAGAAATCACGCTACTATAAAATGCCAACCAAAAATTCACACAAGAAAAAATTTTGACAACAAAACATACATTAGTCTATAATAAACAAACGAAAGTATAAACACAGAAAGGTAAAATCCAAAAGAGTGAAAAGGCCAAGTTCACAAGGTAGGTGCACAAATAACCAGGGTTGGACACGTAAAATATTCTTAGATAAATAAGAGACGCATGATTTTTCCCTAATCGCCAAGTGGTCGAATCGTCAAATGCTTAAAACAACGAATAGTCAAGGCCAATGCAGAATATAAAAGTAACCGGTAACGTTAACGGAAGAATGAATTAAGTAGAGTCTACAATGAGCACGATTGACGTGGACATGGACGCGACGTGCTGACGTCACCCATTTGAATAGCATGGGTGACGTCAGCACGTCGCGTCCACGTCCACGTCAATCGTGCTCATTGTAGACTCTACTTTAGACAAGGATAGGTATATTGTTTATCCTTCTCTAAATCATTTTTCCGTTAACGTTAGCGGTTGCGATAGCGGTTACGTTTCTATTCTGCGTTGGCCTTCAATTCGTCGAATGATAAAAACATCGAATCGGCAAATGGTCGAATCGTCATTCCGTCGAATGCTAAAAACATCGAATCGTCAATTAATCGAATGCTAAAAACGTCGAATTGTCAATTTGTCGAATGTACTATTAATCGAAGCGCAATCTGTTTGAATTTTAAAGTAATCGAATGCTCAAAACAACGAATTATTAATTCGTAAAATATTCAAAATATCGAATCGTCAACTGATCAACTATTTAAAATGTCGAATCGTCAATTCTTCGAATGCTCAAAACGTTGAATCGTCAAACGGTCGACTGCTAAAAACATCGAATAGACAATTCGTTGAATGCTAAAAACATCGAATCGGCAAATTGTCGAAATGTCATTTCGTCGAATGCTAAAAACATCGAATCGTTATTTGGTCGAATGCTCAAAACGTCGAATCGGTCTTAAACAATTAAGGGTACAGTCACACGATCTAATGTCTACATGATGAATGCATGCAAAAACATTTGACCGTTCACACTTCATTTTCCGCTTTCAAAAAATCATTTTTCTGGCGGGATATGTAAAATTAATTAAATTTTAGAAATAATGTATTACTAATTATTACAATAAGAAATGAAAAAAATTAAACGTTTATTATAAGGAGTTAAATGTAAATAAATTTCTCTTAATTTGTGACATATTTCAAATAATAATAAAAATTCACAATATTAAAATATGCCACAAATTAAGAGAAATTTATTTACAATTAATTTCTTATAATAAACGTTTAATTTTTTGTCATTTCTCTTATTGTAATAATTATAAATAAGTTATTTTTAAATTTTAATCAATTTTAAATATCCCACCAGAAAAATGATTTTTCAAAAGCGGAAAATGAGGTATGAACCGTATGAACGGTGAAATGTTTCTGCGTGCATCATGCAATGCAACGCATTGTGCGTTGGTCTTTAGAATCTTAAAGTAGCCAAAAAGCTATTTGTAAAGATCTAAACACAACTGTTTCGCGAACACAAAACATGAGTTAGAAAATGGCAGAGGTATATTCCTGTCCTTTTTTATCATACACGGAAAAAAAAAGTTCGCTGATTATTCGGGAACTTCGTTCGTAGCTCTTGAATACGACGGGTAGTTCCCAGAAAACTAAACGTTGCCTTGTTCAAATATGTCATTTACTATTTTACCACTTCACGGCAAACTGTTCTTGAAAAAATCGGGAACTGTTCAAGAAAATCGAAAAGTTAGACGAATGCAAGAAAAAAACTATTCAGCTTCTCTTCCTTGACACACGTGCGCACGAGCACACACACATACACTTTTATCCTTGAAGGTCACATACAATTTATATTAAATTTCTGAAATAGAAAAAACCATATTAGTGAAAAATCGACGGTGGCTGGAACAGATCTCTCGTACCCAAGGATAGAAGTCCGGCGTCTTACCCAACTGAGCTAAACAGGCGAATCAAATACCTCAGCATTAAATAAATCTAAAAGGCACACAAGTCTTACTGGCTGTGAGACTTGTTGAGACTGGTGCGCACTGCGTTTCTGCGCATAGGATTCCTTGACGAGTTCCCGAAACTTTCAGAAACAGTTGCGGACAGTGCCATGAACTTTACATGAGAAAGTAAAGAAAAAAAGACTATTGGACTATTTATAGCTTTTTCTAATACAGTTCCCGAATTTCTGTCAAACATTCATTGATTACCATTGAATGTTCGTTGCTAATTCAGTGTTGTTACACCGTATCCAAAAATTAGGAGATAATTCCTGAAATATCTGGGAACTTTTTTTTTCCGTGTATGATTTTTCGTTCGCGAATCTATTTTGCGTTGGCCTCTAAGGCCTTTCTCCAATAGGTTCCCAAAACTGCGTTTATCTACAAAGGAATGCGTTACATTGATTTTAGCATATGTTGCCATAGCAACCGAAACAGGCGCAGAGTTTTGGGAACCTATTGGAGAAAGGCCTTTAAGACCAACGCACAATCAGGGATGCGTACGTAATTTACCTGACGTAAATTACATAGTTTTTTACAGTATATTACGTACGTAATTTACGTGCTTAGTTTTATACGTAATTTACTTTTTCAAAATGGCTGAAATGTTTATGTTTATATGAAGGCCAACGCAGAATAGATCTGTAACCGGAACCGCAATCGTAACCGTAAGCGTAAGAATGAGTTAGAGAAGGATAAACAATATACCTATCCTTCTTTAACTCATTCTTACGGTTACGCTTACGATTGCGGTTCCGGTTAAAGATTCTATTCTGCGTTGGCCTTGATTCTTGCGGTTGACTGTTTCTTTATTCTGTGTCACATTACAACAAATTGGCAATTGCATTTAAAAAATGTCTAGAGGTGGAAGACCGCGCCAAAATTTTTGGAATAAATTGTCATTCATTTCACAAAAAGAAAATGGTAAAAATGTGGCTTTTTGTCAGGGTTGCAAGCAAACTTTCTCCAATACATCAGAAGAGAGGTTAAGAACCCACAGGTAAATTTAAATGAAGATTATATGTTGTTATATGTATAAATAAAGGTATTTTGAATATACAAAGAGTTTTAAATCATTAATTTATATATAAATATATACCACATTTATAAATATAATCGTAAATAAGCCATAAAAATTGAAATAATCGGTGCGAAAATTGATAATTATATTATTACTATTTTTGAATTATTATAATATATTCTATTCCAAACTTTTTTTTTAAAATTAATCACATTTAAAACGACTCATCATTTATCTAAATATTCCAAATTTAATACAAATGGTCAGGCCTGCAAATGGTACAAATAGAATTCATAAACATAACCTATACAATATACTGTCCCGTCATAAACATATCAAAATCATGTTCATTATGCGCTTTTAAAGATTTAAAGACTAATGAATTATAAAATAATAATTAATATTTTCAAAGCATTATTCATTTAATTATAAACTTTACATACCTGTGAGCAACAAGGCGATCATAAGCAGAGGTTTGAATAATTTTGTTGCACATTAAGCATTTCGAAGCCTTTCCTTTTTTTCACGTTCAAACCCTAATTCTTCCCAGGGAATCGATTGTCCTTTTTTGTTTGATCTATTCATTGTATATATAATTTATATTATTTAATAGTCTGACGAATTTATTGCATATGAGATTGATGACGCACGTATAATTTTCAAATATTATACTTTTAGCGCTTCTTCAATTGTCCGACATATTTTTTTACATTTATTACAGGTTTTTTACGTATATTACATTTTTTAAGTAATATACGTAAAAAACTTCGAGTTGCGCGCAACCGTGCAACCCTGCGCACAATTGGTTCGCAAAAGTCCTTTGCAAACGCAATGCATGTGTTAGAAAAGAACATATTTGTGTCTTTTTCTATCTCATGCTTTGCGTTTCCGAAAGATATTCGCGAAGCAGTTGTGCTGAGGCCTTTAGAATGGTTAAATAGTCGCAACGCCATCTGTTTGAATTGTCCGGTTTAGTAAGGCTGCGGTTACACCTCTGCAGGCAGCCTGCCTGCCTGCAGGTTGTCATGGTAACGTACAAGAGTAAGAGAGTCAGTGAATTCAAACTTCTCCCTTACTCTCTTTGCTCCTGCCTGCGCAGGCAGTCAGTCTGCAGAGGTGTAACCGCAGCTTAATAGTTAAGTAGCCGAATATAAAATACGTTGAATGGACAAAAAGTCAAATAATAAAAACATCGAATTGTCAATTCATAGAATGTTCAATTAGTTGAAACGCCATCTTTTCGAATTATCAAGTAGACGAATGGTAAAATAGTCGAATGAGACATTTGTTCTCTAAAAGCTCTGAAAATACGCAACGTGATTGGTTGGATTATAAGAATTCTAAATAGGGTTAAGGGAATTCTGAATTTTAATTGGCTGGAACTCTAATGGAACGGTCACAGCTCGGCAATACATAAGAGAACCGTAAGAATGAGTTAAAGAAGGATATGTATATTGTTTATCCTTCTCTACCTCATTCTTACGCTTACGATTGCGGTTCCAGTTACAGATCTATTCTGCGTTGGCCTATAAGGCCAAAGCACAACTGAAGTCGGGTGCGGAAGACGGTTACGGTATATGTAACATTTACAAACATTTTGAGGTTATGGAGAGTCCACAATAGGTGCAAAAGGCAAAAGATATAAAAGTACAAGTGCAAGTGTGAACCAATGCTAAAGATATAGGAATCGCACTTGGCACTTTGACTTTCTACCTACCTTTTGCACCTATTCTGGAACCGCCTTTAGAAACCCCATACCGCAGTCGTCTCCCGCACCCAACTTTATGAAGAGAACACAATGCCTGCCCGTCAACATCAACGCGCTGACGTGACAATGTTATTCAAATGGGAAACGTGACTACGTTCACGTTATAGTACACGTTTTCGTAGACATTGTGTTCTCTCCTTTAGTTGTGCTTAGGCCTTTACGCACGCGTGACATAAAGGCCAACGCAGAATAGAATCTTTAACCGGAACCGCAATCGTAAGCGTGACCGTAAGAATGAGTTAAAGAAGGATAAACAATATATCTATCCTCCTTTAACTCATTCTTACGATTACGCTTACGATTGCGGTTCCGGTTAAAGATTCTATTCTGCGTTGACCTTAACGTGAAACCAAAATAGGAAAATGGCCACTATTTGTTTTCTTTTGGAATCTTCTTTAATTTTCAGCAAATAGTTGTCATTAATTAAAATAAAAGTATATACAATGTTTTTTAATTTTGTATTTTTAAGGCTGCGTATACAATATAAAAATAATGTGTTGAATGTGCTATGTTGTATTATTTCTCATTAGTGATAAATGTACAAGGTATGTACTTTGTAAACAAATGTTTCTAACCTCACTAACCAGGGATGCCAGCAGGCGGCGGAAATTCTATCCCACCACGCCGCCAATTCTTCCCCCACTATACCCACCGGCGGAGGAAACGGAGAATACACGGCAATGAAAGCCTTTTTCTGTTTTCTGTTATAAAGATGAATACTAACCTAAACTGAGCGTAAAAGGCGCCAAAATTCAAATTACGAGTTCAAATAAGGAATAGAAATATTAACTCAATTACTTAATTACTGAAATAATAGTAATAATATTTGCTTTTCATTGTGAAATTAATTATTAAAAAAAATTAATAATGGTAAAAAATAATATTAGATAATATTATTTTTAGAAAAATAACAAACTTTGTTTAATAATTAAATTTATTATTAAAAAAAATTATTAATAATATATAATAAATAATATTATTATTTATTATAGCAATTTATGATGAATTATTATTATAATATATTAATTATTAATAATTATTCAATTTCGAGACTTTTTTTTTAAAGAAAAATAATTTTTATTTTTATACAGATTTTTGAATTAATAACAAAAATGTTAATAATTAATAATAATTTCATATAATAATTTATTGGTAATTATCCAGATAAGCGGCTTTTCCCAATTTCGCTTATTTTTGGATAATTCTTTTTGGAAAAGCTTTCATTTAGCTAGAATATGAAAAATTCGTTGGGGGAAGACGAAAAAGTGCATAACCGGAAGTCAGGGATGGGAAACAAAATTAAAATTTTCGTTTTTGTGATTTTTCTTGGTAAATATTAAAAATTTCAAAAAATGTTCTACATAAAAGTTGTAGATCTTGATAAAATACTACTTTTATGTTCTATACATTTTGTTCGTAAATTGAATATATTTCGAGAAAAACGCAAAAAACTGAAAATAACCATAAAAATGTAGTATGTAGAAGGGCTTTTCTTAAATTTGAAAACTTTCAGTTATTATCAAAAAAATCAAAAATTTCCTTCCGCAGGGTTGAGCAGTTGACGATTTTTGAATTTTTTGGTAGCTGCCCAACTTTGCTCGATAAAATTTTCAGAAATTTCAATAAGCAAGGTTGGGAAGTTAACAAAAAAATGGCGCATTTGTCAACTTATCTTCATCGCGAATTTAAAACCTTAAGGTGCATTCACATTTTTGTTTGTGGAAAAGTGAGTATAAGAGAAATATCCCGTCGATAAAAATGACCAAAAAGTTCTGTAAAGGTGTATCTACAATAGCTAACAAAACACAATTTTTAAACCTTAAGGTGCTTTCACACTTCGATACTAAAAGGTAATTTAAACACAATACTACTTTCATGTTCTATACATTTTGGCCGTAAAGTAAATTGAGTATTTGGTAATTCAAGAAAAATGCAAAAAACTGAAAATAACCATAAAAACGCATAATACAGAAAATACACATACATCTGGTAGGGTCCATTTACTAACAGTCATAGAAAGAGAGTCAAGTTGACTTTCTAGTTGGTACTAGAAGGTACCGAACCCAGACCGCCCCCCTCCAACATGTCTATAAAGAAAATGCCTTTTTAAGGTGCCTAGAGAAGATGTCACTCGGAGGCGGGCGAAGCCCGCCGCATCTTTTTCTTTTACCATTTTTAATGTAGAATGGAGTCAAGTTGATTTTCTAGTTGGTACTAGAAGGTACCGAACCCAGACCAACCCCCCTCCAACGTGTCTTTAAAAAAATGCCTTTTTAAGGTGCTTAGAGAAGATGCCACTCGGAGGCGGGCGAAGCCCGCCGCATCTTTTTCTTTTCCCATTTTTAATGTAAAATGGAGTCAAATAAACATTCTGGTTGATACTAGAAGGTAGAATATCAGGTCTGGGTTTGGTACCTTCTAGTATCAACCAGAATGTTAATTTGACTCCATTCTACATAGAAAAGCAAGAGGACTTCTCTCTAAACGTGAAGCGGAACTAGGTGCGGCGGGCTTCGCCCGCCTCTGAGTGGTCTCTTCAAGGGACACCTGTCAAAATTTTTTTTTTTTGTTGTAAGGGGGATTGGTTCTGGGTTCTAAGTACCTTCTAGTACCAACTAGAAAGTCAATTTGACTCTCTTTTTGCATTAAAATAGAGAAGGAATCAAGTAGCGGCCCGCCTTTGTTGTGGTCTCTCCTTAAGGCACCTTAAAGACGACTTTTTTTGCGGCGACACGTTGGAAGGGGCTCGGGTCAGGGTTCGGTACCTAGTAGTACCAACTAAAATGTCAATTTGACTCTCTTTTTGCATTAAAATAGAGAAGGAATTAAGTTGCGGCGAGTTTCGCTAGCCTCCGTTGTGAACTCTTCAGGCACCTTATTCTTCCCTACATCATTATTAAGGTTTTTTTTATTTTTTGAAATTTCTCAAAAAATACTCAATTTAGGAAAAATATGTATAGAATAAAAAAGATGTATTTTGACATGATCTACAACTTTTATGAAGGAAATTTTTTGATATTATTAGTTTTGACCGAGTTATGTGCAAAAAACGAAAATTTTAATTTTGTTTCCCATCCCTGACTTTTGGTTATGCACTTTTTCGTCTTCCCCCAACGAATTTTTCATATTCTAGCTAAATGAAAGCTTTTCCAAAAAGAATTATCCAAAAATAAGCGAAATTGGGAAAAGCCGCTTATCTGGATAATTACCAATTTATTTAATTATTAAATAAAATTAATAAAAACATATTCTCTAAATTTGAATTAGTAAATAATTTAAATTAGCCACTGACTTTTCGCTTTTGAATTATTAAAAATCAATAAAAATGGTTTCAAATTTTAATTAGTTTTATTGACTTTATGCTTTTAAATTAGTAAATTTTATAAATAAGTGAAAATGGACTATTTATTAGTAAAATTTACTAATTTGAAAGCATAAAGTCAATCCCTAATTACAATTTAGAGAGTAAAATAAATGCAGTATAATTATTTTAAAACTACTTACATATTTAAGAAAAACAAAAAAATTGTTAATTGCTCTTAACAAATAACAATTTTTCAAAGCAAAATTTTTTTTAAACAATGATTGGTATTCAGCCAATTTCACTGAAATTTTTAATTACTTTCTTAAATTAAATAATTAATAAGTTGATTATAATGTCAGTATTTCAATGATCTTGTTTCCAAGATGCACCACGAGGAGGTAACCAATCTTGCATCTCGCCCATTCAGCGTCAAAAATGTCATGAACTTTTTTTTTAAATACATACTAACTTTTATAATAAGCAAACAATTTTAAATTGTTCTATTACATTATCATTACATTCTGTTATTTACTAATAAATAAGCATTGCTCCGAGTAAAGAATAAAACTACATTTTTTACTATTTCTTGAAATTTTTAACACTGCATGGGTAAAACTACAATACTACATAAACTTAGAATTGAAAACAAATTAATAGAAATGTTAAACATGAACATATATACACAGATAGAATTGTATCTGAAAGTAAAAATAAAATAAATATTTTACGTTTTTAAAACTTCGAACATATATATACACAGATAGATTTATATCTGAATGTGAAAATAAAATAAATTTTTTAAGTTTTAAAAACTTCGAACATATATATATACACACACAGATAGATTTATATCTGAACGTGAAAATAAAATAAATTTTTTTAAATTTGTAAACACATGGTATAAAAATTTTAAATGGAGAAACCAAATGATTGAAAAATGAAAAATATTTTAAAATTTATGCAAATTTTCATAATTTGGAAATTGAATTTTTGAAAAATTAACATGTGTTTTTATCATTATTTACGTTAATTATTGTTTTTAGAAACCAATTTTTAGCATTCCGTTCTTCTTAGTATATTACTGAAATATGACATTTGAAATAATAATTCGAAATTGAATAATCAAAACATATTTTGTAGATGAAGAAAATCAAATGTTCTGTGGAGTCGACGTTTTTAGTTAAACTATTTCTGATCGCGAAACTACAAAGTTCTTTACTCTTCGTCAGGAAGTAGAGTCATCTTCGCACCTTTATTCGCTGTGGATTTTTTATCATACAAATTTTTAGGATCCATCAAATCTAAATGTGTTTTTGTGATTTTTGTTAAAATTGCAGACTCATTTCTTGATTGCAACGTAAATTGTGTAACACAAAGGGAATTGAAAGTCCTATTTCCTAATCGATTTCGCAGTTTTGATTTAATAGAAGGCAACATGGAAAAAGCTCGCTCCACTTCAGCATTGGAATGCGGAAGTGTGCGAACGCGATTCAAAAGAAGAGTTAAATTGGGAAAGCGTGATTCGTTATTAATATTGATGAAGGTTCCGATATTTTCCCACATATCATCAAATGACAAATTTGTCAATTTTCCCTTCTCTTCAACACTGAGGTCTTTCAAGGAGTGCCATTCATTTTGAACAGTCTCAAATTCGAAAAATTCTGAAAATCCCAATTTCTCGCAAACTTTCCAAATCCATCGGAAAGTATTTTCTCGATTGGCATTGAATGCCAGATTTGGTCTAAAAAAAGACAAAGCAGACAAAAAGCCATCATTAAAAGGCAGACGATCTCGAATTTCGGAGCTTGCAGTGACATAAAACTGTAAGCAGTTAGTTAAGAACTCATCAATTTGAACAGAAGACAAAGTCTTCTCTTTCAAATAATTCATCGCTTCTAAACCAACATCAATTTCATTCAATGCTAACTGATTAGATGATTTAGAAAAATTTACGTGATTAATTATTTGAAAAAACAATTCCGGTTTAAGAAGACCTGGTTTTAAGTATTTACTCAGAATCCACTGGAAGAGTTCAGCAGATTTTGGCTGAAGTTCCTGAACTAAAGTTTCGCGTTTCTGAAAAGTCGCATTGTAAGAATTAAACTTGTTCAAGGTAAAGTCAAGAAAATGAAAGTAAGCTAAAGTCAATGGATTATGCATTTTCTGTAGCAAATGTTTCACTTTTGTAACTTTTCCTTCTCCATCCTTTTGTTTTCCTTTCGGATCTTCCAAATCAATTATAGTTAAAAATTCAATGAGACGATCCCAGAATTTAATAATAACACGAATACAAGAATGTCGAACTAGCCAACGAGTTTTCGCATGACTAGGAATTTTCTTATATTCACCTTCTAATTCTAAACAAATTTCGCGAAAAATTGCTGTCCTCTTTGGACTTGCATTAATAAAGCTCGGAATTGATTCAATAATAAAATCGACATCTGGGATTTTCTCGCATGAATTTTTAGCTGCATTGTGCGCAGAATGATCTACGCATGGCAAAACTGTAACATTCGGATTTTTTTCTAATAAAAGAGTTTTAAAAGATGAATTTTTTCCGAGCATAACACTAGCACTATCCGAAGCAAGGCCGACAATATTTGATAAAGGGATTCCCTTTTCGGATAAAGCTTTTTCAAAAGCTTTGAAGATTTCCCGTGCTGAACAATCCGTAGCATCTAAATTTACATTCTCAAGCAATTCTACCCTTACTTTACGCGTTTCTTGTTCAACATATCGCACGACGATCGAAAGCCACTTTTCCGAAGTTATATCACTCGATTCATCTACGTAGACTGAAAAAGGAGTTTTTTTGCAAAATACGCGATAGACGTTGAGTTTCTGCGGTACAAAGAACATTATTTACAATTGACGTCATTTTGGTACGACCTAAACGCGCTTCTTTTAAAACCGCGGGCTCAATGGTTTGAAAAAGAGAAATCATGTCATTCGCGACGGAAAAAGGAAGATTTTTTAATACACAAAAATTCGCGATTCTAAGTTCTGCTTCCTTCACTTTATTTTGAAAAATTTTTAAACCGT
This sequence comes from Leptopilina drosophilae, assembly GCA_032873175.1. NCBI lineage: Eukaryota > Metazoa > Arthropoda > Insecta > Hymenoptera > Figitidae > Leptopilina > Leptopilina drosophilae. The sequence continues at coordinate 50,306,918 of CM065483.1, read as the reverse complement.
CCAAATCGGAATTTACTACATCGCAATGGTTATTTAAAGAAGAATCTAAATTTTCATTTACATCTAAAACTTCATTTGAAGAAGCGACAAAAGATTCATTTACGTTTAAATCTTTCTTCGAAGAAGACGCAAACGAATCATTTGTATGTAAAACTTCATTTGAAGAAGAAGCAAAAGATTCATTTTGATTTAAAAGTTCTGTAGAAGAAGAAGCAAATGAATCATTTCTGAGTGATATGTTTTGCGAAAAAGATATGTTACCGAGATTATTTTCAATTTCATGTAAAGAATCGGTGGTAAAATTTAAAATACTATTCTGACTATCAATCCCGTATGCCAGACTTTTTTCAAAAAGTTTACACATTTTTTGATGCACGGAAGTCGCTTCGTGATCACGAATTTGAGATTTTCCACAATTTAAAGTTTTTTTTACAAAATTTGCAATCAAATTTTGTTGGATCTGACGATTTTACCACCCATTCTTTCCATGAAGGAAATTCCTCTAGCCAAGCTTCTCTGAAAGTTTTGGACTTTTTTATTTTTTTCGAAGGGGGCGCGTTTTCCACGGGAATTTCCGAAATATTAGGATTTTTTTTGTCCATTGTAAAAAATTCCAATGGTGCGAAAAATGACTCGAAGAAGTAAAGAATGCTTAAAAGGGACTTACCCGAATTAATTGACAAAAACAACAAATCTGGAATCCTTTGACAAACCAAATTTTACATCATGAAACCGCGTAAAAATGCAAAAAACGAACACTGATAACTTCACTACTGTTGGATTAATTCGAATTTAATTAGAAAAAATGAAAATTATATGTTCAGAATAACAAGAAGATCTAGAAAACGGAATTTTATTGCCAATTTTGACTCTTACCTTTGACACATCAAAACAATTATGGCTGCCCATTTATGACAAAAACAAAAGAGAAACGAAAAAAGCAATGTTATTATATTACACTCCATACTAAAAAAAGTGGGAATTTTAAAATAATAACATTAAAATCTACTATAAAAATAAGAAAGCTGACAATTATATTAATTATTCACAATTTTTAAATAATTTTAAATTCTTGAATTCATTCATTCATTCATATTTAATTGAAAAATTTGATATTTCAGTGAAATTGGCTGAATACCAATCTAAATTGTAATTAGGGATTGACTTTATGCTTTCAAATTAGTAAATTTTACTAATAAATAGTCCATTTTCACTTATTTATAAAATTTACTAATTTAAAAGCATAAAGTCAATAAAACTAATTAAAATTTGAAACCATTTTTATTGATTTTTAATAATTCAAAAGCGAAAAGTCAGTGGCTAATTTAAATTATTTACTAATTCAAATTTAGAGAATATGTTTTTATTAATTTTATTTAATAATTAAATAAATTATTATATGAAATTATTATTAATTATTAACATTTTTGTTATTAATTCAAAAATCTGTATAAAAATAAAAATTATTTTTCTTTAAAAAAAAAGTCTCGAAATTGAATAATTATTAATAATTAATATATTATAATAATAATTCATCATAAATTGCTATAATAAATAATAATATTATTTATTATATATTATTAATAATTTTTTTTAATAATAAATTTAATTATTAAACAAAGTTTGTTATTTTTCTAAAAATAATATTATCTAATATTATTTTTTACCATTATTAATTTTTTTTAATAATTAATTTCACAATGAAAAGCAAATATTATTACTATTATTTCAGTAATTAAGTAATTGAGTTAATATTTCTATTCCTTATTTGAACTCGTAATTTGAATTTTGGCGCCTTTTACGCTCAGTTTAGGTTAGTATTCATCTTTATAACAGAAAACAGAAAAAGGCTTTCATTGCCGTGTATTCTCCGTTTCCTCCGCCGGTGGGTATAGTGGGGGAAGAATTGGCGGCGTGGTGGGATAGAATTTCCGCCGCCTGCTGGCATCCCTGTCACTAACTTGATTACTGAATTGGAACAAAACAAATTTCTGCTGTTGTTGAGACAGACTAAAAATACAACAAAATAACCATATTTATAAAATGTATAAATAATAAATAAACATTTATTTACCGAAGAATGATTAAAAATTTAAAAAAAATATAGTAACATTTTGTGTATTATTGTTTATATAAACCAGTTTTCGTTCGTTATGATATTTTAATGTTTTATTATTTCTGAACCAATATAATTTTTGAACTGTATCACAAACATTGAGACTGTCTCAAAATTTATTTTAGACAAATAAAATTCATGGTTTTTGCATTTTTTTATTAGAACAAAAAATATAGCACAACAAATAATGAAATGTCTTATTAAGGGGACACATTTTTGGGCACACATTTTTGGGACACAAAAATCTAAAAAAAAAAATTTAATAGCTTATTTTAAAAGTATATATTTTCGAGAATGTTTCTCAAATTTTTATTAAAATCGGTGCATTACAACCAAAGTTACTCATTAGAGGTTAGAACTGAAATGTAACCATTTCTAGAAAAAATTCAGTAGAGTTGTTCCCGTTTTATCGTGCACACTGTATAAGCCACCTTTAAAAAAGTGTTTTAGTAAAATAGAATTAATTTACTTTTTAACAAACAGACACTTCACAGAATTGTCAATTGCACAAATTGTTTAAAAACTGTTCGGTTAATTGATAATTAGTTAAAATGGCATTTTGACCAAATACAGTACGGTAAAATGTCATTTGGAAAATATTTATGCGCTTGAAAATTTTATATGTATAATTAATAGAGCTGTGAAAAAAGCTCAAAAAGCCGAGCCGTATTTTTTTCGAGCCGACCCGAGCCCGAGCTTAACTCGATGTACCGAGTACTCGAATCTATCCGAGTACTCGGATTTTTCGAGTGCTCGAATTCATTCGAATACTTGAAATAATCAAGTGCTCGAATTCATTCGAGTACTCGAAAATTTTAGAGTTTTTTATGAGGCTCGAACTCGGCTCGGGCTCGCACTGATTAGGCTCGGCTCGGCTCAAAAAAGAAAAGCTATAAAAAACTCGATCGAGCTTCGAGCATTTTGCACACCTCTAATAATTAAGAAAAATTAAATTAATTTAAAGGTAAGAATAACATGAAAAAGTAAATTACATGTTAAAAATTGTAAAGAATAATTACGTGTTAAATGAAAAACGGAAGCAACGTAGTCGACCGTGAAGCGGTCGACGAAGGCGCTGGTAATCCAATAATATAAAAAATTATTGAATGAAAAAATTTTTAAAAATTGACAATTATAATTATTTGAAAGTTCTATTTAAATTATTTCACGTTAACAAAAGTTTCTGTTTAATTGTGGAAAACTAATATTAATTTTTATTAATTATTTTAGATGAACTTTGAATATCTCAACTTCCGAAAGAAATATAACAAAAATAAATCATTTGAAGGTTATATTTGTGTCGCAATCTGAAGAAAGGGACATTAGAAGCAAATCACTTTAAGGTTATGTTAGTGTTACTTTTTTGTTGATTTAAGGTTTCTTTTTACGTTTTTGCAAATTAAAATCAGTGTTCATTGAATGTTTTAGTTAAAAAGAAAACTTAAACATTAATAATTCACTTTAACAGTCGATCTTTTTTTTGTAATTTCGTTTAAAAAATTGCAAACATAACCTATAATTTTTGCTTCTAAGGTCCCTTTCTTCAGATCACGTCACATTTATATTATTTTACGTTAACAAAAGTTTCTGTTCAATTGTGAAAAACTAATATCAATTTTGGCCCGGTTATCACCTATCTACAAATTTCTAGTGTAGTTGGCCTTACTAATTCATTATCAGAGCGCCCATTTCTAATAAGGTGATGTAGTAAGTTTAAGTGTAGTGGGGGTACTGTTAGGGATCATTCATATATTACGTCACAGGCTTAGGGGGGTCTTTAGTTTTGTGACGGACTGTGTAAAAATTCTTAACTTCTATGTAACAAAATGTGACATTACTAGTGTAAGTGAAAAAAAGTGTTACTTTACACACCACTATAAAAAGAAGCACTTTACACACTGCTTTAAGTGTGTAAAATTCAATTTGGTTACAGAAGAAGGGAACCCTGGTAAAAATTTCGGACTAATTCCGGATTAAATACAGACAGATTAGTACGGATTAGTCCAAAAATTGTACTAAAAAGGTTCGAAAATGATCCGCGATAGTCTGATATCAATCCGAACGAAAACCTGAATCCGAAAACACTCCGGAGTAATCCTGAATGTCTACGAATTCAGTCCGTAATTAGTCCGCAAGAATCCGAATTTATTACCGGTGAAGAATTCTTCTAAAATAAGTACGGAATTATCCGATATCAATATGTAAAGAATACAGAATCAGTCCGCAACAATCCGAGTTTAATCTAGTTAAAAAAAACTTAATCCGCAAAATGTCCGGAGCAATCCGAACTCTGTAAGTATATATATTAAAAACAATTTGTATAAAATGCAGATAAATTCAAACTATAATTATAATTTCGTGTGACGAAAACCTAACCAAAACCAGATTATTAAACCAGAACCAGATCGAACTAATTCCGGATTCACTGGTTTTACACAAACCGCATTGAGTTTGAATTTATCCGGACAAATTCCGAGCGACAAAAACCTGTCCATAAGCAGTCTGTTTCGGATTAGCTGCGGATTCACTGGTTAAATCAACCGGATTACTTATGTATTTACTAGTTGCATATGATCTGACTATAACTGCAGACTAAACCGGACTAATTACGGATTCAATAGTTATAAAAACGGTTTTGATTTCAAACTTAATTTATGGTGGAAAAACTCCACAATAAACCGTACTGATGCGGACAAATTCCGGATTAGTCTGAAATCGGTCCCACTTTTTATTTAGGGTATTTACTTACGGTAAATAAAATATTTAATTCTGCAGTCAGTTTGTTTTTATAAATTTACTAGTAGGTATTATTAGTTATCTTGTTTCAATATTAAAATTAACACTGATGTGTTAGTTTCTTGTCATTTCTTTTTGTGGCACTTCATAAATTCTATTATGAATTTGAACTTCCATGCGAGCGTGGCATAGTGGTTAGTGTATTCGATTTCGGTGCGTTATAATGTTAGATTGGTGTAGGTTCGAATCCCCAAGCGTTAGAAATTTTAAGTTAATGTAAATAAAATTGCGATAGGTAAATCGAAAAATATGATGAATGTAGCATAAAGTAATAATAATTAATATGTAAAACTTGTATAATTTTTTATTAACATTCACTAAATTGTCCGGACTAACTTTTGACTGTTTCGGACTAATTCCGGATTCACTAGTTAAAATTAACTGATTAATTTTGGACTTCATCGGACTAACACCGATTTCACTAGTTGTTCACAAACCGTATTGAATTCGGATTTTTCCGGATTAATTGCAGATGACAAAAACCTGACCATAAACCGCATTGTTTCGGACAAATTTCGAATTAGTCCGAAATCTGTCCGGTTCTTTAACCAGGGAAGCATTTGTTTTTTTTCTTTGTTAAATCGTCAATTGTAGTAATTAATCGTTTTATTAAATTTTGTAGGTATTGGCAAGATAGGGTAGGGGAGTGTAAAATACACCTTGTCTCTATTGTAATAGTTATTATTTAAACTCAAATGAAGGCTGGGTGTTGTTGTAGATGACGAAGATGAAGATGCAATCTTTACTTGTGAAATTTGTCGACAGAAATATGTTACTTTCTTGAGTACCCCATATTTTTACAAATTTTTTAATTTTATGCTTTTTTAAGCAACAGCTAGTCTTTGGACGCCTTTATTACGAAAAACTGTTTCCGAAGATGATAATTAAAATTAATAATAAAGTATATATTTGATCATTTTCTTTTTTTTACCCTTTAAACCTTAAGTACCCCGTCTTGCCCCCATCCCTCCTATAGTTATAATTTATTTAATATCTGCGAGTATCTTTATGTCCATTTTTGTTTATCCATTTTTCTTCATCTAAAATAAATTTTTCTACACAGTAACTTGAATAATATTAGCTTAAAAGTTTATATATTATCTAAAAATAAATTTTGTAATAAAAGAACCCTAAAACAAACAAGAATATCTGCACACTTCAGAAGAAAGGGTCAATGAAAGAATTCCTAAGTACTCTGTACATTCGTTAATAATTAGTTTCATAAAGATTTTTCACCTTAAAATACAAACTTCCAAGAGAAAAAATAATAAAATTCAGTCGCTTTTATTCGAAATATAGCAAAAAAATTGAAAAATGAACAACAATGGATATAAACAAAACTTATGTGAAGAGGATGTCCACTCAAAGAAAAAAAATCGATATAGAATTGTTTCTTTTTATCTCATAATAATTCACGATTCTTGAGAGGGGATAAACACCCATTACGCCACCAGAATTCGTCATAAAAAAGGTCTCCGAAAATAATTATTCATGTGTACATTCATTATATTAACTTAAGCTAAAATGTTAACAATTACTAAAATTCTTTGATTTTCATTTATCAAAATTTTTTAATAAAATATTTGAAGGACGAGAAATTACGCTTATTATCCAGAAAAATATTAAACTAAACGAGGAAATTAATTAAAATGTAAGAAATGTAAAGTATATTAAGTCCAGATAATTTTTATATCCAATCAAAAAATATGGTCTTAAATATTCACTTCCCTCACAGCACCTGATATCCTGGGATAATCCGAAAATATCCTTTGGATATCTTGAGGATACCCTATGGATATCCGAAGGATACTTTAAGGATATCCTACGAAGCGGCGGTTTGGATATCCTAGGGATATCTTAGGGACTTTAAAGGACATCCTGCGGATATCCTCAGGATAACTTTATGATATACTTGGTATATCCGTGCGATATCCCTAGGATATCGTAAAGATATCCTGAGTATATCCGTGCGATATCCCTAGGATATCCTAAAGATATCATGAGTATATCCGTGCGATATCATGAGTATATCCGTGCGATATCCCTAGGATATCTTCGTAATATCCCCAGGATATTCTCGGGATATCCTTAGGATATCCTTGCACGAAAAAAAGTTCAACTGAAATAAAGAAATGTTTCGCCATTATCCCTTTAAAGACCAAATGTACAAAAATTTTACCTGAAATTTGTGAGAAATTTTTAGTATAAAAACGGAACGCTAAAAATTTTGCAATAGATATTTCTTAAATCCCAGGAACTGCTCTTTCGAATGCTGCAATAAAAAATATTGAAAATTTATAAATAAACAAATTACATACAGTTATTTAAAAAAACACAATTTTTTAAAGATTTTTTTTTTTTGAAAATCAAATTTTTTTTATTATTTATGGCAAAGGAATACGTCTCAAAGGTAAAAATATCGCGTCAAAAATGTCTAACCTAAAATTTTGTAAAATTAAAAAAAACAAAATGGTGGATCCAAAATGGCGTTCAAAGTTGACTCAAAGGTAAAAATTTTTGTACATTTGGTCCTTAAAGGGATAACAGCTAAATAATTCTTTAAGGAGGTTGTTTACAGGTATGCAGATCTTCAGAAAAAATATTGAATTGACATTAAAGAATTTTTTAATATTATTGTTATTCGTATCTTCTGGAAGAACAAATATCAATTTTCAAGAAAAAAATTTGAAACTTACAAAAATTGTTTATTTTCACATTTTGCATATGATCAAACTTTTCTTCATATCAAAAGGTTAAACTTTTTCAAAATTGATTCGATTTAAGTCAATCATGGCTTATTTTCTTTAGAAAATGATTCTTAATAACTTGACCGCTCAGATTTATAAAGAAACACACCGTTTTGAAAATATTCTTATTTGTCTAAAAAAAGTAATTTAATTAAAAAAAATTGTTAAACAAATAAGCATATTTTCAAAACGGTGTATTTATTTATAAATCTGAGCGGTCAAGTTATAGAGAATCATTTGCTGCAAAAATAAGCCATCATTGACTTAAATCGAATAAGTTTGGAAAAAGTTTGACCTTTTAATATGATGAAAACTTTGATCATATGCAAAATGACTACATAAACAATTTTTGGAAGTTTAGAATTTTTTTCTTGAAAATTGATATTTATTTTTCCAGAAGATACGAATAACAATAATATTAAAAAAATTTTTAATGTCAATTCAATATTTTTTCTGAAGGTCTGCATACCTGTAAACAACCTTCTTGCTTGAAAGACAACCTGACCTTAAAATGAAAGATACAATTGAATTTTTGTGAAAAGTAAAATTAAATGCGCATTTTTAATTTTTTTCAATTGTATGTTTCAAATTACAAACAGTTGGAAGTAAATTTTTTAAAGTAATATTGTTTTTAAATCAAGAAAAACACAAATTCACAACGTTGGATTTGTTGTTCCTTATTTTAATTATATTCTAAATATTGCTCGTCAGCGTGATAAAAATTTTTTCCGTGTGGAATAACTTAAGGATACACCTGTAAGATATAAAAGGACTTTAGTGTAGAATTATTTAAATTAATTCAAAAATTAATTCTTGAACTGAAGTCATGTAAAAATAAGTTCCGTGCAGTGATTACTAGTAAATTATATAAAATAAAAAAATATAGTAAAAATAATACAAAAATGAAGGAACATCAGTCAATAATATTTTACTAGCTACTACTACTGTCAATAGTTCTTGAGAATTTTCAATGTCAAACAAGTTTTAAAAAAATGAAAAAAACTTAATTGACAGCCTCTATCCATTAGTTTTAAGAATGCCCGATATATCGAATACTTACAAAACTTTCTAGGACTGTGTATTTTTCGAATACTTGATACATTATTATTTATAAATGAGATAAATTTGAAATAAATGTGAATCATGTTTGATTCGATCTGACAAATTTTTATCAGATTGAATAAAATAGTGAATATTGGAAATATTACTATTTTTGGTGAATTTTTAGAATTTCCTGACTAATTTTTCATTTTCCCTAATTAAGGGCATGTGGGAGAAAAAATGGTTTCGTGATCACGCCCTCATTTAAAAAGAGCGTACGTAAAAACCCTTAGGTATAATACACGGAGACGCATGATTTTCCCCTAAACGCCAAGTGGTCCATTGCTCAAACAGTCGAATGGACAAAACGTCGATTGTTCTAAACATCGAATCGTCAAATTGTCGAATGCTAAAAACATCGAATCGTCAATTCATCGAATGTTCAAAACATCGAATTGTCAATTGATCGAATGTTAAAAACATCGAATTGTTAATTCGTCGAATGCTCAAAACTTCGAATGATAATAACATCTAATCGTTAAATGGTCGAATACTCAATTAGTCTAAACTCCATCTGTTCGAATTGTCAAGTAGTCGAATCCTCAAATGGTCGAATGTTCATATTTGATCGAATTGTCAACTGGTCGAGTCATCAAAACATCGAATCAATTTTTGAATAAATTATTACAAAAAGATAGTATTATTTAATTCTACTGAAAGTTCTTAATTATTAAATAATATTAAAATAGTTTATTTCTTAATTGTGCATTGGTTTTTAAAGAAATTTAAAAGTCCAGCTATCTGACGTCACACCTAAAATAGAAATATCTCGATGTTGTGATGAAACAGCCTAATCCAACTGCGTTAAAACCATGCAAAATAGTTTCACGTTCATGTCAATGAAAAAGTGTTATTGTGAAGGCAACTTCAAATACAAGTGTCACTGGATTTACTATTTAGCCTTTCGAAAAAAAGAGTGTGTTACTAAGTAACAAACATTCACAACGGAAAATAAGCTAAGTTAAAGCAAGATTATTTTCTGTCTTTATTATACTTAATTGGAGATATTTTTACAATTGAAAAAATGTCAGAGAACGAAAATAAGTATTTAATCCTTGATTTTGAAGATGGTCCTCAAGTGGTGCCGCGAACTTGGATTTCTGATAATGGAAAGACAATATTTTGGCCTAAATTTACAAATATGTCTGCATATTATAAAGCAGTCGAAACCGAAAAAGAGCCAGAGTTGAACTGGAATGAAATCTCATTGGGGAAAGAAATCGGATCTTCAAGTAAGTAAAGATTTAATACAATTTCGTAATATACTCTAATTTTTAAAAGGAAATATTAACATTGTATTATTTGTTCTTTGGAGGTTATTTCAATTTTTGACAAAATTTTTGAACAATTCGTTCTTATTCAAAACAACCCCCAAAAAAATGTTCAATAGAAATTTCCATGTCAAAAGAAAATGACAAAGAATTTTCGAAATGAGATATACTATCTTGACATGATTTAACTTTTGATATTACTAAATTTAGATAAAAAATTATTGATTGAAAATTTCTTGTGACAGATTTTAATTTAACAAATCTAATAACTTTTTAATATTTTTTCCACTTTCATTGAAAATATTACTTTTTTCAGAATTTTTTAACCTTTGACTAATTTTAATTAAAGGCTACGATATCTTAAATAATTGTTATTTCATAAGAAATTCTGTTTTAAAATTGGTTTATTTTTGTCAAAGAATAATTTTTAAAAACTGCAATCAATTTTAATTGTAGTTGTATCGTGAATTGGACAAGGTCTTTACTCGGTTTTTTGACATTTTACAAGAGACACAAAAAGGTTATTTTTTTAAAGAGCTTTAATTAAAAAAAGATCGCCTTTATGTTATGTTATATGAAAATTTGGCAAAATTGTTGTACTTAATAAAAGCAGTTTGGAAAAAGTAGATATTATATTTGTCGAAATTAGTCCCTTTTCACAAAATTAAACTCTACAACGTTGATCAACGAAAAAAATTTGTTTAATTTATTCGAATATTATTTTTAATTTAATATTTAATTGTATAACATTATCTAGTATCAGAACATAAACATCAATCCAATCTATTTTTTCAAAATATTTTTGTGGCAATATTGCGGCGATATTTTTTATTAATTTACTAAGTGAACAATTTTATTCGTTGATAAACGTTATGGACTTAAACGGAGCCGCTTTTCAAAAGTTAGTGGCGCTTTAATATTTTCTAAAAAAAATTTTTGATTATTTTTGAAAAACAAAATTTTATATGTTAGAAGATTTAAAGAAATTCCATTCTGTGAATTTTAATTTTAATTAATTACGCTTTTCATTTAAACGAATTTTCATAATCAAAATTATATATTTGACAGAATTTACATTACCTTGAATTTTTATTGAACAGAATGTGATTTAACCAATTTTTTAATATACAAAAAATATTGGAAAGAATTCTTTATTAGCCAAATTTTGATTTTTGTAAACACTGTCATTTATTAATCAAATAAAATGCAGGGTTATGTAATTTATGTTCGAAGGAGTCTATCATTGAAATGTAAGAATAAATTAAACATCTAACTTTGTATCAATACAAAAAACTACTTTGTTAAAATGTGATAAAAAATTTTGCGCTCTAATTTTTTAATTGCAGATACTTTCACAAGAGCTCTTGAAAAGTTAAAATCATATGAAAACGGATCGGATGTTACTACAGATCCTGATGCTAAAACGAAACGAAAACTTAAGAAACGGAAGTATCATTCTGTTGACAAGGAAATTTGGAATATAAAAAAAGAAAAAAACAGCACGGAGCAGTCGATTAAGAAAACCAATATCAAAAACTGTGGAAAAGAAAATTTGATTCCATATCCAAAATTAAGTAATTCTAATTTTCCAAAAAAGCCAAAAATTGTCAGTTCTGAAAAGGTTTTATTTCCATTCGAATTAAAAAATAACAGTGCTAAAGAGAAAAAATTAACTGAAAAGAAAAATTTTCAAGTAGAAAGAGATGATACAAATGAGATGTTAATTGAACCACCTGCTTCTCAAAATTCACAGTTTCCAAGTAATGTGAGTCAAGATTCATCATCGACATCTAAAATGATATCCAGGGTAGAAAATTCAGAAACGAATCCTCAATTTTCAACAAATAAAATTCAACCATATCAAAAAGGTCAATTCCAATTAGATTTAAAGAAAAGAAATTTACAAGTGAGAGAAGCTACTACTTCAAAAACGAACTTACAGTCAAAATCTAAAAAAGGAAATGCATTTGCATCCTCATCTTTAACGTCAAAGGCTTTTAAAGATCCTGAAAATTCATCTGGAAAAAGTAACAATAGAAATGAAAATATAAGACGAGGATCCTCTGAGAGCACAGACAGTCAAGGTAATAGTTTATAGATTACTAACTTTCTTGCCTGCGTTCTACAAATAATAAATTTATTTATGTGCTGTCAAATTCATAATTATTATTTAGATTTTCATTATTAAATGCTAAAATGTTTACATTTGATAATAATTATAATAGAATGCCAAATTCTTTGTCTGAGACTCTGAAAATGCTTCTGTACAATGTTTGAGTACGATTGCAATTATTGATTTTTCGACTTTTTTGTTTTCCAAAAACAATATTTGAGCTGCAGCGTTAAATAACATCAGCTACGCTCAAGCTGTCTTTTCTAATCAGTATATCTACTTCGATATCCGCGGTGGAGACTGGATTTCAATTTATTAACATTTCATTGAATTTTAATTTTTGAAACTTCCATGCATTAAATTCTCAATCGACTCTGAATTTATTTAATAAAATTTATAATCTTTTAAATCATATAATTCTTCTCATTTTCAATTAGACTCAAAATTAATTAATATTAATTTCAATTAACACGTATTTCAATTGATTTTAATTTTAAACTATCGATAATAATTGGAACTTATTTTGAGAATTTCAGTCTTATAAAATAAACTTTTAACTTTCAAATCTTTAGTTATTGGGAGAAAATAAAGTTGATAATATTTTAAATAAACAGGGATGACTGGGGCTGAATGTTAATATTGTTAAAGTTAATTTATTGTTGAATGCCAAAAAACAAGATATAAATGCCAAAAGCAAAAAAAGTCACACAGGTATTCATAGAATCGTCATGGTCGAATCATATATATTCAATAAAATAAAGAATTGTTTATATTTTACTTTAAATAAAGTTTATTAGTATACGGTTTTGTAAAAACAAATGACGCGAAAAAGAATAAAATCAAAATGTTTAATAATTTGTTTAAGAAATTAGTTTTCTTTGCGCATCAAGGTCATATCAGACAACCTACTACTAATATTTCGTTCTCGAATATTAACCAATTTAGTCCCAAATGTCCGTATTTCTTAGTACAAGTTTGAGCTTTCCGTTCTACGAGTTACTTATTTGGAAAAAATCGGGAGATAGGTTTTTTTTAGATTTGAGTGTCCTTTTTAAGAATCTGAAAGAAAATTTAAATTTGATAATAAAAAGTCGTAATTGTTTAAACAAAGAAAGCCGTTTTTCTTTAAAATCAGATTATTTACTCGAATTCGGTTGGGAAAAATTCGGGACATGAAAATATCGCGTCCAAAATGTTGAGAATATCAAATAGGCATAAATGCCAAAATTTTTTTTCTTCATATTTCAAAATGGCGCCTCAAAAATGTCCGCCAAAATATTCAAATTTGGAATAATAATGTTAAAATCTATTAACATAATTTTTTATAAACTTTTATGTTTCATTTAAATAGAATAATGTTGTTTTAACAAAAAAAAATTTTATTATTGTCAATTCTTATTTCTTTTTGCAGTATAAATGGATAATAACAGTTAATGACTTAATTCAAATTTTGTTATAATGTTTAAAAATGTTATAAACAATTTTTATAAACCTTTTGCAAAACATAAAATCGAATCCAACAAAAAAATTATTTTTTGATTATATTACGCTTTATTGTAATCAAAATGTTGCTTAAGATTAAAACTTTAAAATAACATTATTTAACAATATTTAAAAATGTTATAAACAATTTTTATAAACAATTTTAATGGAAAAAACAGTTAAGAGATAAAAAAATTTTTTTTTACTTTTTTGCTTGGTTTGTCATTAGAATAGATATTCATAATACAAACATTTGTTTGCTATTGTTTAACATTTTTTACAATAATATAAACAATTTTGATAAAAAAAGATGTTCAGAGTGAAAAAAATCTTCTTTTTTCCACCACTAGCCTTCTTTTGTCATTAAAATATAAATTGAATTATCTACTGCTTATAAAACATTTGTAAACAATGTACATAAATAATATAGACAATTCTTATAAATAATTTGCTAAATATGATGTTTCATCATAGGAAAAAACTCATTTTTGGATTATATATTGCACTCTTGTATTAAAAACGGAAAGCTCAATCTTGTACTAAGAAATACGGACATTTGGGACTAAATGGGTTAAACTTCATAATCCTATATCGAATTTTACTTATTAATAATTTACTTTTATTTAATTTATTACATTATTTTTTATTATTATTTCTTTAAAATTTATTTGTTTATTTTCTTTTACTTATTATTAATACTTAATTTTTTCTTTTACTTATTCATTTTAAGAAATAAACAAAAATTCAGAAAAATCAAATATCTTATTCCTTCAAATCAATTTTTAGAAACAAATTTTAAAACAATTCTATTACAAATTTCTTTTATTAAGAATTGATTTTTTGAACCATATAAACCTCTCTCCCTTTTAAATTTCATGATTTCATCTGTAATGAGATGAGTTACATGATTTAAAATATAATTTATTGTTAATTAAAGGACATGCTTTCCAAATGGCTGTTATGAGAGGATTTACGGAGATGAAATTTTTACTAGCATCCACAAATGAACGTCTGGATGAAAATTATTAATGATATAAATGAAATATACAACGTAATATTACAAGGAGCACGAAGGAACCAATCATCGAATTCAAATAATTCGACAAACAATATTAACGCTGTTTTCCCACTGCAAGATTTAAACCAGTTACAAACATTAGAAGAAAAGCTCGTTGATGAAGATTATAAAGAGGATGTCGTATTTTTTGTAGTTTGTTTGCTGTTTTGATACCGAGTAGTTTTATCTGTTAATATCCATTTTAAGGATTGACTAATTACATTAGAATATTAATATTTTTAGTTGATTTGGTTACAAAAAATTGGAGGTAAAAGTGTCAAGGAAGCTGTATTTTCGATATTGGAGAAAGTTATCAATAATGAAATCGGATCTCAATTCAGCTGGTTAGGACATAAGGGAAAATATAAATTTTCTTCTTTAAAACTAACCAGTGTGATAATGGGTGAGATTGCAATATCAAATAATATTTTAATACTTTTAAATTTTAATATTTTAAAAAGATTACATTTAAATTTCTAAAATAAGTTTTTAATTGAAATTTTTCTATTACAATTGAAATGTCTCTTATGTCATCCACTGTTGATAAAACTATTCGCATTCTATATCTCATAAATTCATTGTTTTCTTTGGGGTCGCTGATTTCCTTACTGAATTTGGAAAAGTTAGAAAAGAAATAGACTTTATTTAAACTTTTATTACTCTGGAGGTTTAAGGTTCACTTAGTGCGAATTTTGAATGATTATTTTTTTAATACTAAAGTCAATTTTAGGTAGATGAAATTCTGTAGAGTTTAACCACAAATTTTAAAACAGCTCTGTGATTACGCAGTTCTCCTTTAAATAGATAGAAAACGTCAGTTTACTTTTGAATGTCAAATTTTAGAAATGGATCTAATAGTCTTTCCACTACAGAATTATTACTACTGGGTACGGGTACATGAGATGTTCAGTGAACAAAATGAGTAAACAATCAGTTCTAAAAATATCTTACATCCTAGAGACAATATTTGACTCTTATTTCTTATGTAAAATCATCTGTTGATACAAAAAATGAATTCTAAAATTTAGAAGTATAACAGTTTATAAGATATCGTTGATATTTCATTTCTTTTATTATAAAAGAAAAGTTGTTCTACTTAAATGTAACTATTTGTTTCTATTGGACGGTTTTTTATTTTTTCCTTTTTATTTAAAGATAATTGAATTTTCAGTCAAATATCTGTACAATATTTTTCATTCTGATCATCATCGCCTTAAACATTTTTTAAAAAACGTATTTCTTAGGAAAATTCTATCGATATTCAAGCTGTAAAAGATTTGATAATTAACCCCTTAACTGCCAGCTGAAATGAAAAACACTAAATGTGCCCAGAATTCCAAAAATAAAAATTGCCCAATTTGTCTAAAATTTGTTACTCAGGGGTTTTCGGGGTCGCTGATTGCGAATCTGATATCGATTTTTCAAAATTCAAAATGGCAGATCCAATATGACGGACGGCTTTTTAAAAATTGATCCAATTTATTAAAAATTTGTTACTGGAGTGTTTTCGGGGTCTCTGACTACGAATATGATGATGGTTTTTCTAAATTCAAAATGGCGGATCCAAAATAACGGACGGCTTTTTAAAAATTAATCCACATTACCTGAAATTAGTTATTCGGGGGTTTTTGGGGTCGTTGATTACAAATATGATGTAAGTTTTTCAAAATTCAAAATGTGGGATCCAATATGGCGGAAATTTTCTTAAATTTTTTTGTTTTTTTCATAAAAGCAGAAAAAAATTTTACAAATCCTGGTTTCATAGAACAGCTATAAAGAGATAGCAAAAATTAAAATTCCATTGAAATATCCTAACGCATTTCGCCTTTCCAATAAGTTAATGGGTGAAGAGGATCTTCACGGAATGCCATATTGAATCCGCCATTTTGAATTTTGAAAAACTGACATCGGATTCGTTATCAGCGACCCCAAAAACCCTAAAGTGACAAGTTTTAAGAAAGTCCAAATTAAAAAAAAATGTCTGCCGTAATGTATCAGACATTTTGAACTTTTAAAAACTGACATCAGATTTGTCATTAGTGACCCCGAAAACCCCCGAGTAATAATTTTCAAGCGAATCCAAATTTAAAAAATTGTCCGCGATAATAGTCACCATTTTGAATTTTTAAAAACCAACATCATATGTGGACGTCCACATGAAAAGGGCCCATTTTGGCACTATTGGAGTTATCTATATGGGCGTATTCCTGGAAAATTTTGAGTGGTCTTAGAAGTTTTTTGGTTAAAAATTCGTTGAGTTACGAAATTTCAAAGTTTAGAACGCCAAAACCCTCATTTCGAGAAAAACGGAATTAAAGACTGCGATACCAACTAATTGTTGTATCTCTGGTTCTTTTTCGAAGTTATTCAGATAAGAATTGTTTCCAGTTCAGGGCACCTTGAAGATACAAAACCAACAGGTTTCAAATTTTTAAAACCACCCCCTCCCCTTAATTTTGAAAATACGAAAAACCGACAATATGGGCCCTTTCCTAAAAAGGGCAGTTTTTCTATTAAAAAACATTTTTTACAAGATTAATGATTGAGTACAATTCGATTGTGTCATTTGAAGAAAAGGAATATATATTTAACTTATTTAAAAAATTTTAACAGTCTCTATTATGAAAAAATTGACGCAATATCGAAATTTTCATTTTGACAATTAAGAAAAAAAGACTCTAACATCAATATCTCTGGTTCTTTTGGGAAGTTATTCAGAGAAGAATTGTTTTTAGTCCAGGGCATCTTGAAGATAAAAAACCAATAACCCCTCTTAATTTTGAAAACACGAAGTTTAAAAATGCGAATTTTAATAAGTAAAGCAGATTTTTTTCGGGTGAATAACAGTTTTTTAATTAATTAATTAATTAAGGAACAAATTAATTAAGGAATTAATTTGTTTGTTTATTTATTTACTTAATTAATTTATTGTTGTATTATTCTTTTATTTTTATATAACTAAAATTTTTCATGTTTAAAAAAATACTTTTTTATCAATGTAACTAAATTCAAAAGATGTGAGTGTGCTAGAATGTATTTTCTACTACAAGCAAACCATAATATGTCAAAAAACTGTCGGAAATTACAGAAATTTCCAACTTTTGCAATAGACCGACAATATGGGCCCTTTTCTTTTTTCTAAAAAACCAATGAAATCAAACAGTTAAATTATAGATACATTAATGAAAACCGCATGATTCGACTTGCCAAAGCATGTAGATTGATAATAAAAAATTAAAAACATTAAGAGCTTGCTCCAAAATTATTAAATTTCGATTATCTCAAAAACTAGAACCGACAAAATGGGCCCTTTTCACGTGGACAGTTGAAGGATCATTCTGATGGTTAAAAAAATAACCTCTTCATAATAATATGACGTTTCTGTTTTGTTGTCTGCTATTTTCTCTTTACACAATGTGCGCAGTATCCTATTTTGTGTTTCTGCACTAACCATATTTTTATATTGCCACATCCCCATTGTCCACATCTACCTAGCCATCCCCACTACCTGAGTTATTCCTCCTGTTTCTAGTCTTCTTGGGACGTCCACATATTCGGAATAGTCTAGGAGCCAGCGACAGATTTTGGTTGGTCATTTCCTCCCAGACGATTATTCTTGAAATTATTAAGGAAGATGTGATATAATGCCTCGTGATCGTCAGCTGCTCTACCGTCGGTAGGTTGAGCAGCGTCAGACGTACATCCATGTTTGAAAAAATTATTTTTTAGTCTTTTACTCCCAATTTAAACTTTGTTAAATGATAGTTGGCACAACACCTGAACATAAAATAATCGTCAGCCGGCTGTAAAGTAGGGGATTATACGTCAGCTGGTCATGTGAACATGTAAAGAAATTATGTTTTTAATGATTTTTTTAAACTCAAAATAGATATCAGAATTTACGTGTCAGACAAATTTCTATAAATATTCGCGGACTTACCACAATATTAATATCAAAGGGTTTTCGGGGTCACTGATTACGAACTTAGAAGCAAATTTTTGAAATATAAATTTTCAAAATACAAAATGGCTGATCCAAAATAAAATTCAAAAAATTTCGTAAAAAAATTCATGAATTTTTACAAAACTGTGTATCTAGGTAGTAGGGAAAACGGAGTAACTCCGTGTTCCGTAAGAGTCCAAAAACTCTCAAATAACAAGTTCTGCGAAAGTTCAAGAAATTTTTATGAATCTTATTGACATATTTGAACCAACATTTTGAATTTTCAAAAACCGACATCATATTCGTAATCAGCGACCCCGAAAACCCCCGAGTATCAAATTTTAGGTAATTTGGATCAATTTTAAAAAAGTAGTCCGCTATATTGGATCCGACATTTTGAATTTTGAAAAACCGACATTATATTCGTAATCAGCGACCCCGAAAACCCCCGAGTAATAGATTTCAAGCGATTTTAGACATTTTAAAAATAAAAATGCATTGTATTGGCCATGGCGTCGCATTCTGCGCAGCGTTGGCTTTTTAGAAATCATTTTATTTTTAAATTTTTAGACATTTTTGACTTTTTTACATCAATTTTTATCATGGCAAAGATTCTCAGTTTTCCGGCAGTCAGAGCAAAGTTCGAAATGGCAGAGATCTTTGACATCATCAGTCAAGCGGTTAAATATGGAAGCATTTTCCATATACTGTTTGAATACCTTGTTTTTAAATAGATGACACATTTATAGCGGGTTGCTTCTCCATAACTATGGATCAGCCAACCATATTTTTCTTGTTGTTCCAACCATATAAATCGAGAAATCGCATATGGCTGCAGTATCCCATCTTTTTCAATAGAACATGGTTGTGATGATATGTCTGGATGTGTCAACTATTCCTTTCTCTCCGCGAATTTAAGCTCTTTTTTTTATTAAGTTTTTTGCAAAAATAATTTGAATAGTTGTTGTTTAAGTAATGTAAAAATAAAAGTGCACGTCAAATGAAATAACAATTTTTAGACTCTCTAGAAGATAAAAATTGGACTCAGCATTCTATCATTCAAAAAAATCAAAGATTGGTTGCGTCACGCACCAGACCGCTTTCGTGCAGAGGAAAAACGTCTTGAATATAATGCACATATGATGCGAGATGATCACCTTTATGAAACTGAAGACGAATTACATGATTCTTTGGAAGAAAATGAGTCCGAAAGTAAAGAGCCTAATAATGAAGGCGAAGTTGATAAGACTGACCAACATTCTGATAACGAGATTGATGATTGTGCCTCCGATAATGACAACAAGGACTCTGATAGTAACCGTAAAAATGACAATGAACGTAATGCCAGTGATTCTGAATAGAGCAAATTTCCCTTCTGTCATAGCACTTATATATTCATATATACTTTAAAAGTAAATCAATTTAATTTAATTTATCCCATTACCATTACTTTAACACTCCGAATGTTGTTATATGGGTTAGATGGTTTTGTTCGCTTTGTGTTTGTTTAAATAAACTTTGTTTCTCTTTGCAAAAAACTTACAATAATAAAAAAGTAAATTGAATATAATGTCTGGAACAAATAAATTACAAGGAAAATTGACGACATTGCCCTGTAAATATTGTCAATGTTCAAAAACTTTGACAATACCCGAGCATTGTTAACAATGACCGGTACATATTAGGCAAAGTTGATAAAAGTTAATTAATTAATGATTTTATTATTTAAAAATGGTAAATATGGGAAATAAGACATAAGTCGGACATTGTTTAATATTATTAACGATGCAAAAAGCATTTCAATTTTAAGATCTTGTTGTAAATGTTTCTAACTACTTTTATTTAAATTATTTGAAGGCTTTCTAAATTTTTATGTGCCGGAACTTTTTGCATCAAAGATGTCTGTTGGAATATTACTTTCTGTAGTAATAATAAATAAATTATCTTTTCTCATATTACTTTATGTTATTGAATAAGATAATAAACAACTTTGTCTAAACATGGCTAAGCAATGTCGACAATGATCGGCCATTAACAAAGATTTTTAAACATTGGTAAAATTTACCGGACAATATCGACAATGACAATCCATTTTGGGCATTGTCGACATTGACCAGGTATTATCGGAGAATGTCCAATTCCATTTAGCTGAAGAACGTAACGTTAAAACATTAACGAAAATAAAATCGTGATTATTAGCCTCTGTTAAAGTTTGTTCCCATTATAATTATTACCAATCGAAAGATCGTCAAACACTGAATCAGAAACAGTTAGAAATATTCCAAACAATGTTTCGGCAAGGGGTAAAAACGGGCATTTAATCTTCGAAATTTAGTTTTTAAACGTTAACGATCGCATTTCTTTAAAATATTAAAATTTGTTCCCATTTTGCCTTTTACCAAACGAGAGGCCATCAAAAACTAAATCCTAAATAGTCGGAATTATTCCAAAAGATGTTTCGGCAAGGGGTTAAAAAAAACGGGCATTTAATTTTCGAATTACGATTTTCAAAAATTAACAATCGCATTTCCCGGGGAACATTAAAATTTGCTGTCTTTATAATTATTACCAATCGAAAGGGCGTCAAAATCTCAATCGGAAACGGTCGGAATATTTCTAACTGTTTCTGATTCAGTTTTTGACGACATTTCGATTGGTAATAATTATAATGGGAACGAGGCTAATAATCACGATTTTATTTTCGTTAATGTTTTAACGTTACGCTCTTCAGCTTAATCCAATTCCGGTCTTTACCCGTAACATATACATGGAAAAATGTAGGCATTGCAGTCGTATCCAAAAAAGAGCTCTGATGTATTCTTTGGCGCATCTGTTGTACATTTAAAAAGTCAAGTTATTCTTTTGAATAACTTTAACTTTTCAAAAATTCATTCTTAAATATTTGATTCGACAAATTATATTTTAAAAAACTGAAAAAAATTCCCATATAGCGGATTATTGTCACAATATTGAGCTTAAATGTTATTTAGAGATTGTTCTAAGAATTTGTATTTAAAGTATTAAATAACTCCCATTCGTTATGTTTAGTCATTTCGAAGTAAAATTTTTCAATGTGAAAAAAAGAAACTCAAGTAGCACGCTGTATCACCTGAATGTCATGGCAATATCTATAGGGGATATTCCTATGCCACTAGAGAAGTGTTAAATGTCCGCTACTTGTGAATGTCGTCTGATGATATTAGGGGAATATCCCTGTAACATTCCTGCGATATCGAGGAAATATTGCTAAGATATCGAGGAGAGATTTTACAGAATTTTTGGGGTAGTTTTAAAAATGAAAATATCTCCTCAATATCACAGCAATATCCCATCAATATCGCAAAAGTGTTACAGGGATATTCCCTCAATATCACCGAGGACCTTCTTAAGAAGCGGACATTTTCACACTTCTCCAGTGTCACAAGAATATCCCAGATAAATATCGCCATTACACTAAGGTGATACAGTGTCCTACTTGGGAACAAGCATGATCTTTCCTCCTTGTGAAAAATTAACAACTTCTAGAAGTTCTTACTTCATTGTCAGAAAACCTGAGTTTGGATCACAGTATTAATAATAAGTAGGAGAATATAGCACATCATCTCTCGTTTCAGAGTTCACCATCAAATAAAGGTTTGGTCAACTATCTTTTTCCAATATACAAATTCCTATTCATTTTTTGTGCCAGGGTGTTAACCAAACACATAAATGATTTATATTGACAGTTGATCCTTTTTTGTATTTTCATTTAAAAAATTGCAAACATAACCTATAATTTTTTGCTTCTAAGGTCCCTTTTTTCAGATCACGTCACATATATAGATATAAATTATATAAATAAAATTAGCAAGGCTTTTCTCAATAACAATTAACTTTTAATTAAAAGCTTAATAAATAAAATCAGAATTACTAAATGAAATAACAAGAACAAGCCTTTACTAATGTTTATACAGGTTACTTTAAAGTTTGACTAAATAAACAGAGAAAATCAATTATTCTTTTTATAAATGTTATATTATTAATGCCTTGTGTATAGTTTAAAAAATTTATTAATTTTGAATTGAGGAAGATTTTAATTAATTAATTTTAATTCTCTTATCTTGAGAATTTAAAATTGTTTAGTTGCTAAACACCCTGGGAATAGAATTTCTTATATCCTAAAATAGGCATATATCCATGGGATTTTACAACTGCTCATACCGCTTTATATAAATTCCAATTATGGTTTTGAAAATCTTTCTAAATCTAAGTATTATTAAGCACAATAGAAAAATTGAAAAAACGGTTTTCAACTATTTTGTTAGTGGTTTGAAAATTGTTTTAATAGAAAATTAAAGAAATATTTTCAATGTAATTAGACTAAAATAGTTGTCGATCATTTTCACAAAAAACTTAATCATTTAAGGTATGATTTTGCAAGCTATCTGAAGTATCAATAAACAACAAGCAGTCAAAAGCAATTACACTGAATAAATTGTGGTGCATGAGAACCGCAAAAATTAAAGTATCTCTTGCATTTTTGTCTTTGACTATTATTCATGACCCCCCCCTCCACTTTAAAATAGTACGTTGTTTATTGATGACCCCTTAGCCCTGTGTAATGAAAGTTTTTATTTGAAAGGAATAAAATTGCAAATTTTAAGCAAAAAAAGTGTAAAAGTATCTACTTTTACGTACCTAACTCTCAATTTTTTTCACTTTTTAGAAATAATTATTATAATTCATTAATTATTCGAAAACAAATGATACTTACGTTTGTAAGTATTGTATTGTATTTGTATTTTTTGTATACTTTAGAGCAATTCCACGGGTAGTGATCTGAAGAATTATTGATGATCATATGGATTTCAACGAAACTTTCTGGATTTGTTCTTTGCTATGTGTAGAATTTATGTTAGAAAAACATTTTCCAAAATTTTCAAAATGTTTTCAGATATCTCTTATTCAAAATTTTGGTCACTTTTGCTCTTTACTAGTCTTAAGTGAATGTTAAATTAAATTAAATACAAGTTTTTAATTTTTTACTTAATAATTATATTGAATAATTTATAAATAAATAGTAAAGAAATTAATTATGTTTGTTTTGGCAAAATAAGCGGTAAGTCTGACTGCACTATACATCTGTAAAAACTTGAACTCCTGTAAATGGCTGCCTTATACAGGACCTCACGATTTGGCCATTTTTTAAAATTTTGTTTTCCAGATAGCTTACAAAATCATTTTTGACAGCATTTATTTAAAATAATACTTTTAGATGTGATGAGAATTTAAAAATGGCATGGGTGATTTTCAAATAACTGACTTTCTTAATCAGATATTTTTCCGTTAAAATAGTGAACCAAATTTGACTTTTTTACATATTTTAATACATTTTTTGTTATTTTTGTTTTTTGTTCGAAAGAAAACTACTCGGAAAATTTTTGCGTTATGACATATAGAAGTAGGGTGCTAAGATTGTTAATATCTTTTTCCGTGCTCTTTACTGCACTCTTACGGTGTACGCATGAGATATTACCATGGATGCACCGAAAAATCCCGTGCCTAGACGTCCCTTCTCGGTGCTCTATACTGTGTTCTAACCTGTCAGTTAGAACTGAATATAAAAAAAGAATTGTCAAGAAAAATAATTTTAATTGTTATTTATCTTTGTGGACATGCAAATATCAGTTATTTGAGAACCACCTTGAGGCATTTTACGTTAAATGTCCTGAGTTGAAATTTCAACGTCTTGAAAAAAATTAAAACTTAGGGAATTTGTTGTTCTATCAAGTAGAAATGTGCCCTAAAAAACGTTTTTGATTTTTTTGAAAATTTGGAGGGGGTAGAGGGGGTCAATTTGACCAATTTTGCTAACACAGGATACTTTGTGAATTTTTTCCAAACATACTTTTTATGGTAAAAATTTTGTAGAATATGTTTCTGAAAGCTTTCTTGTCCTCTTTCCAATGGTAGATTTTATTTTTTAATATTTTAAAAATTAACCCAAATTTTTGATAATTAATATTTAATTTTTAATTTCCCCAATATTGGTCCGTTTTATTTGAAAATACATTATTGCAAACGAAAGCTGAGGTTTTTTTCTATCGGCTTGTAAATTTTCAGAATGCCCTTTTCTTGAGTTATTAAATTTCAAAAAATATTTTCAAGAAGTTGAAATTTCCACTCAGGACATTTCACGTAAAATGCCTCCTACACTGAAAAAAATGTAATTGAATCAAGAAAATTTGAATTGGTTCAAGTAAATGTCAGGATTGCATAGGGTCAATCTAATTATGCGATTAGACAAAGAAAATGATTTTCTTGGCATAGTATACTTGGTAGGAGATAATATGTTCCATCATTTCTAATACTTAGGTCAAACATTTGTATTATTTAATTAACATTTCAATTTTTTATTTAAATAATTAAATAATTGTTATTTTACATACATACATACATATATATATATATATATATATATATATATATATATATATATATATATATATATATATATATATATATATATATATATATTTACATTTAATTAATACTTAACACAAATACAACAAATATACCTTGAAAGGAAATTTTCCACGGTCGGAGGAATTGAACCCGGGTTGCACGCGTCAGAAGCTGTACCGTTACCACTATGCCATCCAAGCCTCAATGGACAGTTTTCAAAAACTGCTATTTAAGTTGCACATCCATTTGAAGAGAAATATTTTTTTGGATCAAGAACACCGGCATTGTGTTAAGTAAAAAAAAGTTTCAAATCAAATGAATGAAATGATTTGATTTAAGAAAAACGATTTCTCCAGGCAATACTTTACTATTTCGCATAAGAACATAATATTCTTGATTCAATCCTTTTTGGTACTTCGGATAAGTAAAACATTTGAATTGATCAATAACATATTTACTTGCATCAAATAATGAATTATTAATTCAAGAACTCTATCCAATGCTAATAATTACTTGGCACAAGAAAATTAATTTCTCTCCTCAAATAAATATGGGATTCATTCAAGTAAACTTTGCCAAGTAAATACATTTACTTGGTTTAATTACAATTTTTTTTCAGTGTATATGCAATTACTTTATTGGAAATACAATGGATTGCCTTAATATTTAAAAAATATATATTTGTTCGATACTTTATTTTATATATAACATATTTTTCAGATTAAATTTCTACAACAATGAAAAGGAAGCGGATAAAAGATTTGTCACGACGACAATTTCGACACAAAGTTTCTCAAGCTGTTCTTCAACATTCGTTCTTGTACAGAATTTCAGAAGACCTCCCTCGTGTAGAAAACTCATTTTCGACAAACAACTTGTTAAATTCGCCTGAAAATGTTTTCAATGAGTCAACACTTGATAATAAAATGGACGTAGATGACGAATCTGATTGTTCTCAATCAGTTCTTTCCGAACATTTATCGAATCTTACACCGGATGAAACAATAAATATGGATAATATTTATGTAAAGCGTGCTAAATCAGAAAATGACTCCCAAGATATGACTGGTTTTTTATCAACTTGGGCTGCTGATCATAGAATAACTCATTCACAACTTAAACCTTTATTAGCAAAATTAAGGGAACACAATTGCTTCGAAGATAACATACCCAAAGACCCGAGAACATTGCTCCACACACCTAGAGGAAAAACCATGGTAAAAAAAATTCAGCCAGGAGATTATTATCATTTTGGTTTGGCGATAGGAATTAAAGAGATACTTACCAAGCATGAAGATCGTTCATTACAATGTTTAAAAATAAAAGTAGGTGTTGATGGCGTAAAATTAACGAAATCGTCAAATGCACAATTCTGGCCAATCTTAGCTACTGTGGAACCATTTGATGATATAATATTAGTAGGTGTCTATTTTGGATTTGAAAAGCCTAAATTTGAAGAAGAATTTTTAGAAGACTTTCTTACAGAGGTTGAGAGTTTATGTGATAATGGTCTTGAATGTCGAGAACAAATTCTTACCTGCGAAATTGTTTGCATCATTTGTGATGCGCCAGCTAAATCGTTCCTTTTAAATATCAAGGGACATACAGCCTATCACAGCTGCCCTAAGTGTGTCATACGGGGAAAATATAGTAAAAGTAGAGTGTGTTTTCCAGACTCAGGTAGAAATTATAGAAAGCGAACTGATGCGGATATCCGGTATCGTTTACATAAGAAACATCAATTAGGATGCTGTTGCTTGCGGCGGATTCCGAATTTCGATCTGGTTAATAATATTCCACATGATTATATGCATCTCGTGTGCCTTGGCTGCATGAAAAGATTATTGTACTTTTGGTTAGTTTTTCGTTCAAAACGTCGTTTACGCAGGTGGGAAGTAATAAAGATATCATCGCGTTTATTGAATATCCGAAAATATGCTCCGAATGAATTCGCAAGGAAACCTAGGTCTTTGAAACAATTAAAATATTGGAAAGCCACTGAATTCAGACAATTTCTTCTATATTCAGGAACTATGGTTTTAAAAGGAGTTTTGCCCGAGAACGAGTATGTGCATTTCAATTCCTTTCATATTGCTATTAGGATTTTGTGCAATAAAAATTTTGTGAAGAATTATGTCGATTATGCAGAAAAGTTATTGTCCTATTTTGTGAAATGTCTTGCCAATTTGTATGGAAAACACAGCGTTTCGTTTAACATGCATGGATTAACGCATTTAACTGATGATGTCAGAAAACATGGATTGCTTGATAATTTTAGTGCATTTAAATTTGAAAATTATATGCAAAACCTTAAAAAGTGGATGAGAAAAGGTGATAAACCTCTTCAGCAACTAGTGCGAAGATATTTCGAATTCAAGAATAAAAGCACAAACCTTGTCAAGTCTCATGAAAAAGGAATAACGATCAATAATCGATCAATTCACTTCGATGGACCATTACTTGATGGATGTTGTTCCCCTCAGTACAAAAAATTAACAATTTCAGGATTCGAGTTAAACGTTTCAAGGACAGGCGACAGTTGTTTTGGTTCAGTCAATGGAGATATTATTATGGTTTCTAATATTGCTCATTCTGCTAATTCTAATGAATTAGTCATCATTGGCAGAAAATTCAAAACACTGTGCAATTTATATACTAAACCATGTGAATCGTCTGTGGTTGGAGAATTCTTAGGCAAAGAATTAACTGATTTACGCATGTGGCCGTTAAAGGATTTAGTAAAGAAATATATGATTGTACCAGCAAACCAAAATGAATTTATAATTTCCCTATTGTTACACACTGATTAATTTCAATATGTTTGGAAGTGTAGATTAATCACGAATACTAGGCAACTCATAGTTTTTTTACTGTCGAACGATGATTAATTTTGATTTTCTTAAACTTAAAGCGTAATAAATTAATTTAAACGTCATCGTCAAAACATTGTATTTTGCAAACAAATAATGTATGTTTCAGTTAAAGAGTCAGTACTGAATGGTATCATTGTTGAAATATTTTACATAACACGAAGAAATAGAAAAGCTTTATAAAATTATAGAAAAATTATATTCTCTATAATCCAAGGTTCGATTTAAAATAATTTAGATTTTTCTTTTTTTAAGTTAATAATCAACGGTTTCTAGTTATAATGAATTAATTTTTCTTGTCGACAAATTTTACGAAGAAAATAAATTGATTTTCTAATTAATATGAAATTTTGTTTTACAATTATAAAACAATGTTTGTGATTTATCATTCTTCTTTTACATTCATTTGTATATTAGTTTTGCGATTTCTATAAATAATAAATATTATAGTTTTTCGTATTTTGTAATAATGTAATTTTTATTACTAAACGAATTTTTTTCAATCAGATAATCCGCTCCATCAATCTTGTTGAATTTGTTTCCCGTACCATATTTCTCTCAATTCCGAAGTAATTATCCTGAAACCTATTTTGATACGTCACTCATCTTCTCTTCTATACGTGGATATTGCAATCTGTATTACACCCTTGGATGCTGCTCCTTGATTAGTCGAGAAGTTTGGTTCATATACGAGGCCGGTTTAAGTCTGAGATACCAAAAGTAAAAACGCACTAGACGTTTGATTTTCATGTTGGTTATTTTAAATAATATTTATAACGCAGCAATAACATCACCGGGAGGGAATAAGTAACTAACCCTTGCTCTTGTTAATATGAGGGCTCGCTTTCGGTGAAATCACCGAGGTAAAAAATAACTTTCCCTTTCGCTCTACGGTAAAAAAATGGTGTGCTGCTTTCTGTTTGTGTGTTAGAAAATTATGTTTCTGTGTAAGTATCTCTTAAACTGTTTTCTATTCCTTGCAAGCCAAGTTGTACACATTTTTTAAAATTTTCTCTCTGTTCATTTTATGGACACTTTATTTCCTCTATGAGGAAGGGTACTGTCCAGACAGGAATGGTTCCGGTCCAGAAAAACAGTTGAGTTTGATATTGTGTCATTGCTGTCAGGATATGAACGATTAATTTCTAGACATTACTGAGTAATTCATAGACAGGAATGATTTCTGTCCACAAAACAAAAAGTATTATCTAAATACAAAATTTACAGCACCCAGTAATGTTCATTTTTCTTAGTACATTTACCAAATTTTTAGATTCTTAAATGTTTAATATACCCGCCTGATATGGACGAAAAATGTCCAATAAACGCTAAAAATATGTATTTAAAAAATTTCTACAAAACTGGAGAGAAGATTGATTAGTCTCTTAATATGTTTTTGAAGTCATGTGCAAAAAAGTTTACTAGTAAAATAAAAGTGCTTTAGTAAAGTATTCGAGCCGCAACATATTTAAATTTTAATTTAATTGATCCTATAGGATGTGTAATTTATTTCGAGATTGTGAAGATATTTTCAGGAGATTCTAGGAATATTTTTAATACATTAGTAGGATAGGATATTCTAAGGACATCTTTAACATATCCTAAGTATATCCTAAATATATCTTTAGGATATCCTGTACTTATCCTCAGGATATCCTGAAAATAGTTTAAGGATATTATTAAGTTATCCTCGGAATATCCTGAGTATATCCTCTGGATATCCTAAATTATTCTGACGATATCCTGAGGATATCATATAGCCACCAATAGATATCCTACGGATATCCAAAAATGTCCTACAAAGTGGCGGTTTGGATATCCTAGGGATATCCTCAGGGGATCCTAGGATATCCTATGGACTTTTTGGGATATCCTACGTATGTTCAAGATATCCTCAGGATATCCTCAGGATATCCTTTTGTTGTGTGGGTTACTCGTATTTAAATTCTCACTTATATTATATTTTTATGTTTGTACTTACCTTGAAATACGAAAAGAATCTTTCATACTAAAAGAAAAAATGATTAACATTACTTAAATTATTATCCTCTTATAAACTGTTCCATATGAAACAGTCAAATGACTACTGATAATCTTGCGATTTATTTGCATCAACCCCGTGTGGAACTATGACAAATATAGGTTTCTGGCAATGGGCTAGCTGTTATAGTTGGGCTCCCCGGACATAGCATGGCTATCGCCCAGATTCAATTTCGACACGGGACCTGATTAATAATAATTCACTTATATTTTGAATACAAATAATAACAATTACGATTCATTTGTAATATCCTGAGAGGCAAAATTGTATTTTCAAAACAAATTATCTGAAATACAACATTTAAATAATTCTTAGACATCGGGAAACTCCGATGAATCATACTGACAAGTAAACCTACCTTGGTGTTACACTCCGATTTGGCTGAAACATGGCACACTTCAAGAACTAGACAAAATATTAGACGCATATTTATTTATCAGCAAAGAAGACGATTTAAAATTTAAAACTACCCCCTCCATAGCTCAAAAACCTCCTACAAAATACAAAAACTATTGGAAATTTTTCAAAAACTCGGTCGGTCATTTTGTATTTTGCAAATCTGATATGAGATTCGTTATCAGCAAAATCGAAATCCACTAAGTATTGGTCTTTCAAAAATTTTATTGATTAATTAAAATAGAAAATATTCTCGAAGAAGACGTTTAAATGACTCCTAAAGATTTAATTTTAATATCGCGTTATTTAAATTGTTATTTAAAATATAAAACATTCCCGCAGAAGACGTTGAAACTACTCTTAGAAATTGAGACATTTATTTATGTTATATTGACATTTAAATTACTATTTTAAATTTCAATGATTCCTGGAAATCAGATTTTTTTTTATCATCCTGTAATTTAAATTGTTTTTTTAAATATTAAATATTCTCGAAGAAGACATTTAAACAACTGTTGGACATCGACATATTCAATTGCGCCTTATTCAGATTTAAATTACTATATTTTAGATAATACACGAAAATTGTTTCTGTATTATCCACAAGTTATCCTGCGCCACCTACAAACTGATTCTATAGTTTATACAACAGTAGAGTTAGTAGAATACATACTTTATTTTTATTGCGACTGAAAAAAAATTTGTAGCTGTCACAAATCAGCCTTCACAAATTCACCAATCTGTGTATGCTACAAATCACAGTCTGTGCTAGACACAAGATTTTATAGCAGATAACACAAGTTCTCCATATTGTGTATTCAATACAATTTGACGTTGTAGGTTATACAGAACATTATTTCTGTGTAATTATCTTTAAGAAGACATTTTAATGACCTGTAGAGGTTAAGAAAATTTTTTGACATTCAAATTGTTATTTAAAATACAAAATATTCTTGAAGAAGACGTCTAAATGACTCCTGGACATGGAGATATTCAATTGTATCTTACTCAGCTTTAACTTACTATTTTCTATTCTAATTATGTAAAAGAAGACAACTAAATGACTCCTAGAGATTGGGACACATATTTATGAAAGTCTAAGATTTCAATTACTATTTTAAGTATTCCAATAATCTTAAAGAATAAGTTTAAATCACTACTAGATATCGGGATAATTTTTCTTGTCATCCTGTGATCTAAATTATTATTTAAAATACGAATGATTTCAAACACAAAAAATTCTCGAAGAAGACGTTTAAACGACTCTTGGGCATCGACATATTCAATTGCATTTTATTCAGATTTAAATTACTGTATTATAGATAGTAGGGGAGACAGGGGCTAAACCGGACGGATTTGGTCTTTGACCAGAAAATTCATACAAAAAACATATTTTTTGCTAAAGAGTAATATACCGTTTTGAAGCTTGTACCTTCACCTACAAATTGCACTTGTTCGATTTTAAAAAACTACAGTAGCTTTAGAGATATATTGCTTCGAAGGTGACTACCTTGAAAACGAAAATACGAAAATTGGTGGGGCTAAACCGGACACCCCATGGGGCTAAATCGGACACGGCTAATTAATTAAAGAATGACACACAAATTTTTGTTTTTTTTGTAGAAAAGTTAAATCAATTCTTCTTTTATTTATTTGCAGATACTTCTATACAAAGAATATAATATAAACTGTAAAATCGGTAATTAATATAATATAAAATGAATTACAGTTTTCAGACTTGTCTGTTTGTAGCAACTCGCTTGCGAATTCGAGTTTTAATATAAATTATTTATTTATAAAATGGTTCTATGCAAAGAATACAATATAAAATAGTTAATTAGTATAAAATAAATTAAAGTATTTAAAGATTTGGTTGTTTTTTACCACGATGTCCGATTCAGCCCCACACAGTCATCTTATAATTAACCTGCAATATACTATTTTCCGCCATAGACATGAAAAAGTGACTTTATGGGGCCTGTTTTGGGTAAATAAAGTAGCACTTTTTAAGGCTTTCTGGACAACTGCCGTAAAAAGACTTTTTATGGCAGCTAACTGCCATAAAAAGTCTTTTTACGGCAGTTGATGTATGATTAATTTTTTTGATAAATGTTTCACTTTTTCATATCAATGGCGGAAAAAATAGTGTATGCGGCTCGCACGTAGCAATTTTTAGGTTCGGATCCTTTCAATACTCGCCGTCTGTGCGACTTCGGCTCGACTTCAGCTCGCCTTCGTCTCGACTTCGACTCGCCTACGGCTTTACTACAGCTCGCCTACGTCTCGCCTTCGTCTCACCTACGTCGCACTAACGACGGCTCATTTTGAAAACGACATCCTCACCTAAAAAGTATTGCTTTACGTGCTTGCCACATAATATACTAATTTTCTTCTTAACGTTTTCAATTCAACTTTTTTTCTACTAAACTCAGTACACCTTGAGCTAAAATAAAAATTGCAGTATGATATTTGCACTTTAACTTTAACGATAAAAACCCAAAAAATGAGAAAATTTTTTTTTTACTTTTACCTCAAAAAATGACATTTTCATATATTAACAGCAACTATTATTACAAGAAAAATAACACGTTCCTAAAACCACATGCAGCATGTGCATCACGAAATTGCGCGTTCATAGGTTATTTAAATGATTTGAAATTCTTCACGGTTTCGGAAATATTTGACTTGTCCGGTTTAGCCCCGGTCTCCCCTACACGGAAAATTTTTTCTGGATTATCCACAAGTTATCATGCGCCATTTACAAACTGATCAGACGTCACAAATTCACCAATCTGTGTATGCTACAAATCACAGTCTGTGCGAGACACAAGATTTTTAAGCAGATAACACAAGTTCTCCGTGTTGTGTATTCAATACAATTTGACGTTGTAGGTTATACAGAACATTATTTCTGCGTAATTATCTCAAAGACGACGTTTATATGACTTCTAGAGGTCAATAAATTTTTTTTGACATTTTATGATTCATGTTGTTATTTAAAATTCCAAATATTCTCAAAGATAACGCTTAAATGATTCCTACAGATTGGGACAATTATTTATGTTATCCTGCGCGATATAATTTACGGTTAACTCAAAAAAGACGTTCAAAGGACACTTAGAAATCAAGAGATTTATTTGCGCCCTCCTGAGATTAAAAAAAAAAATTTTGAAAAAAAAAATTTTATCTTTCAAAAAAAAAAATTTTTAATTTAAAAAAAAAATTTTATAAAAAAAAATTTTTTTTTTTAAATTTTATAAAAAAAATTTTTATAAAAAAAAATTTTTTTTGAAAACAAAAATCATATAACAAAAAAAAATTTAATTTTTTTTGAAAAAAAAAAAAAAAATTTGTGTATTTTTGAAACAGTCTCAAAATACTTACTCATTTTGATCCTTTTCCTATGTCTCGGTAGTATTATCACTCTCTTTTTTTGCTTTTTCTGCGGTCATTCATTACCTCAGTCTCCTTCATTGTTTCTTCTTCTATTTTTTTCATTCTTGACCTTCTTCCCTTCTTTTCCTCCTTCGTCCATCCTTTCTGACCAAGTTTTCCGAAGTTTCTGTTCAGGAACAGAAGCTGCGCACAAAATGATAAAAATATTTATTGAAAAATTCGATTGGTTCGAGAATAAAAATATTTGCTTATTATGCAAGGTCGGAAAAATATCCACCAAATTTCCTATAACACCTTTCGTCAAAAGCAGCACTTTACACAGCTATCTAAAGTAAAAAAATACGTAAGCATAATTTTTAACAAAATTAAGTTTGTGGTAACTTTAAAATCATAAAAAATGCTATACAAATTACGAAATATAGAATAAAAACACGCATAAAGTAGCGTGCTGTTATTATAACAATGAAGTTACTTGAAATAGAAAAGTATTTGGATAAATAATTTTCTCTAATTTTCTCGGATCCGTTCTCATTTTCCTTATATATATATTTTATATGGATAAATGAAATGTTATCTATTATTAATATATATATGAACGAACATTTATTTGGATTTTTATTTGCAGAAAACAAATAATTTGAAAGCCAAAATAATTGACAGAAATTGTTTAGAAATTCAGTCTCTATAGAAAACACATAAAACTACTGTAAATAAAATGTTTTTATAGTAACACATTACGACTTTCAAGATGAGACATAAATAAGTAAGCAATAAATAAGACAATTAAAATTTTGAAAAAGTAATAACCATAATTATATACTTACTGACAGTTTTTTTTCTCAATAGTTGAAGATAATATTCCTTCTTTGCCCTCCTCTTCTTCCCATCGCTTTTTGGTTTATTTTCCTTATTGCCATTCTCTAAAATGATATAGTATAAATATAAGGAAATAATTTAATAAATTATTGTCACAAAAAATTGTACTGTATAGATATAAATTCGAAAAAGTATATTTTAAAATTTGAGGTTAGGTAAATACACATTACATCTTTATAATGAAAAATAATAAAACATAAGACAAATTAGGGTAAATTATATCACTTTAAAAATATACTGAAGTGTAAATTTCTAATTTCACAGTAATATTTATAAGTCTCTACTTACTTTTTGCCATTATAGAAGTTTAACAAGAAAACGCGCTGACGAAAACACAAATGACGATTCCGAAATTAATCGTAGAAATAGAAAGATAATAGAGGGTGCGAATCAGTGACAGAATTAATGATAATAATAATAATTATTATTATTATATAACTAATTATTTATTATAATATTATTAATAATTTATTATTATTATTTATTATTATTTAAATAATAATAATAATAATCAAAATTAAAAAGCAAGTAAACGATTTATACAATTAAAAAAATTTATCATTATCCGAAATATTTGAATATGTAGGTGAACGTGAATATTATTGAGCAGGTCAGAATGGTAAAAAATATCTTAGCACGAGATGAGCCACCTGCTAAGACACGTGATATGTTGTGTATATGTATTTACAAACTTGTAACATTGCCTTGAAGAATGAAATAAAATGATCAAAATCTAATCATTGCTCAATGAAGTGTTGGTATTACAGAAAATGACAATGTGTTCTTACTTTTTCAAATTATAAGTTTTTAGTTTACTTTGAATAATGAATATAGTATTTTCTATATTGTTAGAATAGTATTCATTGATAATGTATAATGAAAAAGCAGTAAAATTTATAGTTTTAAAAAAAGTAATTTGTATCTTTTCAACAATTCATTGTCGGTAACATTATCATCTAAGGTTTGACCTTGCTTCGTCAAGGAGTTATGAACGCTCCCACATGGAAAGAATTGTCGTCTGTGAATATGAACTGTCAAAAACAATTGGTAATTTTTTTTGCCTCGTATTAGGCATACATTTTGTAATAATTTTAATACACCAAAAGAAAAACAAAATCGTTGTAACCAACAAAGTTTGTGTGTGACCCTCTGATTTTTAACAATTTTTAGTATATTTTGTGCATTATACTGTTTTCCAAACATTATATCAACCAGATTTTTTCGCGCTTCCAGAGTTTACTACTATTCTATAAAAAAAATGTATTATTATTAGTGTTGTGTAGTTTTGAAGTAATATTTCTTACACGTTACATCAAAATTTAATGTAATTATTCGGTATGTTATATTATTTGTCACTTTTCATAAGAGAATTGGAAAAATTTGTTTCCTTTTGTCGATTTGATTGCTAAATAAATATTGCTGCCTTGATTTTTTAATATGTTTAGAATGATAAAAAGAATGATATGAATAAAACTCTACTAAGAAATATGTTTTTATGAAAACTGTATTATTTACTTCCCAAATTTTTTCTTTTATTTTGCTAACAAAATCTAATTTTTGTAAACTAAGTTAGGTATTCAACTTAGTGAAAAAGAAAGAAATTTATTTGTTCACAAATTCCCTTCAAACTTTTGATGTAATCTACGTATTTTTTTTATTTTCTTACTTTATTTTATACAAACCGCAATACATAAATACTGAAAAGAAAAATTTCTCAAATAGACTATTATTATTATTATTATTATTATTATTATTTATTATATATTACTATTATTATTATTATTGTTTATTTTTTAATGTAAATTTATCTTATTAGATATTTATTGAATGTCGAGTCAATCAAATTCATTCAATATAATATCTGTATTTCATAGTTTCCGTATTGTCAGCGCCCGCCTGTGTAAGTGGTCATTCTCTGAAACACAACTTGACTGTAAAAAAGAGACACAAATTTTTTATAAGTTTTCTCTCTGAACACGTGTTTATATATCTGACTCTAGTGAAATTATGTTTGAGGGGAATACGAGCTGTCAAAATA
The DNA here is from genome assembly GCA_032873175.1 of Leptopilina drosophilae. Classification (NCBI taxonomy): domain Eukaryota; kingdom Metazoa; phylum Arthropoda; class Insecta; order Hymenoptera; family Figitidae; genus Leptopilina; species Leptopilina drosophilae. The sequence continues at coordinate 50,270,231 of CM065483.1, read as the reverse complement.
TTTTGTGAAAAATGGGCCCCGGATTACGTCTTTCAGTCTAAGAAAAACGCAATTTCATAAAGAAAAAACATAAATAGACACTCAAATACAGTTTGGTAACTATTTCTTTTTACGATTTGATTTTAGTGTTGTGTGAATAAAAGTTTTGATTTTGAGTCCATGTGAAGCATTCATTTCCCGCTCTTCAAGCTTCCCTTCAGAAAAGTTTTTAAAAATAGCGTAAATAATTATTTTACCAATACCAATGGCTATTTTCGGACACATTATTAACTAAGGATTTATATTTTTGGTAAGTTTAATTTTTATTATCCTCTTTTATACTTTTTTTTAGTATTTTCTCTCATTATACCTTCTAAGGGGAAAGAGGGGAAATCTAGTAATTTTCGGCCAAAAACTAAGTCCACTTTCCAACACTCTTAAGAAGAAGAAGACAAATTATGTAAACGATAAAAAATATTGTTTGAACTGTAACAATGTGTCACAATTGTTGATATTAGTAGAAAGACGATTTTCATAGGTTAAAATCGTGAAAATCGACAGTTTCGTGCTTTCCCCGCAAGGAACGCCACCTTATTCTTACTTCATGGCTATACCATTAGTACACAATATTACCACAGTATTTGGGAAGGCTTACCTCACCACCCAAATAGCACAAAAACTTCGTGGCAACTTCCAGGAAGTTTCCATGGGAAGCTTCTAACCTGCGGACATTATTGTATTTCCTGAAAATTTCCAGGAAGTTACCTACCCTACTGGAAGTAAAATGATAGAAAGAGGTAGAATTTTAGGGATAGAAAGAGATAAAGTTTTTTCTATCCCTTTGAAATAGCCACTTTGCATACCCGAAATATTATACGTTTTTATCTCCAAATTTCTATCTCTTTTTATACCCTATTATCCCCTATCTATCTCTTTTTATATACCTATATACTTTTATCTCTTTTTCTTTCTCTTTACTGCAAATTTTTATCCTTTTTATTATATAAAGAATTAATTAACCAATATTTTTAAAAATATTAAAGACTTTATGAAGTATTACAATTTCAATTGAATTTATTATTTTAAAAAAATATTTTTAGAGTTTTCGTACTTCTATTTATAACCTTTTTTTTAACAAATCAAGTTATTTATTTATTTGTTATGAAATAATTTTTTATTGTTTATATCTACATTTCAAACCACATTAATAACCAACATTATACACATAACACTCAAAACCAAATTTGAAAAATCTCGCACGCAGGAGGGCTCGTACCCTGACCCTTAGGGACGCAAGTCAAATACACATGTCACTCAGCCACGCTACCTTAGAAGATATTTTTCTCGAACTACCTTTTCACTTTTGGGACTGTATTGATCTCTTTTTATCTATTACTTTATTATTCTTTATCTCTCAGTTGTTCTCCTTTTTAAAGTTTTAATTTCTCTTTATTTATCATGAAATCGTCACGTAGCTAATTCAATTTACAGAAAGCAAATAGACTGCAGTCTATTGCAACCAAATGCAATTGAGTTAAAGGAATAAAAGTGATAAGTATTGTATGTACTAATATGCAATTGGGATTAGAAATCAAAAGAAGAGAATAGTATAAGGGCTAAAAGGAGCATAATAAATAACAAAATTATTGAGATAAAAGAAGAAAAGGCCTTCTTCAATCGAATTGAAAAGAAATAGACTGATATAGAATCGAGGGGATAAAAGAAAAAAGTATAGCATTAGAATAAAGTTAGGATAAAAATAAAAGAAAGTGAATAGTAAAAGAATTACTATAGAGATAAAGTAAAGGTTATTAAAAGAGATTGAGCAAAAGTTGGTGGTCGAAAGAGATCGAATCGAGAGGTGATAGACTAAGATTAAACCCAAGGTGTAAATTGTGATGAGTGTGTACTAAGATTAAAAGGTGGATAAAAAGAGAGAAGTACAAGAATAAAAAGAATAAAACGGTATATAACAAATGTTATTTATATAGATAAAGAAAAATGTAAATACTAATATTTAAATGAGGATAGAAAGAGAATGAAGTAAATAGTAGAAGGATAAAATAAGGTTTATTAGAATAGGTTGAGGAATAATATGTGACAGAAGGAAAGGACAGAAAGGGACAGAAGGGGGAAGAAAGTAGATAGAAGAAGTATTGAAGAAGATAATAAGAAAAATGTTATTCCAAAAGATTGAGAAGATAAAAAGCAATAGTTGTAATGAAAATGGGGATAAAATTAAATAGGGATAGGAAGGGAAAAAAGTGAATAGTAAGAGAATAAAATGCGATAAAGTAAGGGGTATTAAAAGAGATTGAATAAAAAGAGAAGGTAGAAATAGATTGAGGGGAATAAAAAAGGGATAGCCTGGGATAGAAACAAGATTATTAAAAGAGATAAGTATATTCTTAGATGGAATTAGAGATAGAAAGAGATAGGTGTGGATATTGAAAGTATTAAAAGAGATGAAATAAAGGTTACTGAAAAAGATTTATACAGAAGTAGAGATAAAAAGTTATTGAAGTTTAAAGTGGGGATAGACTAAGATAGATAAACTTTATCTCTTTCTATCTCAGAGATATCAAAATATACAAAGAGATAGGATTTCTCTATCCCTTTACTTCCAGCAGGGTAGAGTACTTCCTGAAAGTTTTTGTGCTATGTGGCAGATCTGAAATCCTCTTTGTCGCGTACATTCAGAGTCCAGTCCCATGCTGGTAGATTAGTAGAATAGTGAAACAGTTTTTACCAATCAGATGAGTGGATTTTTTAACACTTATTTTGATAGGTCAAATCTATTACACTACTCCACTATTCTACCAGCATGGGACTGCACTCTCAGTTTCATAATGGGTACTATTTACAAAAGACCAAACTTCTAATCTACACCCTATTTTTCGTTAGCATGCCGCTCTCTGCTGTCCTTAAGTAAACTTTAAAAATGATCTATTTAGAAATATTTTTAATATGGTATTTTTTAGAACCTCAGGAACTTTTCGAGGCAAAAGCATAGATTTTTTGAATATCCTAGAGTATGCCATAACCCCTTAAATTGTCAATTTATATTATCCTCTAACAGATGAAAATTGTAACAATTAATCTCTTTATTATCACCATTTATGTTATTATTGTGAGAATTTGCGTTTCGTACAATATTTCATAGTACTGAATGTTACGAAGACTTTAAACTTTTTTTTAACTTTTATTCATGAGTTAGCAAAATTTGTCAAAGCGAATTTTAATATACCTTAATATTATTTTCCCCTTTAACATAAGAAGAATGTACACAATCATTAAGGTTAATTTTATAATCATGTAACAAATGGAAACTATTCAGAAAAGCCTATTATTGATAGAAATCTTGTACCCTTAATATTTAAGTTTTGGAAATTTGTTTAGTCAGATAAAACATGCTCAGACATTCTTAATTCTTCCTAGGTCTGTTGGCCCACTAAGATACTAAGTACATAATATTAAGACAAATTACATAATTCTAAAACTAAGATAGCAAATATAATAATACAAATAATAGAATAATAAAGATTAACATAATGGAAGTGTACATTACTATCAATAAACTTTCATCTAACAATTTACCAAGAGAAAAAAACAATAAACTAAAAAAGTCGGACAAGTTGCAGTTATACTCGCTCTAAAATTAAAGGTTGCGTACACCAAAACTAAATTATTTTTTATACAAAGATATATAATGAAATATATAATTGATTAAAAGTATTACATACGAATCAGGAGAAAGAGAAATTGATTTTTTTAATGTTGAGGGGGGATACGGTCATTTATGCATTTTTTTCGTAAAAATAGTTTTATCTTCCCATGCAGGAACCGGCTACAGACCTTAACAATAAAGAGTTTTCACACGTGTTCTTATGCAGGTTCCTACGTATGAACATTGTCCTAACATCTTGTATAGGGTCGGATCGAGATCCCGTACAAGATCAATCAAGGCTCAGAAAAATCAATGGGTACACGATGTGAATGTTCCGTGCTAATGTCACCTATTTGATTATTATTATTGTGATGTTAGCACGTCGCGTCGCATATTCATGGATTGTTTAGTCGCCTTGAAGGATTCCTGTCCGATCCTTTACTGGAACTGGACATGATTCGTAAGGTTTCCTTTAAGAATCTTGTATTTAAGCTGTATTTTTTAAAATAAGTTGTATATTAAATAATCTAAAATTAAATAACAACCCAATTCTTATTTGCCAACTATTCTTGTTGCAATATTTTTAATAAATATTATATTTTTTAAAGGTGTTTCGACTTCACCACTACCAGACGTTTCTGTTATCATAGCGAAAATGTGTTACACTGATTTCTTATCTGACAACGCTGAAATTCATTCAAATAAAACAATTTCAGAAAATGAAGAACATACTGGTGATAGTTGGATTAACGATTCCATTGACAACATTTGCTTTAAAGAAAGTGATATTATTCATTCAACTCCTGTCGAAAAACGACTCTTAATGACAGAATCAAAGAGTTTGTCATTAGTGATAGAAGATACCAACATTCTTAGTAAGTATTACCAAAAATATCTAAAATTTCGATTTATGAGAAGTTTTACAAATTCTCGATATTAAGAAGGATCAATCGCAACTAGAATTAATATTAATATAATATAATGAGACTTAAACCACTATTAAATAAATGTTTTAAAATTATTAAAATTTAAAAATAAAATAAAGCCTATACAATTTACTTTTGTCATGCCAAAATTTACTTTCTCCTCGTTAAAATTACTTTCAACACGCTAAAGGTAAACTTTTACCACTTTCGTCAAAAGAATTAACAAAAATTGTTCTTTAGCCACGGTTTTTTAACATGAATAGTATTCCTTTTTAAAGTAGCCGTTGGAGAAAAATTATAAGTGTTTATATGTACCTGTCAAAACGAATTTTCTTAACTACAGAAATTCGAGAAATTTTTTCAGTCTTGGAGAAACGCGGTCACAAAATAGGAAATATTACAACCATACAAAATTGTAGGCCACTGCTTGAATTAAGTTCAGAATCAAAAATAACGTTGAAATATATTTATTAAATACTTAATCAGTGAAAAATATTAGATTTTGTGTAAAAAATAAATTAAAAATTAGTTAAAGTTGACAAATTAAATCATTCAAGAAAATTTGCTGATTAAATGTCACAAACAGTTATCACCTAACAAATAATGCACTGCCTAATTTAAATGACGTCAAATTGATAAACAATTCTTTCTTTCCTGCAGAAACGCGGTCTGAAAATAGGAAATATAAACATGAACTTCAAATCATTTTGACATCTAAGCCTTTATGATCGCTAAATTCTTCTTCTAACAATAAATATTAAATAGCTGTAATTTTCGCTTTGCCGGATGTAATTAAATGTAAAAAAAAGAGTAATTGAGTGGAGCCCTTCTGAATTGATTAAACCTTTGAGTCAATACGGATTCACATAAAAGCCGTATTAGGACGATTGACTGAATCTTTTTCTTGTCGGATGAATATGGACCTCTTTTAGTATTAGAATCTACCATACGAGTCAGTGAAGTCGGTATACTAGATGCATGTTAATTAGAGCTGTGCAAAATTCGAACCTAACCGAGTTTTGTTCGGTTTTTGGACGCCGAAATGTCGAATATTCGACATTCGAACTGGGCGACTTAAATGTCGAATTTTAGAATTCGACATTTTAGCGTACTAAAACCGAACACAACTCGGTTCGGTTCGAATTTTGTAGTAACTCAAATGTCGAATATTCAACACCCGAACTAGACGAAAAAATTCGAACAGTTCGGTTCGAATTATTTTGCACAGCTCTAATGCTAATCCATTGAAACTGAAGTTTTTCATTGATTCATATGATAAATATAGTCGCATTTGTCAAATTGTGCTGACATCAATTTTTAACAAATTTTCCCTGCTTCTTATCGAAATCGAAATTTTTACATTCTAGAAGACTAGTTCTTTATATTTATAATGTAAACTCTGTTCATGAGATCCCTCTTATAATACAAGAAAATGCCCGTATTCAGCAGGAGAGAAAAGATTAAGTTAAACGTCTCAATACGGGTTTTGCGAGAATTCTTTTTGGCTCACAGCTTCACTCACTTCGGAATGGCTCCAATCAATTCCTCCTTTTCTACTGGGTTACATTAGTAAGGTATTTGTAACTATACAACAGCGTTTCTCCATAGCATAAAAATATGTTTCGAATACTCAGAATTTTTTGTAGACAATTGATGGTTAAAAGGTAAAGGCTGAACTTATTATGCATAATTAAGGAGATATGTGCAAATGTTACATTGCAAATTTACTGAAAAATGATGTGTTATGTAGGAATATTTTCTTTACTCGTCAGCAATTTATTTTTATTAATTATAACGTCTCTGAATTTTACGAATTGCATTTTTATCAATTGCAGTAAAAATAAAAACGAAATTGGTATATTTCATAGTAAATCAATTTAGTATCTCTGATATGACCATCTTTATTTAGCAACAGTATTTACAATATGTACTGGCTATACCCATCTCACAATAAAAGACGTCCCTAACATTAAACTTTCATTCAAACTAACCAAGTGACAATAATTTGTTTGTTATAAAAGACTTCATGTTATATCCGGACTCTTTATAAGCGAATTCTATTGTAACTTTTTTTTCTTTCAATTCACTATTTACAATATTCTAAATTACTATTCAGTTTTTTAAGAACCGAGTTGTGTAGATTTTGAGCCACGCTTGTTATATTTTCTTTACTCGTCAGCATTTAATTTTTATTAATTATAACGTCTCTGAATTTTTCGAATTTCATTATTATAAATAGCAGTAAAAATAAAATCGAATTTGGTATATTTTGATTAATTTAAAGACGAATCCAGCGCACAATCTCAGGAAGTAGTTGATAGTCAAAAACGATCAGAAGATGATCTAACGTCAGACGAATTGATTCCGAATTCGGACAATACAAGTCCACCTCGCAGTAAAGCGACTGATATACTCAAAGTAGTCGGCGAGAATTGGGTTAGCGATTCTGTTCATTTATTAAGCAGCGCAGTCAGTGAAAAAATGGAATTTCTTCCAGCAGAACCTAATGAAGACGAGAAACTTGGTATGTTTCTATTTAATATCTCTCACGTTTACTTCACTCTATATTATTTCATATTTTTAAAATACGTTTATATGTGTTAGGCTAATATAAGCCTTATGGTTTACATTAGTTTACACTCTAGAATGTGCTTTCTCATGTCTTTATTATTTTGGTTGTTACCATTCTTTTATCTCCGAGTTTTTTTTATTTCATTTTAGAATTAAATTATTAAATAAATTTTATTATAAGAATATAGGGGCTGGATGCTATAACGTGTTACGCGCCATTTACTTATTTCAAAATTTGTTTAAAGTCAGTGGAAAATAACGAGAATGATAATTTGTTGTTATTTAGAAAAGTCGTCAGTTTATTTCAAAACTGTCAAGTGTCAAGATTGAAATTTGCTATTATAACGTCGTTATATAACGTCTCTGGATTTTTCGAATTGCATTTTTATCAATTGCAGTGAAAATAAAAACGAAATTGGTCTATTTTTATTAATTTAAAGACGTATCCAGCGCACAATCTCAGGAAGTAGTTGATAGTCAGAAACGACCAGAAGATGATTTAACATCAAACGAATTGATGCCCAATTTGGACAATACAAGTTCACCTCGCAGTGGTGCGACAGATATACTCAAAGTAGTCGGCGAGAGTTGGGTGAGCGATTCTGTTCATTCATTAGGCAGCCCAGTCAGTAATAAAATGGAATTTCATACAACAGAACCTAATGAAGACGAGAAACCTGGTATGTTTCTATTAAACATCTCTCATGTTTACTTCACTCGACATTATTTAAAATTTTTTAAATACATTCATATGTGTTAGGCTAATATTAACCTTATGGTTTCTATTAGTCTACTCTCTTGAGTGTGCTTTCTCATGTCTGTATTATTTTGGTTGTTATCATTCTTTTATCTCTGAGTTTTTTATTTCATTTTAGAATTAAAATATTAAATAAATTTTATTATAAGAATATAAGTGCTTGATGCTATAGCGTGTTACGCGCCATTTACTTATTTCAAAATTGTTTAAAGTCAGCGGAAAATAACAAGAATGATAATTTGTTGTTATTTAGAAAAGTCGTCAGTTTGTTTCAGAACTATCAAGTGTCAAGATTGAAATTTGATATTATTTCACTATATAACACAAATTGACAGCTGTCAACTGTCACAATATCCCTTTAATACCAGATTCGTAATCATAGTAAATAAATTTAATATCTCTGGTATAACCATCTTTATTAAGCCACAGTATTGCAATATGTACTCGCTATACCCATCTCACAATAAAAAACGTCATTAACGTTAAACTTCCATTCAAACTAACCAAGTGACAATAATTTGTTTGTTATAAAAGACTTCTTGTTATATACTGAATCTTTATAAGCGAATTCTATTGTAACTTCTTTTTTCTTTCAATGTACTATTTATAATATTTCAAATTACTATTAAGTTTTTTTAAAACCGAGTTGTGTAGATTATGGGTCACACTTGTTATATTTTCTTTACTCGTCAGCATTTAATTTTAATTAATTATAACGTCTCTGGATTTTTCGAATTGCATTTTTATCAATTGCAGTAAAAATAAAAACGAAATTGGTATATTTTCATTAATTTAAAGACGAATCCAGCGCACAATCTCAAGAAGTAGTTGATAGTCAAAAACGATCAGAAGATGATTTAACATCAAACGAATTGATGCCGAATTTGGACAATACAAGTTCACCTCGCAGTGGTGCGACAGATATACTCAAAGTAGTCGGCGAGAGTTGGGTGAGCGATTCTGTTCATTCATTAGGCAGCCCAGTCAGTAATAAAATGGAATTTTATACAACAGAACCTAATGAAGACCAGAAACCTGGTATGTTTCTATTTAATATCTTTCATGTTTACTTCACTCGACATTATTTAATATTTTTTAAATACATTCATATGTGTTAGGCTAATATTAACCTTATGGTTTCTATTAGTCTACTCTCTTGAGTGTGCTTTCTCATGTCTGTATTATTTTGGTTGTTATCATTCTTTTATCTCTGAGTTTTTTTTATTTTAAAATTGAATTATTAAATAAATTTTATAATAAGAATTTAGGGGCTTGATGCTATAACGTGTTATGCGTCATTTACTTAACATAGCGGGTAACACATTATAGTATCCAGCCCATCAATTTGTTTAAAAGTTATTTCAAAATTGTTTAAAGTCAGCGGAAAATAACAAGAATGATAATTTGTTGTTATTTAGAAAAGTCGTCAGTTTGTTTCAGAACTGTCAAGTGTCATGATTGAAATTTGATATTATTTCACTATATAACAAAAATTGACAGCTGTCAACTGTCACAATATCCCTTTAATACCAGATTCGTAATCATAGTAAATAAATTTAATATCTCTGGTACAACCATCTTTATTTAGCCACAGTATTGCAATATGTACTCGCTATACCCATCTCACAATAAAACACGTCCCTAACGTTAAACTTCCATTCAAACTAACCAAGTGACAATAATTTGTTTGTTATAAAAGACTTCTTGTTATATACTGAATCTTTATAAGCGAATTCTATTGTAACTTCTTTTTTCTTTCAATGTACTATTTATAATATTTTAAATTACTATTAAGTTTTTTTAAAACCGAGTTGTGTAGATTTTGGGTCACACTTGTTATATTTTCTTTACTCGTCAGCATTTAATTTTTAATTAATTATAACGTCTCTGGATTTTTCGAATTGCATTTTTATCAATTGCAGTGAAAATAAAAACGAAATTGGTCTATTTTTATTAATTTAAAGACGTATCCAGCGCACAATCTCAGGAAGTAGTTGATGGTCAGAAACGACCAGAAGATGATTTAACATCAAACGAATTGATGCCGAATTTGGACAATACAAGTTCACCTCGCAGTGGTGCGATAGATATACTCAAAGTAGTCGGCGAGAGTTGGGTGAGCGATTCTGTTCATTCACTAGGCAGCCCAGTCAGTAATAAAATGGAATTTCATACAACAGAACCTAATGAAGACGAGAAACCTGGTATGTTTCTATTTAATATCTCTCATGTTTACTTCACTCGACATTATTTAATATTTTTTAAATACATTCATATGTGTTAGGCTATTATTAGCCTTATGGTTTATATTATTTAACTCTCTTGAGTGTGCTTTCTCATGTCTGTATTGTTTTGGTTGTTATCATTCTTTTATCTCCGAGTTTTTTTATTTCATTTTAGAATTAAATTATTAAATAAATTTTATTATAAGAATATAGGGGCTGGATGCTATAACGTGTTATGCGTCATTTACTTAACATAGCGGGTAACACATTATAGTATCCAGCCCATCAATTTGTTTAAAAGTTATTTCAAAATTGTTTAAAGTCAGCGGAAAATAACAAGAATGATAATTTGTTGTTATTTAGAAAAGTCGTCAGTTTGTTTCAGAACTGTCAAGTGTCATGATTGAAATTTGATATTATTTCACTATATAACAAAAATTGACAGCTGTCAACTGTCACAATATCCCTTTAATACCAGATTCGTAATCATAGTAAATAAATTTAATATCTCTGGTACAACCATCTTTATTTAGCCACAGTATTGCAATATGTACTCGCTATACCCATCTCACAATAAAACACGTCCCTAACGTTAAACTTCCATTCAAACTAACCAAGTGACAATAATTTGTTTGTTATAAAAGACTTCTTGTTATATACTGAATCTTTATAAGCGAATTCTATTGTAACTTCTTTTTTCTTTCAATGTACTATTTATAATATTTTAAATTACTATTAAGTTTTTTTAAAACCGAGTTGTGTAGATTTTGGGTCACACTTGTTATATTTTCTTTACTCGTCAGCATTTAATTTTAATTAATTATAACGTCTCTGGATTTTTCGAATTGCATTTTTATCAATTGCAGTGAAAATAAAAACGAAATTGGTCTATTTTTATTAATTTAAAGACGTATCCAGCGCACAATCTCAGGAAGTAGTTGATGGTCAGAAACGACCAGAAGATGATTTAACATCAAACGAATTGATGCCGAATTTGGACAATACAAGTTCACCTCGCAGTGGTGCGATAGATATACTCAAAGTAGTCGGCGAGAGTTGGGTGAGCGATTCTGTTCATTCACTAGGCAGCCCAGTCAGTAATAAAATGGAATTTCATACAACAGAACCTAATGAAGACGAGAAACCTGGTATGTTTCTATTTAATATCTCTCATGTTTACTTCACTCGACATTATTTAATATTTTTTAAATACATTCATATGTGTTAGGCTATTATTAGCCTTATGGTTTATATTATTTAACTCTCTTGAGTGTGCTTTCTCATGTCTGTATTGTTTTGGTTGTTATCATTCTTTTATCTCCGAGTTTTTTTATTTCATTTTAGAATTAAATTATTAAATAAATTTTATTATAAGAATATAGGGGCTGGATGCTATAACGTGTTACGCGCCATTTACTTATTTCAAAATTGTTTAAAGTCAGCGGAAAATAACAAGAATGATAAATTGTTGTTATTTAGAAAAGTCGTCAGTTTGTTTCAGAACTGTCAAGTGTCAAGATTGAAATTTGATATTATTTCACTATATAACAAAAATTGACAGCTGTCAACTGTCACAATATCCCTTTAATACCAGATTCGTAATCATAGTAAATAAATTTAATATCTCTGGTACAACCATCTTTATTTAGCCACAGTATTGCAATATGTACTCGCTATACCCATCTCACAATAAAAAACGTCCCTAACGTTAAACTTCCATTCAAACTAACCAAGTGACAATATAATTTGTTTGTTATAAAAGACTTCTTGTTATATACTGAATCTTTATGAGCGAAATGTACTGTAACTTTTTTTCTTTAAATTCTCTATTTATTATACTTTCAATTTACTATTATGTGTTTTGAGAATTGAGTAGTGTAGATTATGGGTCATACTTGTTCTTAGCTCAATATCTTACACTAAATTTTTTTTAATTTATAAATTTTTCATTATGTGGTACAACTTAACATATGTGACGTGTCGCGACAAAAGGGACCTTAGCTCCCAATAGTGAATTTTGCAGGAAAGGCGATTGAAGTAGAGCGTCTCTGATTGGTGGAGAAGTTCTACTAGAATTCAGCCCCACTACTCACTACACATTGATATTTGTCCGCGTTACACGAAGCGCACGAATTGTATGTATATGACCAGTGTAGTTGTATTGGAAAGTGGAATGGGTGCTTTTCTGAACAACCACGTGTAAACACTCAACAAGCTCATTTTTTAAACATTAATAACAAAAAAAATCTCTAAGTAAAAAGATTTTTTTGACGCTTGTATGAGAAAGAGCAACTCAATAAAATATTGAATGATATACATAACTCTCGAAATTAATTTTTTTCAGAGCTAAGGTCCCTTTTGTCGCGGCACGTCACATATATGATACACACTTTCTGAAAATTGACACTTTACTTTTTTTAAAGTCAAAATTTCATCTGTTTTTCAAAAATCGCCTAAATTTTTACACTCGTTCAAAAGATTGGTGGACACCTTAGAGGCCCTTACCCTACTTAACTAAGAATTTTTAATAAACAAATACATAATAGAATTGTCTATCTTATAGGAAATTCTACATTTTTTATGCAGTTTACTATTAAAACCTTTTAACATATGACATTTTAAAGTTAAAAATGAAAGTCATTATTTTTTACAGAAGTACATTTTAATACAACTATTTACAAGTATTACAATAAAAATATAATAATTCAATAATCGATTATTCAAACAATATTAATTAACAAATGCTAAAAAATATTAATTTCAATATTTAACCCATTAAGTCTTATGAAAATCATTGCATGAAAAAATTGGATTAAGAGGCAAACTTAAAAAGAGAGTTATTTTGTTTATAATTTTCAATTTTTTAACTATAATTTGTTGAAACAAATTAATAAAAACATTTTATTTTTAAAAACTGTTGTCCCCAATAGATTCTGTGCAGAAAATTAAGAAATTTTATTACATACCTATGAATTTTTTTTCCAAATGGTATTTTCTTCACAACCTTTTTTAAACCAATTATGCTGCATAAATGGTGTTTCATTCCAAGGATAAAGAAATGATTGCTTTCGCTTGGAATGAAACACCATATTTATTAAGCAAAATTTGTTTAAAATAATTTTTTGAACAAAATACGACTTGGACAAAAATGACTCCTACTAAAATTCCTTAATTTTTTACACAGAATCGATTGGCGTCAAAAATTTTCAAAAATTATCAAATGTTTATTAATTTCTTTGAACAATTGCAAATTAGCCACTTAAGCGGCATTGCGTTTCAATTGGCGTCGTATGAGTAGGTGACAGAAGCGGCAAAAAATGCAAAAATAGCGTTCCTATTTAAATCTCTAAAAAATAATTTTTCTTGTCCTATTCATCTTCATTTATCTCAAATAATAAGAGTATTTTAATTTGGCAAGTTTAACTTGACTACAGACTTTTGAAATCGAGTTCAAGTAGGAACGCCATTTTCGCACTTTTTGCCGCTTCTGCCACTTACTCATGGAACTCCAATTGGAACACCATGCCGCCGAAGTGATTAAAGGAAAAAACAGGTATTTCTTCAATCCAATATGCCTATAAATCAAAATGCTTGTTAATTTCAATCCTATACGATAAATAATTCTATTATTTATTTTTTTAGATTAAAAATGCTTTATGAATTAAGTAAATTAATTGATTGAGTGAAGTCTGTGTATAAATTCGCTCCCGGGCAAATGTCGACTTTAAGTATTTAATATTACGTAAGAACGGCTTTGTCCCCCCCACCACTCCGACGTAAGGCCATGAAGAGATTTTCCAAACCCCCACTCCCCTAAAAACCTTACGAAATTAATGAATGCCCCCTTGCTTAGAATTATTCCAAAATCAATATAACGATGAAATATATTTATTAAATAGTCCTTAATCAGTGAAAAATAACATATTTTGGAGCGAATAATTAGTTAATCTTGACTAATTAAATCAGTCATGTAAATTTACTGATTATATGACACAAACAGTTATCACCTAACAAATGCTACACTACCTGGTTAAAATAACGTGAATTTGATTAACAATCATTTTCAACAAACTTTTCTGAATATAGAGACACAAGTTACAAAATGTGCGCACGAACTGTCGACACGTATCTTCTTAACTACCGAAATTCAAAAGATTTTTTCATCCATGCCGAAACGCAGTCACAAGATAAGAAATATTACAACCATGAACAGCAAATCGTTTTGACATCTGAGCCTATATGATCGCTGAATGCTTCTTCCTTCTTAAAACACTGAATGTTAAATAGCTGTTATTCTTGCTTTGCTGCCTGCTTTGCTATGGTATTTATCACTTTGCAACAGTGTTTCTGTATGGATTTTAAATATCTTTCGAATACTCAGAACTTTTCATAGATAATTTAAGGTTAAATTGTAAAGACTGAACTTATTATATATAATTAAGAAGATATGTGCAAATTTTACATTGCAAATTTACTGAAGAATAATGTGTTATGTAGGAATATTTTCTTTACTCGTCATTATTTAATTTTTTTTAATTGTAACGTCTTTGAATTTTTCGAATGCAGTAAAAATAATAACGAATATAGTATATTTTGATTTATTTAAAGATGTATCCTGCGCACATGCTCAAGAAATACTTGATGGTCACAAACGATCCGAAGATGATTTAACAGCAAACGGAGCGAATCTTTATTTGGACAATACAAGTTCACGTTGCAGTGGCGTGACTGAAATAAATCAAATATTAGATGAGTCTTGGATGAAGAATTCTGTTGAATCGTTAAGTAGCATAGACAGTGAAAGAAGGGAGCATCTTCAATCAACTTTTATCAGTGGAAATTGCTCCAATTCTGAGTTAGAAGTCCCAACAGTGCTTGAAGAAGATACGAAGCATCATGGTAAGTATTAGTTTATTAAAGACTCATATATTTAATTCAATATCTTCAACTCACATCTTTTAGAAAATTTTCGTCAAGTTTGCAATGTCTAACTTGGTAATTTGAACTGCAAATTTGCGGAGTAAAATTAATGAAACTTTGAGTGGCAAAGTAATCCTCCTTTATTTTGTGAAATGAGTGTGAAGGCATTTTCATAGATCTGGCGTTAGTTAATAATTTTTACAATTAAAATTTAATTTATAACATCTAAAAACTCTAACATTTAAGAGACTTGTGTATTCGTAAAAGTATAGGGAGACCCCTTCATTTCTTCATATCTGTAACTACACGGAAATTTTTGTTTAGGGAAAGTTCCCGAACTGTACCTGAACGGTGGATATAAGAAAAATTCTGTACCTTTAACGTACAGAATAAATTTTTTCCGTGTAGTGAGCTTACTTCTTTACACATACGTATTTTGAGTCTTTTGGGTCTCCAAAGACGCAAAACAGAATTTTGGAAAAACTTAAATACAGCAAATCCAGAGGCGCATGATTATTCCCGAAATCCGAATTAGTATAATTATTATTTGTCATAAAATAATTTGTCATAAATACAATTCAATATAAATAGTGGCTGGCATAAAACTAATAGGTAATAAATATCATTTAACACAAAACATTTTGTCTATAATTCTTATTTATTATATTAGGTATTTAACATATATTATATTTGACATAATAGTAATTTAACATAATCTTAAATATACATAAACCTTATTCAACACAAATCTTATTTAACTTGAATCACTTTTAATATAAAAATTAATTGTTTCAAATCTGTTGTAAAGTAAAGTTAACTAAGTAAAATTTTGAGATAACATGAAAATAAGTTGACATATGATTTGTTCAACATAGAAGTCATTTGTTATAGAATTAAAATTATATAAATTTTATTAGTTTTATGTATTATTAGACATATATTGAATTTTCTATACATTTATTTTCTAGTAAAACTCATTTAACCTAAGTCTCATTGACCATAACAGTTATAAACATATTTTTCATTTGGATTAAATTTCGTTTGATATATATTAAATTTGTCATAAAAATTAATTGTCAAAATATTTCTTTAATATAAAACTCAGTAGTAATAATTTTGATTAACTATAAATTTCCAATAATATACTAGTAGCTTGTCTTAAAATGCAATTAACATATATTTTATTGCATATAACATTTCATTTTAATAAATGTAATTTATATTAAAACTCATATATAGTTAATTTTATTTAACAAAAAAGTCAATTAGCATAAGTTTTACTTGAGTTATAATTCATTTGTCGTAAATATAATTCAATATAAATTTTATATGCTATAATTGTTTTTATCTTATAAAATTTGTTTTTAACAATTTCCATTTAACATACACTTCATTAATAATATATATCATTTCACTATATTGTTAATTGAGATAATTTAAATTTGTAATAAATTTAGTTAACATAAATAACTTTTGCCATAAAATTAATTTATTATAATTTTCCTATACCACAAATGCTATTTTTTATAAGTTTTATTTACCTCACAACTTATTTGGCAGAAGTAATACAAGATATAAATTATAGTTGATATAACTATAATATGACACATTTCTGAGTTAATACTTGTTTCATTTGTTATTATTGGCAATTAACAAAATGTTAATTTGCAATAAAAATCATATGACAAAAATATCATTTATTGTAAAACTCATATATTATAATATATTATTGACCTAAATTACAACTGTTATAAGTTTCATTTATCATGAACCACGTTTGACATAAATTTAAAACGATATAAATTTAATACAATATAAGTAACATTTAACATAATTTTTAGATAGCATAAGTTTTATTTTTAATAAAGTTCACTTTTTATAAGTATAATTTAATATAATTCTTACTTACCATATTTTTAATTTGAAATATATTCCACTTGACATAAGCATCATTTCATATAATTTTTAATAAACATAAATTTTTTTAATATAAGTGTCCATTTATATAAATATTTTTTGCCTTAAAGAGCAAATGTCATAATTTTTATATTACATAAAAAATAATTATCATAAATTTTATTTGTTATAAAAACCATATATTATAAATTTTATAAAATATAAATTTCATATGATATAAGTATTACTTGACATCACTTTTTGTCGACACAAGTCTCGTTATATATAAAATGCACTCAACATATTGATTATTTCACCTAATTTTTATTTGACATAATTTTTATTTAGAATAAATGTCACTTCACAAAAGTCTCACTTAACATAAAATTTATATATGTATACTTTTCAATCAAGTTTCCCATCCGTGAGTGTTGTACTTGTTACTTTCGCATAGTCGGTAAAGTAGAATAGGTGGCGCTCTTTAATACTTCTTGATCATGATATTCATTAGCGGGAATTTTTAAGATTGAATATTACTTTTCAAATACTTTTAATTGTAATAACAAATATTATTATTAGTTAAATAGCTGGATAGTAATGATCTCCAAAAGGACAAATCCTTTTTGGATTACTTGTATAAACAATATTTTTACAGATTGTGGTTCAAAAAGGTAAGTTTTTAAATTTTAATATTAATTAATTAAACAAATTTTATATTTTCCCCATTGGACCAGAGCGAAGTTAAACTTTACTAAATTAAAATTTTGTTAATGACTTTGTTAAAAACTATTATTTTTAATATTAATATTCATTATATATGAACACATAATGTTGTCTTGAAATGTTTTGAATGTTTAAATGAATCAACTTTCTTCTTTTTTATTATTAAGCTTAAAACACATATGATAACATATATTAGTTACAATAGTAAGTATATTAACATTTATATTTCTAAAAAAAGAACTTTTAAAAATTAATCTCTTAATGTTCTTTGTGTACTAAATTGAATCTTGCTTAGGAAGAAAAATATCTAATTTATAATAAAGAATATATCCATTCTTCATGCAGTCCAAAATAACTATATACTCACACAGAATAAAATATTGCTGTAAGTTTCTCCTCAGTTTCAATAAATGATCATAAACTTACAATTTCAAGTTAAGGTAAAGGT
Source organism: Leptopilina drosophilae (assembly GCA_032873175.1). Classification (NCBI taxonomy): domain Eukaryota; kingdom Metazoa; phylum Arthropoda; class Insecta; order Hymenoptera; family Figitidae; genus Leptopilina; species Leptopilina drosophilae. Next base: position 50,252,119 of record CM065483.1, on the reverse strand, counting down.
GAAATTGGATTCAAATGTTTGCTATTAGGAAGCTTACTAATAAACCTGATTATATATAATATTCTTCTATTTTTCATAATCAATATTTTTTAGATTTTTTATATTCTTGTTAATAAAGGTAAGTTTTCCAATTGCAAATATTAAATTTAAAAAATTCAACTATTTATTTATAATTAAACACTAGAAGTTAAATTGAATGAAATAAAAATAAATTTGTCTTTTTTCTATATGAAATGAACGTCCAAATTGTGAGTCATTAACTTTCTTTAACAATAAAATTTATTACAATGTTTTGCATTTTAGCATATTGAATTACAATTTTTAAAAGTATTAACACTTAATAATAAATGCTATAAAGACATTTAAAAAGAATTTTTTAAATTAATCTTTGAATTTATTAAAATTAAATTATACGTAAAAATTATAAAAATAATTTTATTACAATATTAACGAAGAGAATTGTTTGCAATAAATTAATTATTTTTGTGATTGTTGCATCCCGTACATCACTGAAACTTTCCTAAAAATTTAACTTAAAACGTTACTGAAGATTTAAATAAAAATTTTCAAATTTTCTCTTATAGGCGAAAATGTGACTTACGACTTTCCTTGAAAATTTAAATTAAATTTTTAGTTTGAATTTTTTTTAATTTTTAGGAAAGTTTTACGCTAAATATTTATTGAAGTGGGACATTTAAATCCTTACAAAATTTGCACTAAACTTTTCAAGTAAATACTTCGAAGTTTGCAAGTAAATATTTAATAAATTTTTAGGAAAGTGTCGTTGCTATGTGGAATATTTCAGAATAGAAAATATTGGTATTCTTGTTGCTATTAATATAAGGAAGTTTTCTAAATTCTCTATTGAATAAAATATTCACAATAATAAATGTATTGTTTTTATTACATAAAATTCTTTATGATAAAACATTATATACAAATTTAAAATATTAAAATGGGTTTAAGATACTGGATACTTTCTTATTATCATTATATTCTCGTGTCGGCAAACTAGTCAATTCTTATCAATTATAATTATAAATGAAATTCTAAAATTATGAAAATTATACTCTTATTAACGTTTATTATGCTTGGATTGGTGATTTGGATATTCCTGGAATATTTTAGGAATGTTAATGAATATGTAGTGGACATCTTAAGGATTTAAAAATCTCCTTTAGCATGTGGATATTTGTAAGACACCTCAGAAATATTTTTAAATATCCGGTGCTATTAGGGTAGTCTTACATTTCGAATTGTAGTAAAAGTACTAATGTTATATTGTACAAACCACTAAATGTAATTAAAAATCGATTTTGATTAAAACGTATGTAATTTTCTATAAACTGTAAAGGTGTTTGTCGCTGAGGTGCTTGTAATCTTGCCCAACCGTCGATTATAAATTGATTTCGCATTACGATTATTGCTTTTTTTGCTCGAGTGACTGTATTTCCACTCTCAAGGGACAGCAAATCACACTTTACTCCTTCTTGATAACTGGTCAATTTCTCTGAAAGAAAAATATAAATAAGAATTTACGAAATAAAACTATAACAGTAATACTAACTTATTTTAAGTTCAGGCGATTCTTCTGAAAGTGACATTTTTTAAGTCTGCATGAATTTTACAAAATCTCCTCTTTAATAATTAATTACAATTTCCATAGTAAAAATTTAATACTTATCATGTGAAACCAAATTAAGCAATTTTATTTATAAAAAAGAGAGAAATTCAGCTAGATGTTTATTTCTAATAGAGAAATTTGCGAATGAAATAAAACTAATCTAATAGAGAAACACAACAAAGTCAATATTTTTCAAAGAAGAAAACTTTAATATTTTTAACAATTAATTTTAAAATTAAAGTTTTAAGGTCATTACTCTTCATAGTCTGCTATGTATTAAAAAAAGTAAAACATAAATTTTAAAAAGCTATGCAGTAATTGACTTTTTAATTTAATAACTCTTATTCTAGGACATGTTGACTTCGATGTGAAAAGACAATACTTACTAGCAAATATCCATACGCTTGGATGAATACCGAAGTGATCTTTTAATGTTTTATGATAGGACTCTATAGTGTTGTTAGTTCTATGAGGCATTCCATAAACACTAAAGACTCTTGGTGTTACAATTCTTAACCATTGCCTTTCATAGTAACGAAAAAATGAAGACATTCTTATTTTACATTGCGCGCTTTTCGTTCTTTTTATAGCATAATAAGTTTCTCTGATGACGTCAGGTCAGGAGGAAGAGCTAATGCCATTATTTGACGCATTGTGTGTTTAGCCTCTGCATTTCGATTTAAGTACCATTTAAGTCCTAATTTGACTCCCTTGCGATAATTTGCCTAGAAATTGAAATTAATGTTTTTTCATATTTTGCTTTCTCATCGAAGCATGCTTGCAGGGTTGCCATAGGTCAGAGAAATCAGCGGTAAATCAAGGAAAGTAGAATTTTATTGCTCAAGCTGCGGTTTCACCCCTGCAGGTTGCCTGACTGCGCAGGCAGGAGCAACGAGAATAAGAGAGATATTTCAATTCATTGACTTTTTTACTCTTACACGTTATCATGGCAACTTGCAGAGGTGTAACACCAGCTTGAGGGAATTCAGGAATTTTTATTAATAGTATCAAAAAACTTTTAAAAATTTATAAGAAAATTATAAGTTTATGGTGTCTTTTTTGTTTCCCTTATAAACTATAAAACTAACACAAATTCTAAAAAATTCTAAAACAAAACCCTCAAAACATTTTTTATTTATAACAGAATACATATTTTTTAATATTTTCTTCAATTATTTTAAAAGTTTTAACGAAATTATCTTGATAAATAATCAAAAATTTTCAAAGAAACATTTTATTATTGTTAAGGGCATTTGAACCTTGCTGACGTCACAAATGACAAATTTTAACATTGAATTTTGCCAGTCGTCTAGTTTTGACAATTATGAATATTTTATGTTGAAAATTTGCAGAGAAGTTTAAAATAACATACTCTTGAGGTGGTAGGTGTTTATTTTTAAAAATTTTGTTGAAAAAAATTTTTTTAAACAAATTAAAAATTGCATGTGTTGAATGAACGCGGTAGCCTAATGTCAGGCGCCTCAGAGTATTGGTGAGCACGTTGCGGGGTAATTTTGAATACTTTCAACATGATTACATAAAATTCGTACGAAAAGTAAACAAATTATTTGAAAAAATTAAAAAGAAATAATAATAATAATAATCTATAAAATATAAAATAGAAAATTTCAATTTTTTTGCATGATATAAATTATTACTTTATTTTATTAGATTTTAAATATGCAGGTAAGTGGAAATTGATATTATTATTGTTATATTATATATACAATGTATATTATCAATGTTTTAAATTATAGAAATAAAGGAGGTAACGTATACTTTTATAATTAATCTTATTCTTTATTACATATAAACAACAGATTTATTTACCTATATTATTCATATATCTCTTGTCAGCTGGCTCCTCTTGCACATAGTTATACGCCTTTCAAACAAAAGTAAAAATTAATTTATTATTAAAAAACAATTATATTACGATGAGGAAAAGTGAATTTTTGAATACCATAATATATAAAATTTATGCATATAATTCAGTGAATGATTTACACAGTAGGAATTACAATATGTTTAACTGATTTTGACTTTCTTATAGTATTACAATTATAAATTAAAGTTGTCGATTGTTTTAATTAAAGTTTATTCAATGTAAGTAAATGATTTTTTCATCAAAATTAATTAAATTATTCGTTATTTTATAAAAAAAAGTCTCAGAAAATTTTATAGAAAGCATACTATTGTTACACCTCTGTTATGATGCACTCACACCGCTGATCACTGTATGCCTGTCTATTAATTGTCATGATAATATTCAAAATTAAAGTTTAATTGACAATATGCAAATCTATTTTGAGCAAAAAAGGCGTAAAGTTATGTATGCGCCTTTAATAGTTCAGTAAGTGGCGCTAATTCTACAATTACAGGCCAACGCAGAATAGATCTGTAACCGGAACCGCAATCGTAAGCGTAACCGTAAGAATGAGTTAAAGAAGGATAGGTATATTGTTTATCCTTCTCTAACTTCCGGTTACAGATCTATTCTGCGTTGGCCTTACATTGCGAATGTCTTTCGCGAACGCAATGCATGGGTTAGAAAAGGACAGAGACATATTTGTTTCCTTTTCTATATCATGTATCTCGTTTGCGAAGAAATTCCGGGTTCGTCAAAACTAGTATGTCTGCCTACAGATTGCTATGATAATATTCGAAAATTATGTTTAATTTACAATACGCAAATCTATTTTGAGCAAAAAAGACGCCCAGTTGTATATGTGCCTTTAATAGTCCAGCAAGTGGCGCTAATTATACAATTGCATTGCGAATGTCTTTCGCGAACGCAATACATGGGTTAGAAAAGCACAGAGACATATTTGTTTCCTTTTCTATCTCATGTATCTCGTTTGTGAAGAAATTCCGGGTTCGTCAAAACTAGTATGTCTGCCTACAGATTGCCATGATAATATTCGAAAATTATGTTTAATTTACAATATGCAAATCTATTTTAAGCAAAAAAGACGCCCAGTTGTATATGTGCCTTTAATAGTCCAGCAAGTGGCGTTAATTCTACAATTTCATAGCGAATGTCTTTCGCGAACGCAATGCATGGGTTAGAAAAGAACAGAGACATATTTGTTTCCTTTTCTATCTCATGTATCTCGTTTGCGAAGAAATTCCGGGTTCGTCAAAACTAGTATGTCTGCCTACAGATTGCCATGATAATATTCGAAAATTATGTTTAATTTACAATATGCAAATCTATTTTGAGCAAAAAAGACGCCCAGTTATATATGTGCCTTTAATGGCACGGTCACACCTCGGCTGCCTGCCTGCCTGCAGGTCGTCATGGCAATACATAAGAGTAAGAGGGTCAGACAATTTAAATTATTCGTCTCCTCTCTCCTACTCCCGTGGCGGCTGCCTGCGCAGGCAGGCAGGCAGCTGAGGTGTGACCGTGCCATTATAGTCCAGCAAGTGGCGCTAATTATACAATTGCATTGCGAATGTCTTTCGCGAACGCAATACATGGGTTAGAAAAGCACAGAGACATATTTGTTTCATTTTCTATCTCATGTATCTCGTTTGTGAAGAAATTGCGGGTTCGTCAAAACTAGTATGTCTACCTACAGATTGCTATGATAATATTCGAAAATTATGTTTAATTTACAATACGCAAATCTATTTTGTGCAAAAAAGACGCCCAGTTGTATATGTGCCTTTAATAGTCCAGCAAGTGGCGCTAATTCTACAATTGCATTGCGAATGTCTTTTGCGAACGCAATACATGGGTTAGAAAAGCACAGAGTTATTGTTGTGTCCTTTTCTAACATATCCTCTGCGTTTGCGCACAACTTTACAAAGCAGTTGTGCGTAGGTGTTTGTTCAACTAAGAATTTGGTGGATAAATTACTATATTTTGCAAAATTTTACAGTTTAGAATATTAAAAACCTATATTTTCGAAAAAATCGATATCAAATATTGTTATTTGAATTTTTGTGTATCTTTTAGAGACTTATTCATACAAGAACTGTTTCAAGTCTAATACACATTACAGATGAAAAAACAATACGTTTCAAATTCTGACCCCTACTTTATTTTGAAACAATTATAAATTAACGTTGGGTCGGGTGGTCCCATACCGACCTCCTAAAAGGCAAAGGCTAAAAATGTGTTTTTTTGTTTTCGTCTAACTTTTTTTTTGAATAAAGGAACTATTTTTGAATGTTTCTTGACAATTGCCGAGGTTTCTGATTGTCATTAATGAAAGATCCAAAGAAAAAGCGAAAGTTTACGTTTTTAACTTCCTCAAAGTGGGTGGTCCGAAACCGACCCCCCATGGTCTGAAACCAACCCCCATTTTTGGGGAGGGAAATCTCAAGAAAAATTAAGATATCAAAAAACTGATAGTAATTAAAATAAAATCCAACAGTCTGTAATGAGCTATTAAATTATTTTGACTCAACACAAGAAAAAAAAAGTTTAAATTTTAACCTGATTTTGGGGTAAAAATTCGCTGCAACAAAATTTCACCTAGGTGAGGGCGCCACTGTCTATGTGACTTAGCATTGGTTAAAATTACCCGTAACAAAATTTATACCACCTTTTTTCTGTGAATTTAAATACATTTTTGGTTTTGCTTGTTTTAATTTAAAAAAAACCCTTTTTTTAGTAAAATATATACAAAATTTGTTTTTAATCTTTCTTCGTTTCTGTACCTAACTGCTTCAAATGAAGTCGAAAAGTACAACGTTTTTTTAATGCATATCGCCTTGTCAAGAACATTTTGCAACTGACAATAAAATATTTAACCAAAATAAAATTAAAGATAAGTAATATGTGCGGTGATTGCTAGTAAAATAATTTATAAATACCTACAAAATAAAAGTAAATATGCAAAACCTATTCTCACTTCATGTGAACAATAAAAAAGAAGAGAATAAACAATTACAATTTAAAAATATGGGGGGTAGGGTTGGGACCACCCTTCCTTATATCCGACAAAGCGATCTTTTTTCTAAAATTGCGCTTTTTAATTAATAAACCTGTATTTTTCAAAGTTAATTTTTGGATGTTATTTTATTGAGTTATTTGAAGCAAAAAAAAATAGAGTAGTCATATAAACTTTTTTTGATGGATTTTAATCAGTACATTAATTAAAAAAGCATGATTCGATGTATAAGATATTGTACATGAAGAAAAGTTAATAAAATAAGATTCGACAATTTAGTTCAAAATTAGTAAATTGCGATTATCTCGAAATCTAAAACCGACATATTATTAACTTTTTCCTGTTTATTTTTTAAATAAAGTAATACAAAGTTCACACTTACCTTATTCATTTTTTAAAATGACATCTCATTACGCTATTTATTCTTATAATTTTCATTTTACTATTTTGTAATGTTTTTATTTTTTAAACAAATTTTAAAATGTATTGTGGTTAATTTAAGATCTTAATAAATATCTACAACAAATAAGTTACTAGCAAATAAATAAGACTATAAAAATGATGATTAAGAAATGACAATGTAAAAAGGAGCTTATTAAATTTTCATGATAAACTAAAGTCACTTATAAACAAAAAATTGTTTTCTTTAAATTATAACAAGTAGATTCTTTCAAATTTATATGTGTCAACAAAATTAAAGAATTTTGTAACTTAACAGAAATTTTAAATAGGGAATTTTCAAGTACAAGAAAAACTACAATTTCTTCTCTTCAACAAAGCATATTACATTACTATTATCTATGAACATTATCGTGCAAGTCTTATAAAAAATATATATTGTAATATGTCTGTTGAAGGTCACACATTACATTGTATTATCAATGCAGTATTACCAAAATGTTCAAATACATTTATTATCAAAATTTTGAACATTGAGGCAATATTGCTATAATACGATTTTTTACATTATATTGCTTTAATTATTATAATTATACAATTACATTAATAGAAATCATTAGAACATTTTACAATAAAATTAAGTTGCAGTCTACACTTAGGATTTGTTTAAAACTAAAATATAAAATTAAAATAATTCAATGAATCTTAATAATTCCTTAAAATCTTCTTCTTCTTTTGTTTATGGCTTTTTGCTAGGCAATAGTGCAAAAAAGCTAATTCTTTAAAGAATAGCGTTGTTTCTTGCGTATCCTTTCACAAACTCTTTGCGATCCACTCAAAGATTGTTATCCAGTTAACTTTCTGGAACAAAGGCAACATATATGAATAGCAAAAATTATATTATAAAAATGACAAAATATATAATTAATACTCTGCTTATTTTAAAATACAATTAATTGACAGAAATTTGACTCATATTCTATTGATTGTTTACATTCATATATGTAAAACTTATTTAAACCACAAAATGGTAATAGTTTTTTGTATGAATTTCACTTATTAAAGTTTTTATTTTCTTATATTTTGTATGAAGAATTTTACGAGCTAAGTTTTTATAAAACAAATATTTGTTGAAATATTTTGTGTAATTCGACCTCCTTCTTTACAAAATCTGTATTTCTTACTTTCTACTATAAAATATAGATAACATTTTTGGTTTCTTATTTTTTAACATATTTTAGTTTACTAGAAAAGATTTTTTTTTATTATATTTTTTAATTTCAGCTTCTTTTTTTATATTTCACATCTTTTGTTTTATTCTTTCTTTCAATTTATAGTTGTATAATTATTAATTTACTTAAATTTTTTTCTCTTTTTTGCATTTTACAGTTATAACTTACTGCCACCATATATAAATTGTGTTTATAGTATCTTGTTTTATTTTGGTTTGACTTTTTAGAATGTTTCATTTTTAATTCTACTTTTCTTTATATTACATTTTATGTGTAAATAAATGGTATATTCACCAATGATTTGATTGGCAGCTGTAGAAGTTCAAAAAAGTCCAAATGTAATCTTTGTTTTCTCAGTTAAAAGGAATACCACAAAGATATCAAAAATAAAGCACAATTGAGCCTTTTTGAGACTTATATTGCAGCTAATCTAACATTGCATTGATGTATATACTTTAAATTCAGTTTTCATAAATCTACACATGGAGTAGGCTATAGAATAGTGATTTCATTTATCTGTTCTCTTTTTTCTTTATATAATTAACAAAAAATTATCAGCTTACTTCATTTTTTTTTTCATTTTTACTTTGCTTTTATAAGAATTTTTTTTCTTTGTATATTAATTTGAGGAAATTTTATTTTATTTAAGTCATGAATGAACTTCTTTTATTCCTTCATGTATTGTATGATTTCAATGTTTTAGTATCATATTTCATTATTTCCAGTCAAAAAAGAGATACAATTTTTTAGATTTCAATGTTTTTTAAAATTTCGAAATGTATTTTCTATTTTCATATATTTATTATGTGTAAAAAAAAGTAAAGACGTCAGTGAATGATTAATAGTGGCAGAATTTCAAAAAGCTCAGATATGCTAATTTTCATTCTTCTCACTAAGTTCGAAAGAATCTTTCAAAATATGACGAGTATGAAAAATTACAAAAGTTTGCCTTCTAGAGAATTTCACAGTTGCTACTGATCAACCACTAATGAATTTACTTAATTTTTTTTTAACTTTTCATTTATTTAATTGACAAATTCAATAATTGTTATTATTTGTTATTACTTTTTTATTAATATATTTTTGCATTTTATTATTTTATTTTTATAATAGAAATTTTTAATTTCACATTTTTCAAATCAATAAATTAAATATTTTCATTCTTTTAATCATGATAGCAAATTTGTTCAATGAATAATTTATTGTTTACATTTTTTTCTTTTCCTTTAAAACTGCTTTATTTTTCTATTTCTAGTCAAAATACGAAGGTGAAGCTTACTTTTTCTTCAAAACATATTGTTCTAAATCCTTTTCATTTGTTTATATAAATTTAAAACATTGTATTATAAACATTGCGTATAATAGGCAATTTATGGTCCAATATATTCTTGCTATTACTAATTATCAGTCTGCAGTAATTACTTAATAATTACGCTGCAAAAGTAACAGACAGAATATATAACCTATTACCATGTTTTACGCAAGTTGTCAACAATACTTTATTATGTTTTATATAGTTTGAAAATATTTTATTTTGTCCACACTTATTTTTTAACATAAAATTTAAAAATTAAATAATCTTTTTTTATTCAACTTTATAAAAAGATATTTTTTACATTGGACTAGTTATTGCTATTTTGGTATAACTTTTCTTGGCTTTTAGGATACTTTTTGTTATAATTTTAGCTGCTTTGCAGTAGAATATTGTATTTCATTTCACAGGTCTATTTTATTTTTTTTTTAAATAAGATTTTGTAATTTTATTTTGTTTCACTTGCATCTTACATATGATTTACACATATATTCATTAAAAAAATATATTAAAGGTTTCTTTTAATTATCAATTTATGGTTACCATTTCATTCTTTTTCTTTAGTCACTCTATTTCAAGTTCGAGTTTGAAGTTCCTTCTATTTGTTTATTTAAGTTAACAACATTATATTATGAACACTGCATACAATAGGCAATTAATACGTTAATATATTCTTGCTATTACTAATTCTCAGTCTGCAGTAATTACTTAATAATTACGCTGCAAAAGTAACAGAGAGAATATATAACCTATTACCATATTTTACGCAAGCTGTCCACAATACTTTATTATTTTTTATATACAACACAAAATGTTTTCATATTACAATTTAAGAGAAGATGAGCCTTTTTCTTTAACTTTATAAAATATTATTTCATAAAATTAAAAAATGTTGTTATATATTGAAAAACATCACCTTAAAAATTTGTTTCCTCTCCTTTGAAGATATTTACTGTTAATGCTGTAGTCTTTCTTTCAATCAATTTTAACATTTCATAACAGCTACCTAAAATTAAGAACACAACTGATTTGATTATTAATAAAACGTTATTTGCATGCTTTCAAATTCTTCTGAACACACTACAATACAAATGTAACTTATTTACTAACTCATATTTTTTATAAGTACTTTCAGTTTACTAACCCAATCAACAGAATCCATTTTGCATTTTTGGGGATTAATTTTAAATTAGAAGGACGTTTCATTTCCAAAAATGCCATTTTAAACATTTACTTTGTACAGAATTAGATTCTTTTTCCATCATAGCCATCCAAATCTGCCTCTGCAACAAATTAATATACACCAGCAATAGGCCACTACCAAATAGAAAATAAAAACTATATGTTTAAAAATTACATTATGTTCTTTAAGAATCTAAATGGACACAAAAAATATTTAACATTTACTCCATAATTGTTAAAAACAGAATATTGACTCAAATTAACGAGCTACAACACATTAAAGCATTAAACAGATGGGAAATATTTTTTATAACGATCGACCGATAAACATAAATTTATATTTGCAGGCGAAATCTGTAATCGCGAAAGCGCGACCCGTAAAGTTTTTCCAAAATTCAAAAAACGAGCGAAACAAGAAGTTTTTCTAAAATACCGAAAGCACGTTTACATTTCTTTGTATGCATTTTGTACTACCAAATTAACGAGTTTTAAAATTAAAGAACAGGGCAGACGGAAAATATTTTTTTATAACGAACGGCCGATAAACATAAATTTATATTTGCAGGCGAAATATGAAATCGCGAAAGCGCGACCCGTAAAGTTTGTCCAAAATTCAAAAAACGAGCGAACCAAAAAGTTTTTTTAAAATACCGGAAGCACGATTACATTTCTTTGTATGCATTTTGTTTTACGGTTTTTTACCAATTTAACGAGTTATAACGATCGACCGATAAACATAAATTTATATTTGCAGGCGAAATCTGAAATCGCGAAAGCGCGACCCGTAAAGTTTTTCCAAAATTCAAAAAACGAGCGAAACAAAAAGTTTTCCTGAAATACCGAAAGCACGATTACATTTCTTTGTATGCATTTTGTTTTACGTCTTTTTAACAATTTAAATTGTATTAATATTAAATAACAGGGCAGACGGAAAATATATTTTTATAACGAACGTCCGATAAACATAAATTTATATTTGCAGGCAAAATCTGAAATCGCGAAAGCGCGACCCGTAATGTTTTTCCAACATTCAAAAAACGAGCGAAACAAGAAGTTTTTCTGAAATACCGAAAGCACGATTACATTTCTTTGTATGCATTTTGTACTACCAAATTAACGAGTTTTAAAATTAAAGAACAGGGCAGACGAAAAATATTTTTTTATAACGAACGACCGATAAACATAAATTTATATTTGCAGGCAAAATCTGAAATCGCGAAAGCGCGACACGTAAAGTTTTTCCAACATTCAAAAAACGAGCGAAACAAAAAGTTTTCCTGAAATACCGAAAGCACGATTACATTTCTTTGTATGCATTTTGTTTTACGGTTTTTTACCAATTTAAAGAGTTTTAAAATTAAAGAACAGGGCAGACGGAAAATATTTTTTTATAACGAACGGCCGATAAACATAAATTTATATTTGCAGGCAAAATCTGAAATCGTGAAAGCGCGACCCGTAAAGTTTTTTCAAAATTCAAAAAACGAGCGAAACTAAAAGTTTTTCTAAAATACCGAAAGCACGTTTACATTTCTTTGTATGCATTTTGTACTACCAAATTAACGAGTTTTAAAATTAAAGAACAGGGCAGACGGAAAATATTTTTTTATAACGAACGACCGATAAACATAAATTTATATTTGCAGGCGAAATCTGAAATCGCGAAAGCGCGACCCGTAAAGTTTTTCCAACATTCAAAAAACGAGCGAAACAAGAAGTTTTTCTGAAATACCGAAAGCACGATTACATTTCTTTGTATGCATTTTGTACTACCAAATTAACGAGTTTTAAAATTAAAGAACAGGGCAGACGAAAAATATTATTTTATAACGAACGACCGATAAACATAAATTTATATTTGCAGGCAAAATCTGAAATCGCGAAAGCGCGACACGTAAAGTTTTTCCAACATTCAAAAAACGAGCGAAACAAAAAGTTTTCCTGAAATACCGAAAGCACGATTACATTTCTTTGTATGCATTTTGTTTTACGGTTTTTTACCAATTTAAAGAGTTTTAAAATTAAAGAACAGGGCAGACGGAAAATATTTTTTTATAACGAACGGCCGATAAACATAAATTTATATTTGCAGGCAAAATCTGAAATCGTGAAAGCGCGACCCGTAAAGTTTTTTCAAAATTCAAAAAACGAGCGAAACTAAAAGTTTTTCTAAAATACCGAAAGCACGTTTACATTTCTTTGTATGCATTTTGTACTACCAAATTAACGAGTTTTAAAATTAAAGAACAGGGCAGACGGAAAATATTTTTTTATAACGAACGGCCGATAAACATAAATTTATATTTGCAGGCGAAATCTGAAATCGCGAAAGCGCGACCCGTAAAGTTTGTCCAAAATTTAAAAAACGAGCGAAACAAAAAGTTTTCCTGAAATACCGAAAGCACGATTACATTTCTTTGTATGCATTTTGTTTTAACGGTTTTTTACCAATTTAAAGAGTTTTAAAATTAAAGAACAGGGCAGACGGAAAATATTTTTTTATAACGAACGGCCGATAAACATAAATTTATATTTGCAGGCGAAATCTGAAATCGCGAAAGCGCGACCCGTAAAGTTTGTCCAAAATTTAAAAAACGAGCGAAACAAGAAGTTTTCCTGAAATACCGAAAGCACGATTACATTTCTTTGTATGCATTTTGTACTACCAAATTAACGAGTTTTAAAATTAAAGAACAGGGCAGACGGAAAATATTTTTTTATAACGAACGACCGATAAACATAAATTTATATTTGCAGGCGAAATCTGAAATCGCGAAAGCGCGACCCGTAAAGTTTGTCCAAAATTCAAAAAACGAGCGAAACAAAAAGTTTTTTTAAAATACCGGAAGCACGATTACATTTCTTTGTATGCATTTTGTTTTACGGTTTTTTACCAATTTAACGAGTTATAACGATCGACCGATAAACATAAATTTATATTTGCAGGCAAAATCTGAAATCGCGAAAGCGCGACACGTAAAGTTTTTCCAACATTCAATAAACGAGCGAAACAAAAAGTTTTCCTGAAATACCGAAAGCACGATTACATTTCTTTGTATGCATTTTGTTTTACGGTTTTTTACCAATTTAAAGAGTTTTAAAATTAAAGAACAGGGCAGACGGAAAATATTTTTTTATAACGAACGGCCGATAAACATAAATTTATATTTGCAGGCAAAATCTGAAATCGTGAAAGCGCGACCCGTAAAGTTTTTTCAAAATTCAAAAAACGAGCGAAACTAAAAGTTTTTCTAAAATACCGAAAGCACGTTTACATTTCTTTGTATGCATTTTGTACTACCAAATTAACGAGTTTTAAAATTAAAGAACAGGGCAGACGGAAAATATTTTTTTATAACGAACGGCCGATAAACATAAATTTATATTTGCAGGCAAAATCTGAAATCGCGAAAGCGCGACCCGTAAAGTTTTTCCAAAATTCAAAAAACGAGCGAAACAAAAAGTTTTCCTGAAATACCGAAAGCACGATTACATTTCTTTGTATGCATTTTGTTTTACGGTTTTTTACCAATTTAAAGAGTTTTAAAATTAAAGAACAGGGCAGACGGAAAATATTTTTTTATAACGAACGGCCGATAAACATAAATTTATATTTGCAGGCGAAATCTGAAATCGCGAAAGCGCGACCCGTAAAGTTTTTCCAACATTCAAAAAACGAGCGAAACAAGAAGTTTTTCTGAAATACCGAAAGCACGATTACATTTCTTTGTATGCATTTTGTACTACCAAATTAACGAGTTTTAAAATTAAAGAACAGGGCAGACGGAAAATATTTTTTTATAACGAACGGCCGATAAACATAAATTTATATTTGCAGGCGAAATCTGAAATCGCGAAAGCGCGACCCGTAAAGTTTGTCCAAAATTCAAAAAACGAGCGAAACAAAAAGTTTTCCTGAAATACCGAAAGCACAATTACATTTCTTTGTATGCATTTTGTTTTACGGTTTTTTACCAATTTAAAGAGTTTTAAAATTAAAAAACAGGGCAGACGGAAAATATTTTTTTATAACGAACGGCCGATAAACATAAATTTATATTTGCAGGCGAAATCTGAAATCGCGAAAGCGCGACCCGTAAAGTTTGTCCAAAATTTAAAAAACGAGCGAAACAAGAAGTTTTCCTGAAATACCGAAAGCACGATTACATTTCTTTGTATGCATTTTGTACTACCAAATTAACGAGTTTTAAAATTAAAGAACAGGGCAGACGGAAAATATTTTTTTATAACGAACGACCGATAAACATAAATTTATATTTGCAGGCGAAATCTGAAATCGCGAAAGCGCGACCCGTAAAGTTTGTCCAAAATTCAAAAAACGAGCGAAACAAAAAGTTTTTTTAAAATACCGGAAGCACGATTACATTTCTTTGTATGCATTTTGTTTTACGGTTTTTTACCAATTTAACGAGTTATAACGATCGACCGATAAACATAAATTTATATTTGCAGGCAAAATCTGAAATCGCGAATGCGCGACACGTAAAGTTTTTTTCCAACATTCAAAAAACGAGCGAAACAAAAAGTTTTCCTGAAATACCGAAAGCACGATTACATTTCTTTGTATGCATTTTGTTTTACGGTTTTTTACCAATTTAAAGAGTTTTAAAATTAAAGAACAGGGCAGACGGAAAATATTTTTTTATAACGACGACCGATAAACATAAATTTATATTTGCAGGCAAAATCTGAAATCGCGAAAGCGCGACCCGTAAAGTTTTTCCAACATTCAAAAAACGAGCGAAACAAGAAGTTTTCCTGAAATACCGAAAGCACGATTACATTTCTTTGTATGCATTTTGTACTACCAAATTAACGAGTTTTAAAATTAAAGAACAGGGCAGACGGAAAATATTTTTTCATAACGAACGACCGATAAACATAAATTTATATTTGCAGGCGAAATCTGAAATCGCGAAAGCGCGACCCGTAAAGTTTGTCCAAAATTCAAAAAACGAGCGAAACAAAAAGTTTTTTTAAAATACCGGAAGCACGATTACATTTCTTTGTATGCATTTTGTTTTACGGTTTTTTACCAATTTAACGAGTTATAACGATCGACCGATAAACATAAATTTATATTTGCAGGCAAAATCTGAAATCGCGAAAGCGCGACACGTAAAGTTTTTCCAACATTCAAAAAACGAGCGAAACAAAAAGTTTTCCTGAAATACCGAAAGCACGATTACATTTCTTTGTATGCATTTTGTTTTACGGTTTTTTACCAATTTAAAGAGTTTTAAAATTAAAGAACAGGGCAGACGGAAAATATTTTTTTATAACGAACGGCCGATAAACATAAATTTATATTTGCAGGCGAAATCTGAAATCGCGAAAGCGCGACCCGTAAAGTTTGTCCAAAATTTAAAAAAAGAGCGAAACAAGAAGTTTTCCTGAAATACCGAAAGCACGATTACATTTCTTTGTATGCATTTTGTACTACCAAATTAACGAGTTTTAAAATTAAAGAACAGGGCAGACGGAAAATATTTTTTTATAACGAACGACCGATAAACATAAATTTATATTTGCAGGCGAAATCTGAAATCGCGAAAGCGCGACCCGTAAAGTTTGTCCAAAATTCAAAAAACGAGCGAAACAAGAAGTTTTCCTGAAATACCGAAAGCACAATTACATTTTCTTTGTATGCATTTTGTTTTACGGTTTTTTACCAATTTAAAGAGTTTTTAAAATTAAAGAACAGGGCAGACGGAAAATATTTTTTTATAACGAACGGCCGATAAACATAAATTTATATTTGCAGGCGAAATCTGAAATCGCGAAAGCGCGACCCGTAAAGTTTGTCCAAAATTTAAAAAACGAGCGAAACAAGAAGTTTTCCTGAAATACCGAAAGCACGATTACATTTCTTTGTATGCATTTTGTACTACCAAATTAACGAGTTTTAAAATTAAAGAACAGGGCAGACGGAAAATATTTTTTTATAACGAACGGCCGATAAACATAAATTTATATTTGCAGGCGAAATCTGAAATCGCGAAAGCGCGACCCGTAAAGTTTGTCCAAAATTCAAAAAACGAGCGAAACAAAAAGTTTTTTTAAAATACCGGAAGCACGATTACATTTCTTTGTATGCATTTTGTTTTACGGTTTTTTACCAATTTAAAGAGTTTTAAAATTAAAGAACAGGGCAGACGGAAAATATTTTTTTATAACGAACGGCCGATAAACATAAATTTATATTTGCAGGCGAAATCTGAAATCGCGAAAGCGCGACCCGTAAAGTTTGTCCAAAATTTAAAAAACGAGCGAACAAGAAGTTTTCCTGAAATACCGAAAGCACGATTACATTTCTTTGTATGCATTTTGTACTACCAAATTAACGAGTTTTAAAATTAAAGAACAGGGCAGACGGAAAATATTTTTTTTATAACGAACGACCGATAAACATAAATTTATATTTGCAGGCGAAATCTGAAATCGCGAAAGCGCGACCCGTAAAGTTTGTCCAAAATTCAAAAAACGAGCGAAACAAAAAGTTTTTTTAAAATACCGGAAGCACGATTACATTTCTTTGTATGCATTTTGTTTTACGGTTTTTTACCAATTTAACGAGTTATAACGATCGACCGATAAACATAAATTTATATTTGCAGGCAAAATCTGAAATCGCGAAAGCGCGACACGTAAAGTTTTTCCAACATTCAAAAAACGAGCGAAACAAAAAGTTTTCCTGAAATACCGAAAGCACGATTACATTTCTTTGTATGCATTTTGTTTTACGGTTTTTTACCAATTTAAAGAGTTTTAAAATTAAAGAACAGGGCAGACGGAAAATATTTTTTTATAACGACGACCGATAAACATAAATTTATATTTGCAGGCAAAATCTGAAATCGCGAAAGCGCGACCCATAAAGTTTTTCCAACATTCAAAAAACGAGCGAAACAAGAAGTTTTCCTGAAATACCGAAAGCACGATTACATTTCTTTGTATGCATTTTGTACTACCAAATTAACGAGTTTTAAAATTAAAGAACAGGGCAGACGGAAAATATTTTTTTCATAACGAACGACCGATAAAACATAAATTTATATTTGCAGGCGAAATCTGAAATCGCGAAAGCGCGACCCGTAAAGTTTGTCCAAAATTCAAAAAACGAGCGAAACAAAAAGTTTTTTTAAAATACCGGAAGCACGATTACATTTCTTTGTATGCATTTTTGTTTTACGGTTTTTTACCAATTTAACGAGTTATAACGATCGACCGATAAACATAAATTTATATTTGCAGGCAAAATCTGAAATCGCGAAAGCGCGACACGTAAAGTTTTTCCAACATTCAAAAAACGAGCGAAACAAAAAGTTTTCCCTGAAATACCGAAAGCACGATTACATTTCTTTGTATGCATTTTGTTTTACGGTTTTTTACCAATTTAAAGAGTTTTAAAATTTAAAGAACAGGGCAGACGGAAAATATTTTTTTATAACGAACGGCCGATAAACATAAATTTATATTTGCAGGCGAAATCTGAAATCGCGAAAGCGCGACCCGTAAAGTTTGTCCAAAATTTAAAAAAAGAGCGAAACAAGAAGTTTTCCTGAAATACCGAAAGCACGATTACATTTCTTTGTATGCATTTTGTACTACCAAATTAACGAGTTTTAAAATTAAAGAACAGGGCAGACGGAAAATATTTTTTTATAACGAACGACCGATAAACATAAATTTATATTTGCAGGCGAAATCTGAAATCGCGAAAGCGCGACCCGTAAAGTTTGTCCAAAATTCAAAAAACGAGCGAAACAAAAAGTTTTTTTAAAATACCGGAAGCACGATTACATTTCTTTGTATGCATTTTGTTTTACGGTTTTTTACCAATTTAACGAGTTATAACGATCGACCGATAAACATAAATTTATATTTGCAGGCAAAATCTGAAATCGCGAAAGCGCGACACGTAAAGTTTTTCCAACATTCAAAAAACGAGCGAAACAAAAAGTTTTCCTGAAATACCGAAAGCACGATTACATTTCTTTGTATGCATTTTGTTTTACGGTTTTTTACCAATTTAAAGAGTTTTAAAATTAAAGAACAGGGCAGACGGAAAATATTTTTTTATAACGACGACCGATAAACATAAATTTATATTTGCAGGCCAAATCTGAAATCGCGAAAGCGCGACCCGTAAAGTTTTTCCAACATTCAAAAAACGAGCGAAACAAGAAGTTTTCCTGAAATACCGAAAGCACGATTACATTTCTTTGTATGCATTTTGTACTACCAAATTAACGAGTTTTAAAATTAAAGAACAGGGCAGACGGAAAATATTTTTTCATAACGAACGACCGATAAACATAAATTTATATTTGCAGGCGAAATCTGAAATCGCGAAAGCGCGACCCGTAAAGTTTGTCCAAAATTTAAAAAACGAGCGAAACAAGAAGTTTTCCTGAAATACCGAAAGCACGATTACATTTCTTTGTATGCATTTTGTACTACCAAATTAACGAGTTATAAAATTAAAGAACAAAGTTAAGGCGTGATGAGTTAACTATTTAGGCTACTAGGAAGCATATTCGACCATTAAAGGTAAGATATGTTGTGAGTTTTATTAATTCATCCAACCATCTAAGGTAAGATGTATAAAATACCCAATCCATTGTTATGTAATATATTTAATCCAACCAGTAAAGGTAAGACGAGATATTATTGCATAATATAGTCCTGTAAGTGCAATTAGATACCATAAGATGTAATTAATGCAACCAGTTAAGGCGTGATGAGTTAACTATTTAGGCTACTAGAAGTATATTCGACCATTAAAGGTAAGATATGTTATGAGTTCCATTAATTTATCCAACCACCTAAGGTAAGATGTATAAAATATCCAATACAGTACGATGCAATAAATGTAATCTAACCAGTGAAGGTAAGATGTGCACTGTGTTCAGCAGTTGTCCAGGAACCGAGTACAAAGCAATACGTTTGAGATTATTTGAATTGAGATTGTAGATGATGATTAATTTTGAAGCATATAGAAAGGTAGTATATTTATATATTGTCTTCTTACGTTTCACAATAAGTATGAATAATTTTATTTTCTGCAAGAAAAGTCAAAGACAGCGGACTAAATTCACTAAAGATAAAGTCAGAAATTTAATATTTAAGAAAAGTAAAAAATCAAAATAAGTAATGGAAAATATTTTAAAAGAAAGTTTTAAAAAATTGCAAGCAATTATTCGTAAATGGTTAAAATCTTAAATCTTTAATGATTTTGGCCTGCCGTCAGGTTATAGTGCTTACATGTAAATAAAACCCATATAATCCACATAAGTATTTCAATTTGTGTGTAATCTTTAAATATTTAGAGGAACTGTATTCTTCTCGAAAGGAAATGGAGTAACATATTCAGTTGCGATGATTCTTAAATAGTGTAATCTCATTTCGAAAGCATCTTGCGAGTGCGTAATATCCCATGGCTTTCCTCCTAATAAAATGGTAAGCATATTTGCTGCAGCGTAGACTCCGCAACTACATTCGTCGGGCTGATGAGTGACTTTAGAAATCGTTACCTTCTTCAACTTACATGTATTAGGATATCGCTTCTCAATGTATGATTGTTCTTCAACCCATAGTTTTATTACATTAAGATCATAATAACTGTCTAGAAGGTGCAGTTGCGATCCATCGAAATAAACGCATATCCAGTGACCAGACTTACTTCCTCCTATTAATTGAACATCAACTCCACCACATGATTCGCCCTCAAAAGGTAGAATGTATTTTTGTTGAACTATATGTTGGACATCAAGGAATTCATTATTTTTGAATGTACGTCTCATGACGTTCAAAAATCTATTTAAACAGGCTGTATCCAAACATTCAAAGCTTAAAATAATTGCCTGCAATTCAGTAATTGGTACTTTATCAAACATATCTTTGTTAAATTGCTCTTTTTTAAATGGAGCTTCAAAAACTGCTGTTATTTGAACGTCGTCATCATTATCTACTTTTTCATCTTCTTCTATAAATGTACACTCATTGCTTTTTTATAATTTTATTTTACTGACCTTTAAATTACTTTGAATGAATTTTCTTTCCTCTGTGACTGTTTTTCTTTTCGTTCCCTGCTTCATTAATCCATTGATTTCTGCTTTCTTTAAATTATCCATATTATCACGAACATGACTAATACTTACCATTTGCAATTCGGCAGGTCTATTACAATTTAAAGCACTTTTTTTGTCATCCAATTCTTCTTTCTTGTTTTTTTTACAAAAACTGACATTTTTTTTTTTGGCTAGTTGAGCTTTCTTTATGTATTCTGGTTCTCTTATTTGCAAACACCTCATCTCACGACTATCTACAATTTCCGGAAGTAAACAATCCGTGTAAAATCTATTTAGTTTCGATTCCATCACATCTCTCCAAAAAAAATCGTCACGCATTACGATAACTTTCTTTATTCCAAACATTGACCACATAGCAAATATACAATATTCTCTTCGACTTACATGAAGTTGTCCTTGTACTTGGTAAAAATGTTTGTGTTTCTTATTCATATGATTGATATTTTTCTTATCAAACACACTCCGTAAATTAGCTAACTTTTCGACTGCATTTTCAATTTCCAAATTTTCAGCAGTAAGTGGACATTTTACTTCAACAACACCACCGGGAATGACACTATACAACATTCCTGTAGACACATTTTGTACGATATCCTTAGAAATATTAAGATTAGAAAATGGAACATTAACAAGACCATCTGGTGATGCTGCAAAAATTTCATCTTCTGGATCAATTATTAAACCACTCTTTGCAATTTTTATAGATAAATCTTTTTCTAAGTCTTCTAGTGCTTTTTTTTCATTTTCTAATCCATATTGTAAAGCTATTATATCTTTTGTGCTGTTCGATTCCTCTGCATAGACAATTGCTTTAACTGTACTTTCACAAGAGGTTGTATCTCTTTTACAGCAAATGTCATACATTTTGGACGCAGTGATCATAATGGTCCTCAAGTGTTTCCAATCTTCAGATTTGTGCTGCTTCATTGTTGAATTGAATATTTTTTCACGTTCCGCTTGATTTTCTTTTAATGTTTTAAAATGATGAGCACAGAGAATTTCATACATCTCCTCTGAAACATCGGGTTGATTTGCATTTGAACCATAATCCTTATCTTTGTGTTTTTTCCTGTCTTCAGATGTCGAGTCGTCAGACCTCGCTTCTTTTCTCTTTACATACGCTCGATTTCTTATTATTTGCAACTGTCGATTTTTTTCCATAACCGTTATTATTTCTGGTACACTTTTGTTTAGTTCCTCATACATAGTTGACAGTACTGCTTTCTCCGTTGACTGCAACACTTGAAGATTGCAACGAGCTGCATACCCTTTCTGCCCAACCAGATTTGTTCTTTTACCACCAGTTGCTTTACAGATGTGGTTGTTGAAGCATTCACATTGATTGGTTGTACCATTTTTTATTAGACTTTCTGCTACTTTACACATATTCATAAGTATACTTTGTATTGGTCCATATTTTTTACCATCTTTTAAAAGATTCACAATGTTTTCTTCTCCTTCTTTTAATTTTCCACCACATGGCCAATTCAGTCGTAAGCATTCTTTATGTTATCCAAATACGTGACTTACAACATTACTTATGTCGTCACAAAGTAATTTTGTCTTCTCCTGCATGGTTATGTCTTGATTTCGTCTTCTTGTTGCAGCAGCCAGTACTTCATAGCGTATATTAGTAATGTTCTTTTCTAAATGTTGCCGTGCTTGTAGGCCACCATCTCCACGAACTTCGCTTGGGTCCTTTCTTTTAGCAAAATTTTCTAACGCTTTCGTTAAATTTTTCGAAATATGGCATGTGCATCCGAACTTTTTAACCATAATATTATGATCCTTGTAAGGATTTGCATCTAGAATGCCTTTGTATACGCTGCTGTCTCCATCTGCTATTAAAATTTTATAAATAAGACCATATTTTTCTATGCTGGTATTAAAAGCCTCAACTAAAGCATCCTTCTCCATTCCGCTGGAAGATTTTGTCCTTCTATAATCCTGTAAGCAGTCGTGGTCTCTCGGTTTTCTGCCTTCTCTTTCTGCTCTGGCACATGTTGCACAAACCTTTGTTCGAATTATCATGTCAATTACTTCTTCAGTTTCTTTGCCGATAACAACTGCGCAACATCCTAAAGCATTAAGAGCACCACCCTTATATGACCTTTTACTCCATGAGGCATCAGTCTTAACGGCTATGCATGGAATACCAGTTTCCGTCACACGGCCCTTCTTACGAGCAATTTCAGCTTCTTTTTTTGCAGATTCTTTCATACATTTCCTGGATACATTTTGACTATCGTAATATATATCTTCCTGATATTTTCTAAATGTTTTAGCACTCATGGTTGGTACTCCTTGTGCTGCTCTCATTTCTTCTGCATTAGAACATCCAATTCCTGCCGTTAAACATCCAAGAACGTAGGCATAATTTGGATTTATAGTGTCTTCATCGTTTGGGTGTGTTAAAAATTTTATGATTTCCAAACATACTTTACACTGTAAATATACATATGTCATTTCTCCTTTGTCAGTAAAGTCCAAAAGTTTCCATTGTCCATTAGCACATGTAGCTTTATGTCGATTTTCTTGACTAGTTAATCTCAATATTTCCTTTGTAACATGACCCAAATTTACATATCTATTACCGATTCTTGTAAATCCATTTCCACTTGACTTATCATCTTCTTCATTTTTCCTCTCATCTGTAGCTTTTAAAAGATTTTTCTTTTCATCCTCTTCCTTACTTTTTGAAACTATACTTACCGTTCCCGCTTCTTCATTGTAAAAAACATTATTCATAGCTGCAATTAAATTTTCATCCTCTTCTTTTTTTAGATTTTTTGAAACTACATCCATGTCCTCGCATACTATAACTACATTTTTGTCTTCAATACTTTCAACATCAATAGTAATTTTTTCAGAATGCGCTACTGTACTTGAAGATCCAAAAACTTTACTGCAAATGTAGTCCGATGTAAAATCTTCTGTTTCCTCTTCTTTTTTTGCGCTTTCCAGGAATGATTGGAAATCTGTTTTTCTAATACTACTACAACTTACGTCGTTTATAGCTACATCTAAGTCATCATTAAAGTTTACATTACTTTCCATTATGTATGGTACATTCACATCATCTTTTAACTCTTCGAAATCAGATCCGGCATCAAATTCAAACAACTCTTTGTCGAATTTAATTACATGGTTTTCTTTTTCCTTATTCTCTTCATGTTCAGCACCGATTGCTGATTCTACAACTATAACAACTACATCGTTTGCTAACTTTTGATCACAATCATTTTCCGGTATTTCATCATCTACTGTCATATTCAACTTTGCACTCTCCATATCATCATCATATTGATTTAACAATTTCTCCAAACGTCTGAATAACACAATAATATTTTATTACATCATTTAGCGTTAAAAAATGATTAAAAATGAATAAAAAATTTGTGCAAAATTTAAATTTTTGTTTTTCACACCTGTACGGTATATACTAACTGAAAAGGAAATAATTTGCTTTTTTCAATTATAGGAAATCTACATGTTAAAATACGTACATGTGTTACGTATTTAAGGTAGATGATTTTATGTATATTATTCAAATTGACATAGGGGGATTTTTTTTTTATTTATTTATATTTATTTATTTATTCTTATTTATAAAAATAGATTTATTTCTCTTGTATTAGTATTTATTTTTTTCATCAGTCAAATTTCATCCCATACATTTTTGTTTAAAAAGGAGTTTAATTTTGATGTACGGAAAACATAATTTTAGTTCGAGTGTAACTCGCACTTGTTGGATTTTTTTAACTCTCCGTCACACACCTAGGGAGGGATTCCCTCTTTGGTTTCAGTATTTTTTAAATAACTTTTGTTTTCCTCATTGAATTTTTTCTCATTTCATACCGATTAAAACCTTTAGAAATCGAAAGTTGACATCTACACGAGTGTAAAAATGTGCGTCTGGTCTGTCAGTCCTTCGAAAATGCTCTCCCAGAAAGACTATCAAAAAGAATTAGTTATTTTAATTAATTTTTAATATTTCTAAAAATTGGTTATATAATATATATTAAATGCGTACTTCTTACAAATTTGAACTAATAACTACAAATTAATTAAAATAGCTTATTCTTTTTCATTGTCTTTCTGAGAGATCATTTTCGAAGAGCTGCCAGACGCGTTTGCCCTTTCCCACGACTGCCAGACGTTCATTTTTATACTTGTTTAGATGTAAACTTTCGATTTATGAAAGTTTTAATCGGTATGAAATGAGATTAAATTTAAAGATTTTCTTACTTGTTTAACCCTTTGCCAGACGTGCTTTGCCCCACCCCACGATTGACAGACGTACATTTTTACACTTGTTTGAATGTAAAGCTGCGATATGTGATGGTTTTAATCGGTACGAAATAAGAAAAATGTAAGTTATTTTTAACTATTGACTCATTTGCCGCATCTTCGAAGGACTGCCACATATACTTTGCCTCACCCTAGAACTGCCAGACGCACATTTTTACACTCCTGTAGATGTCAACTTTCGATTTCAAAAGGTTTTAATCGGTATGAGGCTCTAAAGCCAGAAAGGACTCGATAAAGTAAGGTTATGTAAAGTAAAAAAATTAAGTTTTCAAAACATTTTTTGTTCCTTTGTTAGTTACTGCCAAAATTATATTATAAATATGATTAAAATAAATTGTTTAATGATTTGTTTGCTTATTTGTTAATGTTACATTATTTTTACATATCAAGAAGATACCTTCGAAGATGTGCATTCGTGTAATTAATTTTTGTTTTTTATACCGGAAATTAATTTTATAATTTAGAATAATTTACTACATATTTGAAAGTTTGTGTTGAAATTAAATTTTTGTTGATTCCTTCCTATATTTTGTAATGTCGCTTATTTTACAAGGACCTGATGAAGGATTCCCTCTAAACGTGTATGATGTTGTAATTAGTTCTAAGGTGTGTGACGGAGGTTTAAAGGTGTCTCGAGAAAGAAAATGACAACGGCGGGCGAAGCCCACCGCTTCTTGTTTTCTTAGACCTTTTTAATGCAGTAAAGTTTAATGTTGTTAACGTATATTTACAGCCAATATTAATGTTTATTAACTAGAAATTTCTTATGACTCATTATAAACATTACAAACGTGGAATAAAACAAGATGGAGCGTGCTTCAGCCGCCTTTATAATATCTATTCTTTAGGCACCTTAAAAAATGATTTTTCTTGTTGAGACATAAAAAATCTTACAATTGTTATTGTAAAATTTATCCGTGAGGGGTATACAGGCTCAAATTAAACTGAAGCAAGGATTCTATGTAAATTTATATATTGCACAAAACTTTTTTCAATTTTTTTATATAATTATTTAAAAACATTCTGTAATATTTACAGAAGGTATCGTCTTATCGTCTGGCAACTTTTTAATGTATTACTGTGTATTTTTGCTTATTATTCAATTTTAATACTTGAAATGTTGGAATAATGTTAAAATAACTAACTTGCTAACTAACGTAGGATATTTAGGGAGAATTCGACATTTTCTACTTATTATTTCTATCATTTTTTATAAACTTGAATTTAATCGATTATTCAATACATTGAGAAAAGTTTGGGCTCGACTCCGCTTTCCGGGTTTTTGCATACCTCTAATCAGCATCTCTTACTAACAACACACCTGGACTAACTGTCACTGATACAGTTGGGCAGACTAAACCCACCTTTGTCGAAATGACTTGAGTAGCCATAACCGGTCCAAATTTGGTTTATTAGACTTGCCAGAATATTGGTGCCGCTTATTATAATAATAACAGTTTATAAGGTGTTATAACACCTTATGAACTGTTTCTGCCTTCATATTATTATGTTTACGAAGAAGACATACTTTGACACATTAGAAATATACTTCACAGCAAAAAATGGTATACTGTCAGTGCGTATGTCAGAACAAACATTACATTAACTATGATAATAGTATTAAATTTACTCTCTAATTTCGAATCTAGTAGTGTTTCTATTATTATTATTATTATTATTAAATGATTATCTTTAACTTTAACTACTGTATCACATATTACTTGCAAAATTATGGATCCAGCTAGTGAATATAGTAGTAGCTCAAGAAAAACCAACACAAGCTTTAAGATTAGGGGGAAGTCCCCTAACGCCGGACAGTACCTAGCGCCGGACACTTCTAATTCTTCAACAAATGCCAAATCATCGGTTTAAAAAATTGTCAAAAAAGTCGCGGAAGAACGTAATAATAAAGAATCAGAGAGCTCGGTTTGTCAATAACGCGAATGACCTCGATGAGAGCACTAAATTGTTTTTTTTATCGAGAAGACGTTGTATCGTTTAAATTTCAATGTGCGATTACTACTACAGTTTTGTGCTTACGTGTTTATTTTAACTTGCATTAAAAAGAGGATTTAACTATAATTCCAAAACTGTAAAAGTTGTTTTTATTTTCTTAACGGTGTTAGTATAAAATAACATAATTTTGAGGATTGCTTGTCCCCTAGTACCGGACACAAGGAATTCCCCTAGTACCGGACAGTTAAAAAATTGGTTTTTGTAGGTAAACTCAGCCAATAAGTGAATAGTTAGGTCACTTTTGTTTTATCTGAATATATTAAACAGGAATATTCGTTGAATCAATCATTCACTTAATGTGAATGTGTTTTTGGTAGAATGCACTGTAATGCAATAACACTTCATTTAATACAGCAAGAATGCAGTCTTTGATCATTGCATTATTTCTCAATAATATCTTGCGCGTAAAATTAAAAGTTTTAGACTGTCCGGTACTAGGGGACAATTTCAAAATTGTAGTATTTCGATACAAAAACTAAATTGAATTTAACAAAAATGTTTATCAAAATATTCTATTTTTGTTAATTGATTTTGGTGTTATCTATTGTAGAGTTAATTAATTCATAATTGAAGTCATATTTTTTGAAGTAGTTTTAATTTTATTCTATGAAAACCTTAGACGTCCAGTACTAGGGGACTTCCCCCTAATTGACAAATATTAGATTTTATCATAAATGATCAAATTAGATTCTTACTATATATCCGTAACTTAAAGATTTAAAAAATATTAATTAGAACGGGAGATATTCAATTTTTTCAAAAAGTCTAAAAGTTCAAAATTTTACATTTTACATGTTATTTAGTAGGGGAGAGTGGGGCAAAATGCCCCAAATACCTTTTTGTAATTGGCTGTTTACAGAGAACCAAACGAATAAATCGATTCAACTAATCATCAGAATTCTTCTTTGTACTCTTGGGTTTGAGGAAATTATGATAATAGCGGAGAAAAAATTTTTTGAAATAATTTATATACTATTTTTTTAGAAGGTGCAAAAACCCCATTTTGCCCCATGGGTGGGGCAAAATGGGGTGGTATTAAATTACCAAACAAAACATGAAATATTTTTTGAAAATTTGTTAAATTCTTGTTGTAAGAGATTATAAATACAAACAAAAAGTAAGATTCTTTATTATTATGAAAAAACGAGCAATATTTACTAGAAATTAACAGAAAAACACCGATAATGAAAAATATCGATAAATGGATAGTGAAACATCGACAGCATAATACCCCGAAACAAAAATATATTGACTTTTCTGTAGAAAAGTTTTTCCGCATGCGGAAAGTTGTTAAATATGCATAATATAACGTTTTTAAGTAGTTCAATGAATATTAAATACCACTCGGCATGGTCCAACACATAGGTACCACATTTTTACCCACATTGCATATTACAACAAAATGTAATGTTTACAAATTGTTGTAAACAATTTAACAATCTATCCTATTGAAAATTACTCTAGAATAAGTGCCGAAAAAGATCCCACAATTTTCAAATTATATAAATTATCCCAAAAAGTTTTACACGCACTTTAATTTCGAAAAAAATCGATATTTTTTTCGCTCAAAACTTTAAAATTGGATAACTTTAAAAAAAAAATTTTCATATTGCCCTCATAATTAATAACATTTTCTTATCAAAATGAATGATATATATCGAGGATAGAAAAATTAAATGTACCCACTATGGAGAAACAGAGGTACCCCATTTGACCCGCCTACCCCATTTTGCCCCACTCTCCCCTATTAATTACTATGATTAATAATAATAATTATTATTGTAATTATTATATTATTAATTATTTTATTTAGTATTTAGTATTTTTATTTAGTATTACATGTTATTTAAGCACATTTTAGCATAATTTTGGAAAAAAATACTATACTATAGGGGAGACCGGGGCGTAATGGATCACTTTTCACTTTTTCTTGCTTAACTTCGTCAGTCTTGCTTTAATAAAAATTTCATTATGTGGAAAACTTAGTCAAACATCTCAGCTTTCAATGAAAAAAGTACGTCCTAATATCACTTGTACTTTTTTATAGAACAATGTTTTTGGAGAAATGCAAGGTGACGAATTTCGCCTCGGGCCGGGGCGTAATGGATCAGCAATGAAATTATAATTTGGATCATCAAATATTATTACGGTATTGATAATTTTTGTTTCTATTGTACATTTTTAACAAAGAATATTGACAATGGAAAATATTTAATTTAAACTTTAAACATTTTCAGGCAATTTTCAAATTTTAAAAAGTTGTAGCGAAATGCAAAATTGATTTTCTTAAAAAATCTATTCCCCACTTTTTTTTAATTAAGGGTTATCATTGGTACTCATTAATATATAAATTACAAGAAATTAAACTTGGCAGGATTATTTTATTAATATTTTAAATATAATAGATTTTTCTCAATAGGATAATCAAAGTGATCCATTACGCCCCGGTCTCCCCTAACAAAGATATAAATAAAAAAATATTTGAAAAAAATCGAAAATTTTCAAATTTAACCATTAACTGTTTCAGTAGGAAAATACTAGATACTATTTGAATAAGGGACTGTCATTTTATCAAATCAATTATTTTTAACTACCTCAAATGCAGAGAACAATATTTGTTAATTTGGGCGAATGAATATAATGAAACTTTTTTATTTGATAAGAACATTCCTGGTTTAGTTTATTTCTAGTATATCTCGGTCACATTGAATTCCCGGATATTTCACGGTTAGTAAAGACCCTGTTATTATAACTTTTGTCTAAACATTGCTCAAAATATCTCTAAAAGTGAAATCTAGAATTAAAATAAAAAACTTTTTAACATCTAAGTTTTTACCCTGTAGTATAGCGCTGGTATTGTATCACATGTGACTTACAATTCTTAACATTCTGCAATACCGTTTTGATAAAAAAAACTCAATTTTCAATAGTTTTAAAATTCTTGCAATGAAATAATATTGGATTAATTGGATGAATAAATAATTCTGAATTGTATTATTTTAACGTTAAAATCTTAATCAAAGATTACAAAAATACTACTGACTTAAGTTTTATAGTAATTAGCATAAATTATACTTTTCTCGATTTTTTGACATTAAAACTATTTTTAAACAGATATTTTAAAAGTGTTCCATTATGAATTGTAAAAGTTGGAAAGTTTCGATTTTTTCAAATATTTTTATATTTATATCTTGGTTATAGGATAGTATTTTTTGCAAAATTATGCTGAAATATGCTTAAATGACATGTAATACTCAAGTATAGAAACTTTAAAAGCAATCCATGAAAAAATGTAAGATTTTGAATTTTTCGATTTTTTGAAAACATTAAATATCTCCCGTTCTAATTAATATTTTTTTAATCTGTAAATTGATAAACCCTCCTTGGATCAATATCTAACAATGTGCTAAATTTAGTTTCAATTGGTAAAGGCGTTTCTGTATGATTGGGGTACAAAGATTTTGTGACAGACACACATGCATACATACATACATCAATTCTAATAAATTTTGGTGATGGAGAACGAATTACTTTTTAGTTTTATTCATGTTTAAAAAATCTGCTTCCAAATGCGAGTTTCTTGATTAAAATGCAAGTAATTTTATAAAATTAAAGTTGGCTATCACAATGGTCTTGCAAAAATATGCTTGCATTTTAAGCAACAAATTCGTTTTTTCAGCAGATTGTTAAAACTAAATTTAAACTGAAAAGTAGCTCGTTACACATCACCAAAATTTAATTTGAATAGAAAAGAAGGTCAAACTTAAATAAAAAGACAAAAATTTGATTTTTTAGTCTTGCACCTGAGAAGAAATAAGTCAATAAAACCATTAAAAATCATGAAACACTCAATATTAAAGGTGAAGTCGATCACAACAAAACGGCTTATAAATAATTTTCTTTTTGCATGTTTTAATTTCTTTATGCAGTTATAGAAAAAAGAAAGGGTTAGAGATTATATATGTTCAGTGCTAATATTTATTTTCATTGTTTCCCAAAGTTCTTTAAAAAAGAATTGAAAAATTGAGCGAAATTATCCTCTTTTATGGTAATATGAAAATACATTGACAGTACTTTACATTATGTAGTCATACATTCTTTAAATATTTATAAACTTTTTAGAAAAATGTAATTAACATTCAGTGACTTTTGATATTTCATATGTAAATTTTAAAATCAATGTTTATCTATTATTTTGGGTATGTTTGAATCATAATCTATTTATTCAAGTAAGGTTGCCTATTTTTAACTTATATCAATCATGAAACTGAAGTTACCAACGTTGATTCAACGAAAAACTTAAAAAACAATTTCGATTTTCCGTGCAATAAAATGCTTATTGAAAATTCTATGCGAAAATGTACATTCTGAAATTAGCTTATTCTATGAATTTTATAAAATTTTCAATTCAGTATAATTTACAATTGCAATTGCTTAAAAAATATTTCTTAATACGTGTGATAGGATCCGTGTTTAAAGTTTCTTATAACAATAGACACGTACTAAAATTCTCAGATATTTAATTGCAATTGAATATTAATAGGAAGATTTAGGGTTACATTTATTGTTCTGTCAGTGGCAATTGTTTTGCACACAATTTTGAATAAGCATTTTATTGCACGGAAAATCGAATAAGCATTGTCTTGCACCAAAAAGTGAATAAGAATCATCTTGCATTCGTTTTTCAATAAGAATTATATGAACGGGAGGCGTCGAATTGTTTATTTAAACAATTGAGGCTAAATAAAAAAATTTTCAAAAGGTTCCAAATCGGGGAAAACAATGATTTTGGTTTTTTGGTCACAGAATTTTGAAAAATCCCAGAATTTCAATAAAACTAATAATTTCTTGCCTCGGTAGTAATTTTTTTCTTTTGATAATTGTTTATTTTAATAATAGACGCTATTTAAAAAAATTCAAGTGATTCCAAGTCGGGGAAAGCAGTGATTTTTATTAATTTAATTAAAATTTTGTGAATTTTGAAAAAAATTCGACAAAAAAATTAAATCGCTGCTTTCCCCGACTTGGAATCACTTGAAATTTTTTAAAAATAATGTTCAATGTTAAAATAAATAATTATCAGAAAAAAAAATTACTACTGAGGCGAAGAATCATTAATTAATTTTAAAATTCGGAATTTCTGGAAAATTCGTGACAAAATAAATGTCAAAATCACTGCTTTCCCCGACTTGGAATAACTTGAATTTTTTTTTATAGCGTCTATTTAAATTAACAATTATCAAAAGAACAAAATTACTACCGAGGCAAGAAATTATCAAATTTATTAAAATTCTGGGATTTTTCAAAAATCCGTGACAAAAAAACCAAAATCATTGTTTTCTCCGATTTGGAACCTTTTGAAAATTTTTTTATTTAGCCTCAATTGTTTAAATAAACAATTATCAAAAGAAAAAAATAACTACCGAGGCGAGGAATTATGAATTTAAATAAAATTGTATCATTTTTGGTAAAATTCGACAAAAAAAATAAAAAACACTGCTTTACCCACCTTGTTTTTATTTTAGTGTTTGGAGGGTTTACTTGGGTTAAAAATAAGCAAGAAAAATTTGTTTCCAGAGAAAATTTTTTTAAAAGTTTTTCGTTGAATCAATGTTGGTAACTTCAGTTTCATTATCAATCAAGAAATTTGTATTATATAATTTATTTCCATTCTTCTTTATTAAATTTTCATACCTGTCAATCTAACCTAATTTCTGTAAAACTCAACTTAAAAATTAAAATTCTAAATTAAATTCAAAAAATTTTTGTACAATAATTTTCAAAAATGAATTCCATGGATATTAAACAGCATTTTTACAAATTATGAGATTTTTTTAAAAATAGTTTGCAACGGCTTCAGGTAAAAATATAATTTAACGACTCAATTATTTAACTTTCATTTTGAATTTTTATATTTTATTTTTCAATAATAATAATTAATTATTTATAGTGTAGCATAATTTACGGGCAAAATCGGGCTAACAACAATTGGTGCAACAAAAAAGTATGTGAAACGAAAATAGAAAAGTTGAAAAAAATATAAGAAAAAAGACTCCTGAGCTACACTATCTTCGCCATTTGAGAATATTTTTAGAAAATACAATAAAAAATTTTTCATAATTACATAATTTATTCAAATTCTAAACTAAAATATTAGAATTTGCAACCGTTTTATATCTAATTTGTTTTTAAAGAAGAGGAAAATGTGTAAATAATAAATATGAATTATTACTAACCTAGCTTGAGCACCTTTCTTCCTGGACAATCTTTTTCCTGACGTTTGATATTTTCCAGATTTCCGCTTTCTATACCTCTCCTTAATCCTGGATTCATAATTTTTGATCTGCTTGGCAGGTGGTTTTTTTTCTTCAAAAGATTCCATTGTTTTTTCAAGAATTCCTTCGCAGTAAAAAAATGCGTGTTGTTTGAGAGAAACTCAGTTCTCCCTCAAGACGTAATTGAAAAATCCACAATTCACTTTCCTAACATTAAGCCTCATTCACACCTTCATAGCATTATTTAAGGGCATTGCACAAAGAGGTCAATGCCAATGAGGCTCATGCCTGAATAACTAAAAATCGTTAGATCTTTTAAGATTTCAATCTACTTACATTATTAAACCAAATTCAACGACATAAACGATTAAGGTGAATTTATGCGACTGTCAGTAGAAAAAAATTCAGAAAACAATGTACTTTGCATCTGTCTCTCTTAATCCAATGCAAATTTTCCGTTCTGCACTTTTTAACAGAAGGTGTAAATACTCTCTTACCGTAATAATACTGCTAGTAAAATAATATCCAATCAACATAAACATTACCAAACATTCTATCAGATCAGCGAATTATACTTTACTATTGCCAGTAAATCCTGTAAACACCCATTAAGAGTGCAATCTCATGGCAGTGTTTTGCGTTTTGTGACTGGACCATGAGTGTAAGAAAGACGGAGATATATGTTCGATATATTTACACTCATGGCCCAATTACTAAACGCAATGCAAAACGCTGCCATGATACTACACCCTGGCATTTTTTTATAAATATTTTTTTATTGACAATTGTATAATTACACAAGACTCTTTAATAAGTTTGTCTCACTTTACATTTTTTGCTTTTAGAAAAAATAAGAAAATATAGAGGGAGACCAACTTATAACATTTTTATGCAAGAGAGAAATACGAGGATGGTTTTTCTAAACATCGTGTGTTCGTACCCTTATTAGCGCGTAGAATAATTCACTTACCCACTCCTGCCCATCGGTTTTATCCTACGTGATTTCACATCTGTCATCACATCTTTATACAGAAGAAAATAATGTCTCCAAGAACAAGAGGTAATACAAATGTTTTACAATAATTTTTAAAATATAAATATTTAAAATAACTACAAAACAGTGACTAATAATAAAATCAATTTTTTTGCTTTTTAGGAGGACAGATTACAGCTGCCCGTCGCCCTCGTGGACGGCCCCCAGGACGTAAAGGAAACATCATTCAGAATAAAAACAAAAATGAAGAAGATGGAGTTGAAAAACATGAAGTACCACCACAACTGCCTCAAAATGTGCCATTAACTGCAAAAGAATTGCCGAAGTTTAAAAATGTAAGTATGCACTTCTACTTTTGATTTAAATTATAAGTTTTAATAAGTACTCAAAAATAACTAATGTTTCAGTAAATTTTCGATTAAATTAGTCAAGTTCAACTAATTGTTCAGTTATTTTTTGCTAAAAATTATTTATATTTTTACTAACAATCTATTGTGATTCAGAGGCTAAAATCCAGCCACTGATTCTTACATACTATGAATTATCTATGATTTCTAACTGATTTAAGTGAAGAGAATAGGGTTTAGAGGGTTTACTCGGGTTAAAAAGAAAGAAGAAAAATTTATACCTGAACTTTTTACAGAAAATGTTGTGAAAACTTTTTTCTCTGAATCAACGATGGTAATTTTAGATTCGCTTAAATTAAACCCTTTGTGGCCAGGGAGCCACATGTCAGAGAAATGTTAGGTAAATTAAGAAAGTTGAGACTTTTCAAAACATTGTAACAAAATATATCAATTTTTAGTAAAAAATTTAAACTTATTTTGATTTTATAATACGAAAAAGAACAGTAAATAAATCTTTCAAAAAATGTTTTAGAATCATTTTTTAACATAATTAAATTTTACAAATATATATCATAATTGTTTGTTATATTAAAAAAAAATTCAATTATTTTTACAAGATTAATTTGGAGTTGAAGTTCAGTTGAAAATTCTAGATAATAATAAATAAATTATATATATTATATATATATATATTATATATATATATATATATATATATATATATATATATATATATATATATAATATATATATATATATTATATATATATATATATATATATATATATATATATATATATATATATATATATATATATATATAATATATATATATATATATATATATATATATATATATATATATATATATATATATATATATATATATATATATATATATATATATATATATAATTTAATTCTGGAAGAATTGTAATGGTAATTTTCAGAAATTGTTAAAATTTTACTAATTTTCCGTAAACATTTATATTTTCTTGAGAAAAAGATTTTGTCAGGGAAGCTGATAAACCGAAACTTGTGACCACCATGGTCGTGTCCTTTCGTTTTTTTCTACACAAAAAAATCTACTAAACTAGTATTCGAGTCTACTTCACAACCAATAAAAATAGTAATATGATAGAATTGCTGTGTATAAATTAACCTTTTTAATGTCTTTTAGGAAATTTACACAGTTGTGGAGGCTGCTGTTGCTGCAGCTATGTCCAAGCATGCGATACGAGGTGGGAGAAATCGTGGCAAAGGCGGACATAGTGCTTATTATCGCGGTGGAATTCATCGGGGTAGCTTTCACCAAGGTGTCATTTTCCCAAATAGTTCTCAGCGT
Source organism: Leptopilina drosophilae (assembly GCA_032873175.1). Lineage (NCBI taxonomy): Eukaryota > Metazoa > Arthropoda > Insecta > Hymenoptera > Figitidae > Leptopilina > Leptopilina drosophilae. The sequence goes on along the minus strand of CM065483.1, from coordinate 50,216,063 downwards.
GGTCGTGGTCCTGGAAGAAGTCAACTTGTTCGTAACAGTCGCGGTAGTCACCAAAATAATTGGTACCGTGGCAATCGGGGCAATATCAGCTCATGGGATGGTAATGCATATGCTCATGGTGGTTGGGGTCCTCGCATTTCACGACGTGGTTCATTGTGTTACAATAGGGGAGCAAATTATTATTCATTTTAAATTATAATAATTACAACATTTTTATGTATAATAAATAAATTACCAGTAAACTATTATTCATTTTACAATTTTGAAATATACTTTTTTAATTAATAGCTTCTCCTTAACCAACAATCTTTTATGCATTAAACAATTTTTGTAACAGAGTAATGCTTATTTTAAATTTTGACAGTAAAACTTGAATTATAGGAAATAAAGAATTGCATTAGTAATAATTGTATATTGATTAATATAGTTATAAATTTTTCCTTTCATCTTTTAAATCGTTTTTCGTTCTCGAAATTAAATTTTATAGTTTTTAAAAGCATTCATAATTGCCGATAAGAAAGATGGTATTAAAGTAAGGTCAAATTTTCTAAAAAGGGTGGCCACATGTCAGTAAAGAACATTTTTGGCAATAAAGTCTAAGAAATGTCAGGCAAAAAGTTTTTTTTGTCAGGAAAATTTAAAAAATTGGGATTTTTTCGACTTTATTCTTAAAAATGTTTGGCTTTTCTTCCGAATATTGTATTCTTTAGTATAAATGTAATTTTCATTTCGAGTTTTATAATGCGGAAAATAAGATTGAACAAATATTCCAAAAATTATTTCTGAATCACGGTTCTATTCATATTTTCGAAATGTGCAATTCACAAGATTTTAAGTGATTGACATTTTGGAGAAAGAAAGTCTTGTTCAAAATATTTCATTAAAGGCATTTGAATCATAATGGCGTAACTGTTTGTACGAAGCATATTTTCTAAAAGAGCAACCTTATAATAGTTAGTTATACTTATAATAGTTTTTTAAATACAAGAAATAATATACAAGAACTCTTATAAAAAATTCAATTCTCTTTTATCATTCTTCAAAAACGAAATGTATTTTAGTTGTTATCATCACAAACAGTCACTTTTGTGAATACTCCTTTGCAAAAAATCTATCAGACCGATTGTCACTTTTATGAATTATAATGAGGGTATCTAGCAAATTATGATTTTCAAAATTCCGAATTTCCTGGACCGAAAACTGATGTACTCCCGAATTTTTTTTAAATATTAATGACTGTTCTATTAAAATTTTATAAATTTTGACTTACAGTGAAACTGAATTATCAGAACTAATTCAGGCAGGTTCTGGTTAAGACAATCAAAAGTTTAGATAATAGAAATTGCAATTACTTTCGTTAACATTTGTAAATAAATGATTAATTGAAATTATTTTGCACTATTAAATGGTATTAATGTGTTTTTTTTAGATATTTTCATTAATAATCACTGATGTTCAACTGCAATAAAGTTAAAAACTCTAGAATTCATATTTAAACTTTCAATTACAGACTGAAATGTTAAAAACTTATAGCATCTAGCCCCTCAATTGTATAAATAATAATATACGGTCAATTCTATCCCCATTATTATTTGTAAGTGTGTATTAGATAAATAAAAAACTAAACTTGTGCTTCGCTGAGTTTTCTTAATTTAATAGTTTTAGGGTTTATGTAGATACTTGTTTGAAAGAAAGTTTACTTTTAAAAAATTTAGGTACCTTCAAGAAAAAAAAAAGATTTATAAAATATTTTCTATTCCTAATTTAACTAACCAATTTAACTGCTAATATTAACCCATAAAACCTGAAAATTTGTGGTTATTAGAAACAGTTAATTTTTGCTTCCTCGTGAGGAAGCTTTGTAGTCGTTTAATTTACAAAATTTTTAAAAATCCTTTTGACAAATTTTCTTCTATATGGGACTATGTTATATAAGACCCTGAACAATTGTCCGTATGTATGTGTGTGTGGATCCCGATTTTTGTGAACACGATAACTCGAAGAGGTTTTAACGAATTTGGCTAAAATTTACCAGGTATATTTATCATAAAAATATCTCGAACTGGATTGATAGACTTTAAAAAATTCTCAGAAAAAAATTTTTTTTTGACTTTTTTCTAAAAAAAAATTTTTTTCAAAAATTTTTTTTTAAGTTGGTTATTGAAGTTAATGTATAATAAAATCTTATTCTTTGCATCAAGACGAATCGATTGGTATATAAAAAGAATAAATTGTATGAGAATTTATAGAGATAATTACAATTAAAGCTGAAAAATTCGCATTTTTCTCAAAAAATGAGTTCTTTTCGCAAAATTATGTTACTGTATAAGAAAATCTTACTCACTTAGTTTTAAAATTTTATTCTTTGCATCAAGACGGATCGATTGGTATATATAAAGTATATATTGTATTTAAATTTATAAAATTAAAACCAATTACAGACACAAAATTTGCATTTTTAATAAAAATTCATTTTTTATTAAGAATCATGTTGCTGTACAATAAAATGTTATTATTTATTGAAATCGATTGATGTATGTAAAATATATATTCTATTGAAAATTATAGAATTAATTAGGGGAGAATGGGGAGTTATGAAGCATGGGGAGTTGTGAAGCACGGCCATAGATCTCGCATAGTAATTGTTTTGATAGATGTCACTTACTCTGAATATTTTTTCACCTAATATCTTCGTTTTGTAATTGGATTCATTCCGATAGAAGATATTTTGCATATCTTTCAAGACAATGTGTTCAATTTTTCGTTTATAAAGTTTTTTTGTGTGCTCCATTTTGCAGAATTCTTACAAAATTCGCGAACAAATCAAAAAGATAAGTTCACCCATATAATACCCAGCAATGATTAGGTTCTCGAAATTTAAAACGATTTATGCAAAATCGCAATAAAGAATATTTACCAAAAAAATATAATTTTTGGCGATTTTTAGTAGTGCTTCACAACTCCCCATGATTTTTAAAAACTTGAAAAAGCAGCTTTTTAGTCCAACTGAAAAAAATTGTCGATTTTATTTTATTTCATGCAAATTCTTCAACCAGTAAGCATATTTGAAGACCCTCTAGAGATTCAAGTGGAGAAAATTTGAAATAAAAATTTCTTTTTGAAGTTACAACTCATAAACAAAGCGTGCTTCATAACTCCCCATTCTCCCCTACAATTAAAGATGAAAAATTCTTTTTTTTATTAAAAATTTTATTTTGTTCATTTAGGATTAAAACAAATTTTATAAATATTTTTTTGATTTTATAAATATTAGATAGTATTATAAATTACTTAAAAATTAAATATACTTCATATACTTAATTATAATTATAATAAATATAACAAATTTTTAAAATTAATTTTTTATTAGATTTGAAGACAACAACATGGAAAACATGTCAATACGTGACAATAAGTTAGTGGTTCCTCCACGAGGAAGCAAATTTTTTTGCTGATCGTATAGAGGAAGCAAAATGTTCATGTAATGAACATCTGGATTTACAACTTGTTTCTTAAGAAATACAAGAAAAAATCATTTTCAATTATGGAAATGTTAAAAGATACAAAGAATTACGTAAAAATGGTATTTGAAAAGCAAAAAAATTATATTATATAATTTTTTGGAAAAACCTTAAATAGCGAAAGTATTAATTGAAATAAATAAAAATTTTGCTGATGAGTCAGAATTCGTGAAATTTCCACGAATAATAAAAAGTATTTTTTTTAAATAGAAATGTTGAAAAAACAATTCTATTTAACCTTAGGAATGTGTCTACCAAAGAACACAAAAAAATTTTATTTTTTCTATACGTTAGACACCCTGTGTAATTATGATAAAAACTTCGAGTTAGTCTCTTTTAGACAAGTAGTATTATTTTAGCTAATATTTTCTTTTTAACGTCTGTACATTAAATATCTTCAATTATTTACTTTATATTGATATTAAAAATTTTCTGCTGTTTAATTTTGTCCTCAATTTTCGAAGTTTCTTTAACCCTTTGTTCTATTTTAAAAAACTCAATTGTAAATCTTGACAATATGAATAAACAAAATTTCAAACTTTTGATAAAACGAAGAAAAAAATAATTTCCAACTGAAGAAAATTTTCAACTCATTTTAATGTTGCGAGTTGGTTTGTCAGTTCAATTGTAGATTGTAATGTAGTTTAAAAAAAATTACTGTAAAAATAAATTTAAATTCGTTTTAAATAAAATAAATTATCACTTATAACTGCTCTGAAATTAAAACTTCGTGACGATTTTGAAAGATTTTATTTAGAGCGTTATAACATTAAGAAAATATAAAAATGTTTCTCAGTGAATTTGGTTAATTGAATATTAGTAAAGTGACAATAAAATAATTTTCTTTTAAAATTTAAAGGCACTTTAAAAGCTATACATGTAAAAAGTTGTAAAAAGTTTTGTTAGATTTTTTTAAATTCAAAAGATGATCAGGATTTTTTATCGCCTGTAAGGATGCGATCGTGACTTATTGTTTATGAATGTTGCGTCCTTGCTTTGCAACCAATCTTCGTACTTCTCATAAGGAGGTAAAACGATAACAGTGCTACAATCTTTCCTGGGATATTCACGGCGATTCTTGTGACGATTTTCGTCATAACTGCGCTCATTATCACGTTCACGAACATTATGATGACGTTTATCACTCCAACGTTGATTATAAACAAGACGTACATCGTTTCGGCGTTGATTATCAGCAAGACGTACATCGTTTCGACGTTGATTGTCAATAATACGTGTTTCGTTTCGGCGTTGATTATCAGTAATACGTGTTTTGTTTCGACGTTCATTATCAGCGTAACGTATGTAGTTGCGATGTTGAGTATCAGCAACATGTAAATTGTTGTGACGTTCATTGTCAGCAACATGTAAGTTGTTGTGACGTTCATTGTCAGCAACACGTACGTCGTTACTGCGCCGATTATCATTACCACGTACGTCGTTATGGCGCCGATTATCATTAACACGTACGTTGTCGCGATTTTGTCTATTGTTGAAAAAATTAAACAATCTTGTTTCATTTTTGTACTTATTATTTGGCCGATATTGTCGATTATTGTGATACATATCTCTCCTCTGACGATTTCGATGCTCCTTTCGTAGGAGGTTTAGAGCCGTCACAGTAACATCTAATAAAGTTCCTATTTGCTGAAAAAATGGACAAATATAAGAAATACAATTATTTCTTTATTTATTTAAACATTTTTTAAAGCTTATTTTAATATTGAAAATTTAAATATTTTAACTAATTACGAGTTGAGCAAATAAATATTTAAACTTGAGAAATCTTAACTATTATAAAGTTACTCAAACAATCAGTAAGAAAATACATATGTATATATATTAATTTAATACATTTTAACATAAACAAAACGTTGGAGCAGTTGACAAAGTTGATAATTAACTATTTAAGAAAAAAAATATTTTTTAGCAAATTTTAATAAATTTTTGTATAGAAAAAATGTAGTTTAGATTATTGAATAATGCTTTACAAAAAATGTATTTGAGAACAAAAAATTTTTATTTTATTTTTTAAAGTTAGATAGAAAAAAACCAAACATACATTTTGCAGTTGAAGATTTCCTCTAGGACCATCCCTCATCTGCTGATATCTTGAATTTTCATGATTACCTATTGAGAATGAGGCTAATTTATAAATGATAATAATAATAATTACAAAAATAATAGAAATATAATATTTTAATTACTTACCGCCGTATAATTCTTCATTTTTACCATTCATTTTGATGTTTTAATTGGAATTGAAACCTTTTCTTCAAAGACTTTTGAACACTAGAAAATAAAGTGTCTACGCCATATATTAGTCATAGAGTTTAATAAATGATAAAAGAGACATGAAATGCAAAAACATTAAGGGGCGTTTACAACTTCGGTAAAAGTTAGTGACGCATAATTTTACCCTAATCGCCAATAAGTCGAACACCAAGTTGTCGAATCGTCAAATAGTCGAATGCTCAAAACATCAAATGGCCGTATGCTAAAATCATCGAATCGTTAATTGATCGAATGTTCAAAACGTCGAATTGTCAAATGGTCGAATTCTCAAAAGATCGAATGCTAAAAACATCGAATTGTCAACTGGTTTTTAGCATTCGATTTAATTGAAAATTCGACGTATTGAGCATTCACGACCATGTTGATCAGAAAACGCAATGTAAAGCCGAATTTCGTGAGTTCAAGAGAGATGGTCTAAAAACATTATCCTTTTTACTCTCACGAAATTCTACTTTGCATTGCGTTTTTTGCTAAAGGCTAACGCAGAATAGATTTGCGAAGCTCGTCCGCAGACGAGATGCATGAGACAGAAAAGGACACACATATACCTCTGTCCTTTTCTAACTCATGATTTGCGTTCGCGAAGAAGTTGTACTTGTGCCTTCAACATAGGACTGTATCCTTAAGGCGATTCCAGAATAGATGCAAAAGGCAGGTAGCAAGTCCAAGTGCAAGTGCGATTTCTATATCTTTAGCATTGGTTCACACTTGCACTTGTACTTTCATCTTGACTTTCGCACCTATTGTGGACTCTCCATTAGGATGCTATCCTAAGGGTCAGGTCAGACCTCCGCATGCAAAACTTTTGCACGCAGGTTGCCATATTAGCGTTCAAGAGTGAGAGAGATAGGAAATTATTCTATCTCTCTCACTCTTGAACGCTACTATGGCAACCTGCGTGCAAAAGTTTTGCATGCGGTCCAAGCACAACTGCTTCGCGAATGCAAAGCATGGTTCAGAAAAGAACAGAGACATATTTGTGTCCTTTTCTATCGCATGCTTTTCGTTCGAGAACGAGCTTCGCAAATCTATTCCGCTTGGTCTTATATGGTGACGAAAAAGTACACTCGAGAAATACGTTCATCGGACGAACGTGTCGCTTTTGTACTATTCCATGAGAAACGAGAAACGCATTTCTCAGGACAAGTGTACCATTGCGTCACCATATAAGACCAAACGAATAGATTTGCGAAGCTCGATCTCGAACGAAATTCATGCCATAGAAAAGGACACAAATATGTCTCTGTCCTTTTCTGAACCATGCCTTGCGTTCGCGAACGACATTCTCTTAGCAGCTGTGAGACGCATGATTTTCCCCTAATCGCCAAGTGGTCGAATGTTCAAATGGTCGAACACCGAAACGTCGAATTGTCAACAGGTCGAATTGTAAAAACATCGAATCGACAATTGATCGAATGTTCAAAACGTCAAATCGTCATTTCGTCCAATGCTCAAAACGTTGAATCGTCAAATGGTCCAATCGACAAAAAGTTAAAAAATTTTATTGATGTAAGTTATCATTAACTTAAACCAAGCAAATTTTTCGACTATTTGACGATTCGACGTTTTGAGCATTTGATCAATTGACATTTCGACATTTGGAGCATTCAGACTTCAGCAGGCTGTCTGTCTGCGCAGCCAGAAGCAATAAGAGTAAGAGAGAAGGTGTATTAAATTTGGATTTCCTTACTCTTTTACTCTTGTACGTTACTATGGCAACCTGCAGACAGACAGACTGCAGAGGTCTGAACGCTCCATTAGACGATTCAACGATTTTAGCATTCGACCATTTGACGTTTTTAGCAATCGACGAAATGACGATTCGACGTTTTGACGATTCGATGTTTTTAGCATTGGGCCAGTTAACAATTCGACCAAATGACGATTCAACGATTTGATATTCAATCACTTGGTGATTAGGGGAAAATCATGCGTCTCAGCAGTTGTGCTTACACCTTAACATGAAATTAATTTATTGAAAATGCACCTTAATGAATGTTGCAGAAGAAGATCCTGTGGCCCATCGTTGGTTGTGTGACTTGTAAACAAGTTGTAGCGCGTTCTTGTGTGAGATGTCAGAATATATTAAATTCCGGAAATTTTTTAATTTGATAAAAGAAAACATTGTTAACAATGTTTTGTGACACTATTTGTTTGTCAATTAAGAAAATTTCTATCATAGAAAAAATTAAAAAATGTGTTTACAAGTGAAGTGATCTTTAAATATTATCGTACATTTTGAAGAAATAGATGTTGTTCAACGCTAAAAGGAATGCGACATAGCTTCTTCAACAAAGTCTACCGATTTTATTAGTGAAAAAGGAAGCTTTTATAGATAGTATGGTGAGTACAATATTGCTACAATTTTATTCTGCGTAAGTTTATGTCTAAAAACTAAAGTGTCATAGTACGTAACTTTTTTTGTAGGCTATATTTTTTTCAACTAAATTTTCCTTGTTCTTATAGAGTAAGTGTACCAATTGCCGAGGGTCTTCCTATTGTCGATAATACCATGGTAATAACCAAAAAATATTGCCAATATGTCTCATTTGTTTGTGAATGTAATATTAATATATTTTTTCACGGTTGTAATGCATAAAAAAATTACTTATAACTTTTTTCCATTTACAATGTGCTTGAATGTTTAAATAAAATTCAAAATTTGTTTACTCGACAAAAAGGACCATCTTTGACCATTGGTATGTTTATCCTATTAAAAATACTTTATTTACAGATCTTATTTTTTTATAGTTATAAAATTCAAAGTGTGCATAATTGTGATGGAGATTAAATTAACCTTTTATTGTAACTTTTGAACATTTTTATGTCAAAATTGATGCTTCATTTTTAATTAATTTACTAAGTGAAAAATTGTTTTCGTTGATCAACATTGTGGACTTTTAAACTTGGATGGCGACTGTAACATAACCTCAAAATTTGTAAAAAATATAAATTATATTCTAACACAAAGAAAAATACAATAAATATATCAATTGCAAATAATGGTAAAAGATCTACTTTTACTACTTTCGAAAAAAATTATTTTTAGGCAAAATTGTTTGTGAACAATGATTTTATTAACATTTAATTAATTTTTTTCTCTTTCAGATCAGATAAAAATTGCAATTTTTATAAACAATACCTCATTTTAATAAGTGATACATTCTCAAAAATCGTGATCTTGTAAATATTGTTGAAATATGTTATTAAAAAATTATTTAATAAATAAACAATGTTTTCTTTATAATTTTTTAATAACATACATTTAACAATATTAAAAAAATAACAATTGTAGAGAATGTTTCACTGAATTAAATGAACAAATATTTATAAAAATTGGTTGAAAATTGCAATTTTTGTCTAATCTCATGAAAAAAATAGTAAACGTTGAAAAAATATTTGTAACTAGATATTTTGTCGTATTATAACTTTTGTCGAGAATAATAAAACAAGATCTTCTAAAATTTTTTTATAATTGATATTTATCTTGTTTTTGTTTGCGTTAGAAATTATTTTTTAGTTTTTACAGATTTCGGGGTTATGTTACGGTCACCATCATCCAAACATTTTTTTACAAGTAAGTTTTTTTTGAAAATATGGTAATTTGTTTAAAAGAAAATGTTGACTTTTTTAAGCAAATAAACATACGTTTAAAATAATTTTTTAAAGAAAAGAACAGTTTTTTGTATCTTAAAAGTTCAGAATGCAAACTTTTTATGTTAACTTTTAACCCAAGTATACCTTCCAAACGCTAAATAAAAGAAACAGTGAGGAAACAGTAGCGTTCTTATTCTTTTGCTTTGAATTTTCTAAAAATCTGGTAATTGCAAGTAAATTAATAATTTCTTGCCTCGATAGAATCTTGTTTTTGGTGATAATTGTTTATTTTAATATCGTGTCACGGATTTTCCAAAAATTTAGAAATTTCAACTAAATTTAGGTTTTCTCGTCTCGATAGCAGTAGTGTAGCTAGGCCGGTTCTACGAGGTTTTGGTCGGTAATGCAGATTCCTACTTACCGACCAAAACCTCGTAGAATCGGCCGTTGGAGGGGGGTCGAAACCTCGTAGAATCGGCCGTTGGTAGGGGTTCCTCATTTGCATATATGCAAATTAGTTCTGCATTACCGACCAAAACCTCGTAGAATCGGCCGTTGGTGGGGTACCTTATTTGCATATATGCAAATTGGTTAACCCTTTTAATTTGTATATATGCAAATTAGTTAACTCTTTTTATTTATATGTATGCAAATTAGTTAACTCTTTCAATTTGCATAACCCTAATTTGCATATATTTAAATTAGTTAACTCTTTTTATTTATATGTATGCAAATTAGTTAACTCTTTCAATTTGCATAACCCTAATTTGCATATATTTAAATTAGTTAACCCTTTTTTAATTTGCATATATTTAAATTAGTTAACTCTTTTTATTTATATGTATGCAAATTAGTTAACTCTTTTAATTTGCATAACCCTAATTTGCATATATTTAAATTATTTAACCCTTTTTTAATTTGCATATATTTAAATTAGTTAATTTGCATACCACTCACTTTTCTCCCTCCCCACTTTGCATAAACCAGAAATTTCAAAAATCGTATAGAGAACCGCGAGGGACCAAGCGTTCGCGAGATACCGCGCGGGCGTTGTGGGTAGTGGGAGTGGGTGGTGGTGGGTGGCGCGGTAAGGCCCAGTGCGCAGCAGAGGTGCGCGTACGGTTACCGCGTTAATTTTTGTACGTAGAATATTCAAATTGACCTGGAGCCTTTAATATTCATCGTAGAGAAAATCTGATCACAGTTTTGGAATCGGCAGGAAAATGCGCATCGATTGAGTATAAAGCCGAGCGCGTAGGGTGAAAATTGAGAGAGGTACGACCGTTTTTGTAAATCTTGGAACCAATGGAAAAATTTTACACTCTTAAGTTTGCAAAATTTTTTGTACATCTAAAAAAAAAAAAAAAAAAAAAGGGTCATCAAAAAAATTCTGTGGAGACATCCCTGCGTGTCAAGGTGAAGAAAATTTTTCGTCTCCAAAAACTGTGTACGTAAGTAACATTTTACCTACCTGTGACCCTATCATAAAAATACTTCCAACTTTCTAATTTTTTACAATCTTTATACATAAAGTGGGAGAACATTTTTGAAAATTTTCCGCATAACCTTCAAGTCTAGCTGTCATTGTGAAAACTGTTCTCTTCGTGAAAACTCGTCTCATTACTAGTGAAAACTTATCTCGTCTCTAGTGAAATCTCTTCTCGTCTCTGTGTTAAAGTATTTGTTGTGTAGTGAAGTTACAATTATTTTTCCAACACTTCAAGAATTTAGTTAAAGGATGAGTCACCCTGACCCTCGTTTACATAACGGAAGACGTGTCATGACATTGAGAGCAATAGATCCAGAAAAGATGAAATTGAGTAGAAAATGGATGGTATGTATACATCATTTTACCTTATGACATGTTACAATGCTTTAAAAAAAACTGTTTTTAAAATAATAAAAAAAAATTATTTATTTTTCAGCATAATTACACTCTGGTTTATATCCTGGAGGGAGTAATTAACAATAAGCGACCTTGGACAAGGATAAGTAAAAGTGATTTACCACCAAGGAATGAAAATAGTCCAAAGATTAAACAATCAAGGTGGGATGAACCAACACCAAGGCGTAAAAGAACAAGTTGGGGTGAACCAACACCAGGACCATCACAATTACAACAATCAACAACATCACCATCACCAGAAGCATCAACAAATAAAAGGGAGGAAAAAATTTGTAATCTTAAAAGGAAGAAATGTGATGAACCAACACCAGGTCCATCAACCTCTAAAAAGGAAGCAAAAAGTTCTAGGCGTAAAAGAACAAGGTGGGGTGAACCAACACCAGGACCATCAGAATTAGCACAATCACCAGAAATATTAACAATTGCTTCCCTGGATCCTGAATTCTTAGCATTTCCTTCCCTGGATCCTGAACTTTTAACAATTGCTTCCACGGATCCGGAACTGAAGAAAGATTTACTCGTACAATTATGTACTTTGACTTACGACTTCCGACCTATGACCCTACTATCACCTATTCACTCTCCCCAGTATCCACCACCTCCAGCATCACCTCAACCATCAACATCAACTTCGGACTTTCCCCCACCTTTACCCATCTATCCTTCCCTCAGGACACAAACCCGTCCATTTAAAATGAATAATAAAATTAAATAAATATATATACTTATATTTTTATTAATAATTTTTTAATTATATGTTAATATTTTGTTTCCTATATTTTGTAAGTAAAATATGTGTTAACATTTATTAATAAAGCATATACTTATACGAATAAAAATGTTTTACCTCATTCTTTCTTATTCTAATACTCTAAAAATAAATAAAAATAAATGTTTAAAAATAAATAAATAAAGAAAAATAAATATTTTCAAAAATTAATAAAGAAAAAAAAAACAAAAAAAAAAACAAAAAAAAACAAACATATATAACAAAAAAATAAACATATATAACAAAAAAAATATATCAAAAAAAAAAAATATATATATATATATCTATATATCATATGTAAATAAATTACCTTACTAAGGTAACATTATTTACAGAATACAACAAAAAAAAATTTTATCATCTAAAAGTATATTACCTTACTAAGGTTAAATTACCATTTGTAAATAAATTTATCCTTCATTGGTATAACTACACATGTTACCAGTGGATTTCTACTTTACCTTTTAAACAGTTCTTCATGTTTCTGTTAGTCTCCGTCTACGGCGGTAGTGTAATAGTGGGTGCAGTGTTAGTGGGAGAAATGGCAGTAGTGGGAGTAAGACCCATGGTAGGGAGAGAGGTTACCTCTGGTAGTCCCCAAGCGAGGGAACGTCATTCTGTTTCAGGAATCACTTTCAGCAGCATCTCTAGCTCCAGCACCAGCTCCGACACCAGCAGCAAACCAGTCAGCCTGCAGTAGCTGTAGCAGCCTATCTTCAGCCGCCTACTACTTGTACGAGCATTGCAGAGGTGTACGCAGCCGTTCAGAGATCCCAGTCAGTCTGTAGTAGCTGTAGCAGCCTGTCGTCAGCCACCTCCTACCTGTACCGACATTGCAGAGGTGGACGCAGCCGTTCGGAGACGATTCTGTTTTATTTGATTATAGTTATAGCAGTAGTCTCAGTCTACCGGCCCACCGTCGTTACAGTCATAGCAAACTGCCGTCAGCCGTCCACTGCTTATATAAGCATTGCAGAAGTGGACGTAGCTACAACTTGATTAGAGGTTAAAGCGGAGGTTGGCGCAGGAGTGATATTTGTTATATCAAACTCTTTCTTTGTGTAGGTTATTTTAACAATATTATATGCATTGCATATAATTTACACATCAATTGTCTTCAATGACTAAAATTAGTTGTACTGTATTCCAGATTTTCAAAGTCTGTTTTTTCACATATCTCTGGTTCTTGAAGACATTGAAAAGATGAATGGTTAGCTGTTGACGACTTCATACACTTTCCTTCTCCCATCGTTGAAGACATGTCAGTAGCAGAGTTAGCTGTGGACAACTGTTAGCTGAGGACAACATTTTCTGTTTTTATCTGTTTCAGTTTCTGCTTCTTTGTTTCAGAAATTTTTTTAAAAATTTTTTTATAATTATCATTAAAATTTTTTTTTATTATTAACATGTCGCGAATAGTTAGAAACCCATATGCGAGAGCATCATCTCAAGCGCGAGTAGCATCCCAAGACAGCATTAATGAAATGTGTATAGCATCACAAACTTTCATTGACACTGTTCAGGGTAAATTGCAGTCTATTAGAGAAGGCAATGATCGTTTAATAAGCTCATTTGAGTGGTATAATAAGTGTAAAATTCAGATTGCTTTATTAACAAAGTTCTCGCGACGTAGCATTATTGAGGGTTCTCATAAAAGAAGGATTGAACATTTGCTATTACAACTAAAATATTATAAATGCCAACTAAATGAGCTTATGAAACGTGGAGCTGGACTAAATAACTCACATGATAAAATTAAATGGGTAGTTACTGACAGGGCCTTTAACAACAAAATTCAAAACGGAAGTATTATAAATATATCACATTTAGATACCAATGATTTCTTAGATGATGCTTACTCAATTTTTAAAAATCAGGTAGAACAAGTTTTAAAAGACGGTCCCCTAAAGGTTTACACAATTTTTCAAGCCAGGTACAAACAAGTTTTTCCTGATGATACTATAAATTTTGATATTAAAAGTTTTACTGCAAGTACAAAAGAAATTTTTCCTACAACTGATTTAGAAAGCTTCTATAATGAAAATATTAAACAAATAACGCTACGCCTTTGTGAAGATTTTGAAGAAAAAGATTCAAATTGGCGACTTGATTCAATTCAAAGATTAGATGTAAATTTCAGTAGATACAATCCCATGACGGTTGGTTCTTTTATAGATTTACCTCAATCAATTAAATTAAAAAAAGCTTGCATTAATGTTCATAATAGTGATAATGAATGCTTAAAGTGGTCGATACTTTCCGCGCTCTATCCACCTCGTCAAAAAGATCCCAGATTTGTTAAAAGTTACATAGAATATAAAAATGTTTTAAATTTTAAGGGAATTAACTTCCCCGTGTCTATTGCTCAAATTCCAAAATTTGAAAAACAAAACCCTGTTTCCATTAATGTGTATGGTCTTGAAATTCCTAAAGGAAACAAACGATTAAAAAATGATAATGAATTTAACGTAGTTTCACTTTATCTAACTTCAAACGTAAAAGAAAAGCATGTTAATCTTTTATTAATTCAAGATAATTACGAAAACCATGAGGTGGTCAAAGCAAAAACTAAATATCACTATGTTTGGATTAAAAATACATCACGACTTCTTAGCTCTCAGTTATCTCAAAAACAACATAAGAAGTATATTTGCGATCGCTGTTTGCATTATTTTCATAGTGAAGATAAACTTTCTACACATACATTAACTTGTTCCCTTTTAAATAAAACAAAAATTATTTTACCAAATCCAGATAAAAATAAACTAAAATTTAAAAACTTTTCAAACAAGGAGCGTGCTCCATTTATTATATATGCAGACTGTGAGAGCTTATTACTTCCTAAAACAGATTCTTCATCTATAGGAGATAATACAGAAATTGTTCAAAATCATAAACTTTTAAGCATTGGATATTATCTCAAATGTAGTGAACAAAGATGTAATAATACAAAATCTGTATACAAAGCATCTCCCATTGATGAAGAAAATGCAGCGAAATGGTTTGCTCATGAATTGCAGCAAGTTGCTAAGACACTTGAACCTGTATTTAAAACTATCATTCCGATGGAAGTTTTAAGTATTGAACAAGAGAATGATTTTCAAGAAACTAATACGTGTCACATTTGTAGAAAAGTGATTGAGCAGGGTGGCATTAAGGTTAGGGATCATTGTCACCTGACTGGTAAATATAGAGGTGTAGCTCATCAACATTGCAATTTAAATTATCTGGAATTGCATACTATTCCTGTTGTTTTCCATAATTTGAGTGGTTATGATGCTCACTTCATTATAGAAGCTATTGCGAATGAGTTTGAAGGTAAAATTGATCTCCTTCCTATTACTAAAGAAAAATATATTAGCTTCACAAAACATCTCCCAGATAATGGTATAAAATTTAAATTCATTGACTCATTTCGTTTCATGGCATCATCTTTGGATAAATTGGCTTCATATCTGTCAACATATACAATAGTACATTCTGAGTTTGAGTCTTATGATGTTAATAAGATTCAGTTATTAACACGCAAAGGAATTTTTCCGTACGAATATTTAGACAATAGATTGAAATTAAACGAAACACAACTACCTGCAAAAGAGAAATTTTACAGTACCCTAAATGATTCTCATGTAACCAATGAAGATTATATTCACGCACAAAATGTTTGGTCTACTTTCAATTGCAAAAATCTCTACGAGTATGTATATTTATACATGAAAACTGATATTTTACTACTCGCAGACGTTTTTGAAAATTTCAGAGACCAATGCCTTGATGCATATGCTTTAGATCCAGCTTATTATTATACAACACCTGGACTCAGTTGGGATGCCATGTTAAAATATACAAATGTAGAGTTGGAACTTCTTACAGATATTGATATGGTCATGTTTGTTGAACTAGGTATTAGAGGGGGGATTAGCCAATGTTCAAACAGATATGCTCATGCCAATAATCCGTACATGAAAAATTATAATGAAAATGAAGATCCATCTTACATTGTATATTTGGATGCTAATAACCTTTATGGTTGGGCTATGATTCAAGCACTCCCCTCTGGTGGTTTTGAGTGGGTAAAAGATGTTGATAAAACTTTTAACTTTAAAAATGTTAAAAATGATGCAAAGATTGGTTATATATTAGAAGTTGATTTAGAGTATCCACAAGATCTACATAAAAGTCATAGTGACTTACCATTTTGTCCAGAACACTCAAAGCCACCTGGATCAAAACAAGAGAAATTGCTCACTACTCTCCTACCAAAACAAAAGTATATACTCCATTATCGTGCGCTTAAACAAGCAGTAGAAAGTGGTCTTGTAGTCACTCAAATTCATCGAGTTTTAAAATTTAATCAATCTCCATGGTTGAAAAAATATATCGATTTTAATACCCACATGCGAACAAATGCAAAAAATGAGTTTGAAAAAAATCTTTTCAAACTAATGAACAATGCAGTTTATGGAAAGACAATGGAGAATGTACGAAAACGTGTTGATGTAAAACTTGTAACAAAATGGGAGGGTAGATATGGAGCAGAGGCTTACATCTCGAAACCAAACTTCCACACACGAGCTATTTTCAATGAAAACTTGGTTGCTGTGGAACTTAACAAAACGGAAGTGCTTATGAATAAACCAATCTATATTGGACTTAGCGTCTTGGATATATCTAAGACATTGATGTATGATTTTCATTATGAGTATATGAGAAACAAGTATGGTGAAAATTGCAAATTACTTTACACTGATACTGACAGCCTTATTTATAAAATTAAATGTAAAGATTTCTACTCTGATATGAAAGCGGATATTTGTAAATTTGATACATCTGATTATCCTACAAATAATGTATATGGAATTCCGCAAGCTAACAAAAAAGTCTTAGGACTCATGAAAGATGAGTGTAATGGACGAATAATAACAGAATTTGTTGGTTTACGAAGTAAAATGTACAGTATTCGTGTGGAGGAAGAAGATTTTTTGAAAAAAGCAAAAGGTGTTAAAGCGGTAGTTGTGAAAAAATCTATTACATTCGATGATTATGTGTACTGTTTAAGAAATATTAAAATACAAACTAGAGTACAATATTCTATAAGATCAAAACTACACAATGTTCATACACTAAAACAGACAAAAATAGCATTGAGTCCTTATGATGATAAAAGATATTTATTAAAAAACAGTACAGATACTCTTGCTTGGGGGCATTATAAAATCAAAAACGAAGCGAATGATGATGATGATGATGCTGTGATGTTAGAAGTTTAGAAATTAATGTTGTATATATTCTACGTATTGAAATATTAGATATTAAATTTATATTATAGTTTTGTATATATTGTGAAAGATTGGATGGGTGAAATTGGAAGATTATTAATAAACCAAAAATTTGTTACCAATATTATGTCTACTTTATTTATTGAAACCTTATAAATTAGCTTACATATTATTTAATATTACATTAACTAAATAGTAAAATATATTTAAAACAGTATTATACATTTTTATAATTCATATACAAGAAATAAAAAACATTCTCAAACCATTTTAAAACTTTCTATTTTCTATTCAAGTTAAAACCTGTTTGAAGGTTACTTAAACAATGTCTTTGTTCTCATCAACAGTCAGGATGAAACCTGTCTAAAAATTTTGAAGGCAATTTCTTTATTCTCTTCAAGAATCCGGTTAAAACATGCTTTAAGATTTCTAAAAAATACCATTATTATTTTGATAAAAGTCAAGTTGAAGCCTGCTTACATATTTTTGGACAAAACATTCATCCCCTTCAAAAATCAAGTTGTAACCTGCTTGTACTATTCGTTGTAAGTATACATTCTTTATAGTATTAAAATATATTAAAGTAAGAAAAAGTTAACTTTAACTTTTCAAAAAGTTAACTTTAACTTTTCAAAAAGTTAACTTTAACTTTTCAAAAAGTTAACTTTAACTTTTCAAAAAGTTAACTTTAACTTTTCAAAAAGTTAACTTTAACTTTTCAAAAAGTTAACTTTAACTTTTCAAAAAGTTAACTTTAACTTTTCAAAAAGTTAACTTTAACTTTTCAAAAAGTTAACTTCAATTTGACTGGTATCAATGTTTCCTTAACACAAAGATTGTATTAAAATGTACAGTATATGTATTATAAGGACACAATGATACCAGTCAAATTAACTTTAACTTTTCAAAAAGTTAACTTTAACTTTTCAAAAAGTTAACTTTAACTTTTCAAAAAGTTAACTTTAACTTTTCAAAAAGTTAACTTTAACTTTTCAAAAAGTTAACTTTAACTTTTCAAAAAGTTAACTTTAACTTTTCAAAAAGTTAACTTTAACTTTTCAAAAAGTTAACTTTAACTTTTCAAAAAGTTAACTTCAATTTGACTGGTATCAATGTTTCCTTAACACAAAGATTGTATTAAAATGTACAGTATATGTATTATAAGGACACAATGATACCAGTCAAATTAACTTTAACTTTTCAAAAAGTTAACTTTAACTTTTCAAAAAGTTAACTTTAACTTTTACATATCTGTCTTTTTTATCCAACTATTATGTGAATTATCGAAACCTAACCATTTTACAAATACTTCATCACGACGATTCTTGAGAACTTTTTCTATGAGATATATATCTGGATATTTCACTTTAGAAATTTCTTCTTCATAGAAACCACCTTGGATGAGTTGATCTTGGTAATCTTTTAACTTATAAGTTACTGGTTTTGTTGACTCAACTTTAGAGATGGTAAATATTTCAGTTGTCCAGTTTGGTGTATATCCTTTCTCGAAAACATGTTTATTCTTGCTGACTCGAACTCTGTCACCAACTTTGAATGTTGCCTTTTTAGTTAAAATTTTCCTCTGTTTTGAAATGCGTTTTAATAATTCCTTTTCATCTTCTTTTCTGACATCCTTTGGTTTCATACCAATAGTTCGATGTTTCTGATTGTTATATTTTAAAATTAGAGATGGTAAAATATCTTGCCATTTATAATTTCCTCTTAAATTGAACTGTGGCCACATCATATTTTTGAGTGTTCGGTTAAATCTTTCAATTATTGATGCTTTTAAATTACTAAATGTTGAATACAGCTTAATTTTATATGATTTCATTAAATTTTCGAATATTAAATTATAAAATTCTTTGCCTCTATCGGTATGTAAATTGTTAGGTACACGTCCATGTACAAGTATAGATTTCATAGCAGTAGAAACATCTTTTCCAGATTTACTTTTTACAGGTACTGCCCATGCATACTTGGAAAATGTATCAATTACAGTTAACATATATTTGAATCCTTTGTTAACTTTTGCATATGGTATCATTTCAACCAAATCTGCTTGCCATGTTTCATCTACACCACGCAATTGTACTTTTCGACGTGGATAATTTCTCCGGGCTTGTCTATGTAATTCTGTGACCACTGTTAACTTTTTAGCATCCATTTTTTAAGATATATATGAATACATCAATACTCAACATAGTACTGATTTAAAGTTGACATGTATCATCTTAATATATAATTTTAGATTCACGTAATTCTTCAAGAATACTCATAATTTCATTATTGTGACTTGGATTGCCAGCTTCTCGTGATGCTATAAGTAGACGTAAACGATCGACAAGTTCATTTGGATCATCCCAGTAGATATAGTCTGAGTATGATTTATTTTCTACTAACATAGATTGCGGTAATAAAAATTTTTTTTGTTAGGATTCTCCAGTTTTCTGATAAAGCTTAGCAATGACGTTTGTATATTTAAAACTTTTGTTTATACGAATAGGTTTATTTGGACTATATTTCTTTCTATGTGCATTTGTAGATTGTAATATTTCTTTATAGTTGGTTAAATCATTTGAACTTATAGAATCTTCATTAGGTTGCTGTCTGAATAAAAGTTCTAGTAATCCTTCTGTTTTATTATATTTTTTCTTTCCAACTAAGTCAATGAAAGGACCATTGAAATCAATTTCTGTATTACCTATCATAAATTTTCCATTTTCACCTTTCCGCACTCCGTAAACCATATCCAAATATTTTTTTCTATTTTTATTCAATAATTTTATGAATTTATCTGTTAATTTGTCAGAATCTTGGTCTTGTAGATTATTCTGCTCATCAAACTCTTGACTTGTTGAATTATCGTTTAATACATCGTTTTCCTCTTGATTTAATAAGTCATCATTAATTATGTTTTCATTTCTCATATTTTGTAAATCTTCTACTTCAGATACAGGATCATGAAATGAGTTATAATTATTATTATAAGAAGATATATCAAATGGTTCATCTTCACTAACAGCAGTCTTGAATGTTGTTTCAAAGTCTTCTTCTTCTTCTTCTTCTTCTTCTTCTTCCTTTTTAATTTTGGATACATTTTCACTCTTGATTAAATTATACGGTCTATTAACTAATTTTTCCAATGGAGTAACTAATGGTTGAAAGGTTTCTTTCAAAATATTTTCTGCAGTCTCTCTACCACTTTTAAGTATGCGATGTTTTTTACGTATAGCATCACTTGCTTTAGCTATTTCATGAAGCGTTTCTCGTTCCTTTCGAAACATGTTTCTATATTGATGTCTAATATTATACTAATGAAATTCTCAAACCAATTGATACTTATAACTGAATAAAGCAATCGAAACCTTTTCTATATCTTCCTTCATTTAAATTTCGGTCTTTGTCTATAACCACAAACCCATATCTATCAGAATTCCAACATGTTGAGCATAAATCACGAAACTGATTGTAAGTCATATCTGTATTTACATGATCATTATAAACATGCTTAAGGTTTCTCTCATCTTGTTTAAAAAGTACTAATAAGTTAATATTATCTCTAACAAGATGTTTGGGAATGTGGGCATATGTCTGACATAGATAGAAACTGTCAACGTTAACATGTCTACCCATACAAAAGAATGCTCTTACATTGTCTTGCTTCTCACAAGCAATATCATCGAAAATAAATACTGAATTTGGTTTAGCGTCTTTAGGTGAAACCACTTCTTCATGTTCTCTAAATGGAAAGTATTCAATACCATCCACTTTACTGAGAACTTTTTCTAAAAATTGATATTTTGGTTGTTGTAAAGACTTTGAATATAAATATATATTTTCAAAGCTTAAACCATTCGGATGTATTATTAAAGACAAAAGTGCATTTGTTTTTCCACAATTAGACGGTCCACAAAAAGCTGCACGAATGCTGTTTGAAAATAAACTTCCGTGTCGTTTAACTTCATTATCCTTGCTTGGAAGAAGATTATCAACATTTACAATTGGGAGTTGAACATCTTGCACCTTGAACCACATCTTGAAATCGACTGAGTGTGCAGCTATAAATATATTGCTTATATAGGTTCTCCAATCAGTTGGTTTTAAACCACGGTCGAGTGAGGAATGATTACTCATGATAAAGTGAAAAAGAGTACCAAAAAAATTGCTTGTCGTGGTCAAGGTATTCTCAATAGTATAATCAATAAATTACCATTCGAGTTTCATTTTCCTGGTTATCAATATTGTGGACCTGGTACGAAATTAGCAAAACGTCTTGCACGTGGTGATCCTGGCATAAACCCTTTAGATACAGCTTGTAAAGAGCATGATATAGCTTATTCAAAAGATACAGATGTAGCTATAAGAAATTCTGCAGATAAAATACTTGCTGAGAAGGCGTGGGAACGAGTTGTTTCTAAAGACGCTAAATTAAGTGAAAAAGCAGTTGCATTAGCTGTAACTAATATAATGAAAACCAAGTCTAAATTTGGGATGGGGATAAAAGTTAATAAGAAATATAAAAGGAGAGGAACCAAGAAGCAGAAGAAGAAGAAGAAGACAACAAAGAAGAAAAAGGTTGCTTCTAAGAGACATGATTCATTAAAAAAGATTGTTCATGCTGCTAAAAAGTCTATGAAATCTAATAACAACTCTTTAGATACAATTAGAACTGCTATGATTGGTGCAAGAAAGGCTATAAAACAATATGGCGGTAAATCTAAGATTATATCACCTCGAATTCTTCCTATACCATCTAAAGTTGGCGGTATTTTACCGCTAGTTCCAATTTTTGCTGGACTAAGTGCTCTAGGGGCCCTTAGTGGTGGAATAAGTGGTATAGTGAAAGCTGTAAATGAAGCTAAGGTTGCCAAGAAAGAACTTTCAGAAGCTCAACGACATAATCACACTATGGAGTCTATTGCCTTAGGAAAAGGTTTATACATGAAACCATATCAACGAGGGCTTGGTCTTTATATGCAACCTTATAAAGGTAAAGGGTTGAGCAATAAGAAAAAAAATTCAAAAAACTAATACTGAAGCTACCTCACCGTGCACTAAGTGATTATGATCTTCTAAAATATACTACGAGTTTAAAAATACCACATTTTAGAGGAGTCTTTATGAGAAATGAATTACCAATAGGAGGACCACTTCAATATGAATCAGCAATCATAAATCTTGATAATAAAGAAGGTCCTGGAACTCATTGGGTTGCATATAAGAAGGTAAACAATGAAACCGAATACTTTGACAGTTTTGGCAATCTCTCACCACCATTGGATCTCATTGTTTACCTAGGTGTTGGTAGCTGTATAAAATATAATCATAAAAGATATCAAGATTTTGATACGTATATATGCGGTCACTTGTGTCTTAAATTTCTATGTAATCAACTTAATGTGAAGAACAGTTTCAGTCTATATAAGACTGTGTAATCATTTGTATACTTCAGTATAAAAGTAGATATTCAACATGAATGATTCATTTACTTTTACGTTAAGTGGGAACTCTTCAGTTCTGGAAGCTTCATTCTTCCCACCAATTGAACTCACATCCAATAAAAATTATGTACTTGGTCTTGTTGATCTACTTACATATAACACTATTCCCAACATTGATAAAGGATGCAATAAGTTTTATACAAATGTTTTTGATCCTATACATATACCAACAGGCAGTTATGAACTTAAGGATATTATAGATTTTATTAAGCGTCAAATAACATCTGAAGATCATTTAGATGTAAAAGTTAATCATACTACATTAGGTTTACGTCTTAAATCAAATATGGAAATTGATTTCCAACCTAAAGACTCAATTGGTAAATTATTAGGATTTCCTCCAATTAAACTAAGTGCAGATAATTATCATTTTTCTACAAACCTTATACAAATAATGAAAGTAAATGCTATACGCGTTGAATGTAATATTACAACAGGAGCTTATATAAATGGTCAAAAAGTACATACTATACATGAATTTTTTCCAAGTGTTCCTCCAGGATATAAGATTATAGAGATTCCAGCAAACGTCATTTACCTTCCAGTCACCGTGAAGACAATACATAATATTCAACTTCGATTAGTAGATCAGAACGGTGATATTGCTAATTTTAGAGGAGAGACAATAACAATTCGTTTACATATAAAATCAGTGTAATGGGAATTATTTATAATCATAAAAAAAGAAAAGTTGGTGGTAGCTATAAAAATCAATCAATATGTGTAAAGAAGAACAGTGTGAATGTAACTCGCAAGGTGTTAACACCTCAGAATCTAATATTTCTGAAGAAACTTGGTCTACGAATCAGACATCAAAAATAAAGAAAAAGAGAGGTGATAAATTCTTTATATTCATTTTGAGTTTTTGTTATAAGAAAAATGGACGAAATTCTCAGCATTCCAGCTCCAGTGAACTTTGATGAATCTATAGCTAATTATGAAATTCATAGTTATCAGCCATATGTATCATCATCTTTTAACAACAGTGATGAAATTCGGATTATAGTTCAAAATCAAGATTTATCTATTTTACCGAGCAGCAGTTCTTTACATATATTTGGACGCATGACGCAGAGTGGTGGAGACATTTTAACAGAAAATGTTTCTCTTGTTAATAATGCTATAGCCTACTTGTTTGATGAAATTCGTTATGAATTGAATGGTATTGAGATTGATCGATGCAAATATGTCGGCCATACTACAACAATAAAAAACTTGGTTTCTCTAACTCCTTCTCAACTAAAACGTGTTGGAAATGCAGGTGTCTTTGAATATTCTGCTTTGGATTTAAAAATGACTTTAGAAAATGGTTGTTTTAATATAACAATTCCACTCAGTATGATTTTCGGTTTTGCAGAAGATTATAAGAAAATTGTTGTAAATGCTAAACATGAACTCATTTTGATCAGATCAAGAAATGACTTAAATGCTGTTATTCAAACAGGAAATCTTAACAATAATGAAGAATTTAAAATTACAATTAATAAGATTGAATGGTTAGTACCATATATTTTACCATCTGACAGTAATAAAATTAAATTATTAAAATTTATTGAGAAGGATCCATTAATTTCTATGAGTTTCCGATCGTGGGAAATGTATGAGTATCCTTTGCTTCCAGCTAGTACAAGAGTTATGTGGCAACTTAAATCATCATCTCAATTAGAGAAACCACGATATGTTATTGTTGGATTTCAAACTGGGAGAAAAAATCAACTTAAGAAGACATCCTGTTACTTTGATCATTGTAATATTATAAATGTAAAACTCTTTTTGAACTCTCAATCTTACCCTTATGGAAATTTAAATCTAAATTTTGATCAAAATCAGTATGCTATATTATATGATATGTATGCAAACTTTCAATCTTCTTATTATGGAAAAGATTCAGAACCTACTTTAGCGATTGATACTTTTAAATCAAAAGCACCTTTAATTGTTATTGATTGTTCGAAACAAAATAAGTTTTTAAAGCAGTCTTCAGTTGATGTACGTTTAGAATTTGAAGCAAGAGAAAATGTACCCAACGATACAACTGCATATTGTCTCGTTATACATGATCGTGTAGTACAGTATAAACCAATCAGTGGGATTATTAAAAAGTTATAAGGAGTGGAGAGGGAAACAAGTGGTGGGGGTAAAGTGGAGAGGTATATAAGACATATTTCTGAAGCAGATACTCATTTCTATTCTAATATGGAGTTTATTGTAGACGTTCAAGGTTTTAAGAAATCCTGCAATGAGTTTATTTTCAAAGAGTTGGCTATAGTTCCTCTGGAGGCAGATGCTCAACCAAGAGTTTACCTTTTTGAACCACCTTGTGCTTGGAATTCACTACCTGGACGTTATAAGAGTGAAAACCTATGGTTAACAAACAACTATCATTCTATCCCTTGGATGGCTGGAGATGTGTGTTACGATGAAGTGCGAACCATTTTACAAGATGCATTACGAGGAGCAAAAACTATCTATGTTAAAGGTTGTGAAAAAAAACAGTGGTTAGAAAAGTATTTAATGAATGTATACAATTTAGAAGAAATTGACTGTCCAGCGTTAAAGAATATTAAAACTGAATTTTCATCACCTACATGTACTCATCATATTACAGAAACTGAAAATTGTGCAGTAAACAATATATTTAAGCTTCGAAAATGGTTTTTGAATGTAACGAGTGAACTTAGAAACTTCTCAAATGGTATCGATGAAGTGGATGATGTGAATACTAATTTGAAATCATTTTATGAAAATTATGAACAACTATTGTAATAAGTTTGAATTTCTACATATATATGAATAAATGAATTTTATAATTTTTAAAAAATGTTGTATTTCTTTCATGATATACCTACTCCTTTAATATTATATACTTGGATTTTTTTCCTTTAACTTTTATAAAAATTTACTTGTATAATTTTATAAAATATTTTTTATTTATTTAAAAATGGTTTATAATATAGAAGGTGAGATAATAAAAGAATCCATTTAAAGGTAATTTTTTTTTATTAATTAAAACCTATAAATATTTACATAATTTTTTTACAATATAGTCTTAGAATATGTATTTTATTCAAATTCAATAACATTAAATTTGCCGCCAATATATTTTAATCGCAACTTCTCCGATTGTACGGCTTCTTCCATCATTGTGAAGGACGTAGGGTCAGCTTCAAATAGTTTTGCGAACCTTGCCGGAAGAAAAGTCGTAAATGCTGCATCCAGGTCGACAACAATCCTAGAACCGTATTTGGTCTGCACCTTGTTTATTTTAGTTACGTTGTATAACTCATTCACAGTCAACTCAGAAAGCGGCTTCGTTGGCAGAAATCTTTCCATGCGACCAGTAGCGTTAACTTTTTGGAAGTCCATTGTTTTAATATCTGTAAACAAAGCAAAAAAGATTGATTTTTAATATTAAATTTAAAAAAACAAATTTGGAATACAACATTTTTCAATATAAGAAAGGAAATTTACCTTCAAATAAGATGATGCTATAGTTTTAAAGCTGCTAGTACTGCTAATGTTTGCTGTAGAAGCTGAAGCTGCTGGTACTGCTGGTACTGCTGATACTGCTGGAGCTGCTGATGCTGATGAAAACTGTAACAGAAGTGTCGAATCGTGGATTCCAACCTACCTTATATCCTTTAAACCCCACTCTTCTTCAACTCCCACTTTTTTACCCCCACTTTAACGATGCGCACGCAACTACCTCCACTTTAATTTAAAAAGAAGAGTTATTTGGAAGACGTGTTCAAACTTGTATAAAAAAGAAATGACGTCACTAAAAGGTTTCTTAAAAATGTCTTTGTTATTATCTACAGGCAGGTTAAAACCTGTCTGAAGGTTTTTTAGACAATGCCTGTATTCTATGCAAAATGCAAGTTAAAACTTGTATTAAGATTTTTAAACAATACTATTGTATTTTTGAAAATAGGCAAGTTGAAACTTGCTTACATATTTTGGACAATACATTTATCCCTACGGTGCTGTAGCGCCTGTGAAGAACCCTACATGAGTCAGACAGCAAGGTCTGACGCATGGAACTATCCACTCACTCAACGCGGTAACCGTACGCGCACCTCTGCTGCGCACTGGGCCTTACCGCGCCACCCACCACCACCCACTCCCACTACCCACAACGCCCGCGCGGTATCTCGCGAACGCTTGGTCCCTCGCGGTTCTCTATACGATTTTTGAAATTTCTGGTTTATGCAAAGTGGGGAGGGAGAAAAGTGAGTGGTATGCAAATTAACTAATTTAAATATATGCAAATTAAAAAAGGGTTAAATAATTTAAATATATGCAAATTAGGGTTATGCAAATTAAAAGAGTTAACTAATTTGCATACATATAAATAAAAAGAGTTAACTAATTTAAATATATGCAAATTAAAAAAGGGTTAACTAATTTAAATATATGCAAATTAGGGTTATGCAAATTGAAAGAGTTAACTAATTTGCATACATATAAATAAAAAGAGTTAACTAATTTGCATATATACAAATTAAAAGGGTTAACCAATTTGCATATATGCAAATAAGGGTTATGCAAATTGAAAGAGTTAACCAATTTGCATATATGCAAATAAGGGTTATGCAAATTGAAAGAGTTAACTAATTTGCATACATATAAATAAAAAGAGTTAACTAATTTGCATATATACAAATTAAAAGGGTTAACCAATTTGCATATATGCAAATAAGGTACCCCACCAACGGCCGATTCTACGAGGTTTTGGTCGGTAATGCAGAACTAATTTGCATATATGCAAATGAGGAACCCCTACCAACGGCCGATTCTACGAGGTTTCAACTCCAACGGCCGATTCTACGAGGTTTTGGTCGGTAAGTAGGAATCTGCATTACCGACAAAAACCTCGTAGAACCGGCCTAGCTACACTACTGATAGCAATATTTCTCTGATGATAATTGTTTATTTCAATATTATATGAAAATATCAGAAAATTAGGGTTTTAAAGTGACAAAATATTTTCTTTGAAGTTAACATTTCTAATAAGTCCCCTAATATTGTCACACAATTTTAGCAACATTACTGCCAGGAGATTATTATTTTTTTGCTCTCAAAAATGGAAAAATTGATGAAAAATAGGAGGAAAAATGCAGAAAATTAGAGATTTCAATTTTTTACGGAAAAAATGACAGTTTTCGGGCAGGGATTTTGTTGAAATTGTGTGGAAATATTAGGGGAATAACTGGGTGTAAAAACCACAAATAAATCCTTGGATTTTTAGTTCCAATGTCGGTTTTCTATGCTGTTTTTCGTAGTTATATATATATATATATATATATATATATATATATATATATATATATATATATATATATATATATATATATATATATATATATATAATTAATATATAATTAATTAATATATAATTTGATATATATATATATATATATATATATATATATATATATATATATATATATATATATATATATATATATATATATATATATATATATATATATATATATATATATATATATATATATATATATATATATATATATGGGTGATTCTTCTGAAAGGCACCTGTTTTTTTCTAAAAACTTAAAAAAATTAATTTTTACATTTTCTAAATTTTTTTGTCATGGATAGGTTTTAAATATGATTAAATATACAAATCTGAGTTGCGCAAAATTAATTTTAAAAAATAAGCCTTCCAGCATCATTTTAATATTAAGTGTTTGGAAGGTTAAATATACTGTAATCAATATTGGGATTTTTGTAAAAAAATCCTTTTAAATTTAATTTCTTTCATTTATTAAACTTTTAACATTATTCATTTTTTAATTTAATGAATTGTGTATTTAATAATTTATTTTTAACTATTTTATCTTTAAAAAAATAACTAATATATATTTTTTATATATTGAACGGAAAAAAAAATTGTAATGATTTTTTTAATTTATCATTTTAAGTTCGAAATTGATATTTTCTGTAAAAATTTTTATTCTTAATTATAATTTTAATATTTATCTAACTTTTTCCCAAATATATTATATTTTAAAAGATTAAAAATATTTTATTTTAAATAAAACGGAAAATTTTTTTATAATTCAAGGGTTAGGTATTTGAAAATAATTATTAAAAACAAAACAATACTGCTTACCAAATATGAAAAAGGCTTCGGAGATGAATAGTTTGTCAAATAAAAAATTCACATTTTTATTAAATTTAAAAATATTGAAACATAATTTAACAAATTTTTTGGGCTACAACTTCAAATATTAATATATAGATTACGTGTAATTAGAAAACAGTTTCAAAATATGATTTTATTAACTGTAAAACGAGGCTTCGGAGATGAATTTGAATTTTTACTCTCGTTGCCAATAATTTTTAATTAATTATTTAAAAAATTTCTTTTATTTGGTTTAAACTAAATATAAGTGAAAAATAAACGGTAGAATCTAAGCTTCAATTTCATATATATTAAGACTATATTTCAAAATTTTTAATTATATTAAAAAATAATTAAAAATATGTATCATATTTAACCAAAACCAAAAGAAAAAATTAAATAAATTCTTTTACTAAGAAAAACTTTAAATTTTAACATTACAAGATTATGTAAAGATAAATAATGTTTCGAAGATTATGGATAAATTTTTTTGAAATTTATACTCAACAAAATATCATAATAAGTTAATGCAAATATCGAGTCTCACGTTGGAGACACGTGAAGTGGTCCCTTTCAGGATAATCACCCATATATAATTATAGTTTTTTAAAAATATTGTTTATTAATTTTACAGTGATGTTGAAATAGTTCAATACCCGTGTATTGCGGAAAAATTCAACGCTACTAATTAGGATTAGTTCAAAGAAGTAGAAGGATGTTTACACTGGAAGAAGAAAAAATGTCAAAGGTGATGATATTATTTCCTTCTAAACTAACTAATTCATAAATAAATAATTTAATAGGAAACACTGTCGATTATGTTACAAAAATAATGTCAAGTGTTTAAGAATTGTAACACTGTCGATTATGTTACAAAAATAATGTCAAGTGTGAATTGTAGTTCACATTTTTTTATTTATTACTGCAAAAAAACTGCACAGAGTTTTACATTAAATTTACAAAAACGTTATAGTGTCAAAATTCGTGAAATTTTGACAGAAAACAAAAAGTATTCTTTTAAATCTAAATGTTCAAAAAACATTTCTATTTGGTCTTAGGAATGTGTCCACCGAAGAATAGAAAAAATATTATTTTTCATAAAAGTTATTGCAAAACTAATTTTTTTGAAACTTTTTAAACAAAATGTTATATCTCTTAAATGAATGAACCGATTCAAGTGAGTCAAGCAGGAATATAAAGAGAACATTAAAAAAAATTAAATGTTTATAAAAATCTAAGTTGCAAAAAATTAATGTTGCAATAACTTTTATTAAAATAATTTTTTTCTGCTTCTTGGTGGATACATTCCTAAAAGCAAAAAGAAATATTTTTCATCATTTTGATTAAAAAAAATACTTTTTGTTTTCTGAAAACTTCACGAATTCTGACCTTCTAGTAAAAAAAAACTAACACATAATTTTGTTCTCAATTTCTAATAAAAATGGGCAGAAATATAAGATCCCGAGGAAAGCATCTGCAATTCTAAAATTCGGACAAGTAAAATTTATAACTGATGTTTCTACATTGTGGAATATTTTGCAAAGATAGTTTTCCTAAAATTTTAAAACTTTTTGCGTCATTTCAAAATTTTAATATAATTTAAAAAGAAAGTGGTTTGAAATTTCTTTTCAATATTCTTATTTTCGACCGTTATTAGAATTTAGAAAAAACTTTGCCGGTCGTGCCTTCGCGATTTCAGATGTTGCCTGCTAATATAAATTGGTCTTCTTCTGTCGCACGTTGTAAAAAAATTTTCCCGATTGTTTTATTCTTTAATTTCACACACTAAAAAAACTTTAATTTGATTCAAATAACCGATTATTAGACTTTTATCAAATAAATATTTACTTGAATTCAATTATTTTTATTTGCAGCAAATAAATTGAGTTTGAATCAAATATGTCAGTATTTCTATCGAATACTATTTAATAGATACAAATAAAAATTATTTGATTCAAGTAAATATTTATTAATAATAGTCATATAATCGATTACTTGAATCAAATAAATTTTTTTTAGTTAAAAAAACTCGTTATTTTAAAGAAATACGGTAAAAGAAAATGCATACAAAGTTATGCAGTCTTGATTTCGGTTTTTCAGAAAAACTTTTTTTTCGACCGTTATTAGAAATTTGGAAAAAACTTTGCGGGTCGTGCTTTCGCGATTTCAGATGTTGCCTGCATTTATAAATTTATATTCTTCTGTCGAACGCTGTAAAAAAATTTTCCCGATTGTTTTATTCTTTAATTTCACAAACTAAAAAAACTTTTATTTGATTCAAGAAACCGATTATTTGCCTTTTATCAAAGAAATATTTACTTGAATTAAATTATATTTATTTGCGGCAAATAAATTGTGTTTGAATCAAATATTTTAGTATTTTTATCGAATACTATTTAATTAATACAAATAAAAATTATTTTATTCAAGTAAATATTTATTAATAATAGTCAAATAATCGATTACTTGAATCAAATAAATTTTTTTAGTTAAAAAAACTCGTTATTTTAAAGAAATACGGTAAAAGAAAATGCATACAAAGTTATGCAGTCGTGATTTCGGTTTTTCAGAAAAACTTTTTTTTCGACCGTTATTAGAAATTTGGAAAAAACTTTGCGGGTCGTGCTTTCGCGATTTCAGATGTTGCCTGCAATTGTAAATTTATATTCTTCTGTCGAACGCTGTAAAAAAATTTTCCCGATTGTTTTATTCTTTAATTTCACAAACTAAAAAAACTTTTATTTGATTCAAGAAACCGATTATTTGCCTTTTATCAAAGAAATATTTACTTGAATTAAATTATATTTATTTGCGGCAAATAAATTGTGTTTAAATCAAATATTTTAGAATTTTTATCGAATACTATTTAATTAATACAAATAAAAATTATTTTATTCAAGTAAATATTTATTAATAATAGTCATATAATCGATTACTTGAATCAAATAAATTTTTTTTAGTTAAAAAAACTCGTTATTTTAAAGAAGTACGGTAAAAGAAAATGCATACAAAGTTATGCAGTCGTGATTTCGGTTTTTCAGAAAAACTTTTTTTCGACCGTTATTAGAAATTTGAAAAAACTTTGCGGGTCGTGCTTTCGCGATTTCAGATGTTGCCTGCAATTATAAATTTATATTCTTCTGTCGATCGTTGTAAAAAAATTTTCTCGATTATTTTATTTTTTAATTTCACAAACAACTCGTTAATTTGATAGAAATACGGTAAAAGAAAATTCATACAAAGTTATGCAGTCGTGATTTCGGTTTTTCAGAACGACTTTTTTTTCGACCGTTATTAGAATTTTGAAAAAACTTTGGGGGTCGTGCTTTCGCGATTTTAGATGTTGCCTACAAATACAAATTGGTCTTCTTCTGTCGCACGATATAAAAAAATTTTCCCGATTGTTTTATTCTTTAATTTCACACACTAAAAAAACTTTTATTTGATTCAAATAACCGATTATTTGACTTTTATCAAAGAAATATTTACTTGAATTCAATTATTTTTATTTGCAGCAAATAAATTGAGTTTGAATCAAATATGTCAGTATTTCTATCGAATACTATTTAATAGATACAAATAAAAATTATTTGATTCAAGTAAATATTTATTAATAATTGTCAAATAATTGATTACTTGAATCAAATAAATATTTTTTAGTTAAAAAAAACTCGTTATTTTAAAGAAATACGGTAAAAGAAAATGCATACAAAGTTATGCAGTCGTGATTTCGGTTTTTCAGAAAAACTTTTTTTTCGACCGTTATTAGAATTTTGAAAAAACTTTGGGGGTCGTGCTTTCGCGATTTCAGATGTTGCCTGCAAATACAAATTGGTCTTCTTCTGTCGCACGATATAAAAAAATTTTCCCGATTGTTTTATTCTTTAATTTCACACACTAAAAAAACTTTTATTTGATTCAAATAACCGATTATTTGACTTTTATCAAAGAAATATTTACTTGAATTCAATTATTTTTATTTGCAGCAAATAAATTGAGTTTGAATCAAATATGTCAGTATTTCTATCGAATACTATTTAATAGATACAAATAAAAATTATTTGATTCAAGTAAATATTTATTAATAATAGTCAAATAATCGATTACTTGAATCAAATAAATTTTTTTTAGTTAAAAAAACTCGTTATTTTAAAGAAATACGGTAAAAGAAAATGCATACAAAGTTATGCAGTCGTGATTTCGGTTTTTCAGAAAAACTTTTTTTTCGACCGTTATTAGAAATTTGGAAAAAACTTTGCGGGTCGTGCTTTCGCGATTTCAGATGTTGCCTGCAATTATAAATTTATATTCTTCTGTCGAACGCTGTAAAAAAATTTTCCCGATTGTTTTATTCTTTAATTTCACAAACTAAAAAAACTTTTATTTGATTCAAGAAACCGATTATTTGCCTTTTATCAAAGAAATATTTACTTGAATTAAATTATATTTATTTGCGGCAAATAAATTGTGTTTGAATCAAATATTTTAGTATTTTTATCGAATACTATTTAATTAATACAAATAAAAATTATTTTATTCAAGTAAATATTTATTAATAATAGTCAAATAATCGATTACTTGAGACAAATAAATTTTTTTAGTTAAAAAAACTCGTTATTTTAAAGAAATACGGTAAAAGAAAATGCATACAAAGTTATGCAGTCGTGATTTCGGTTTTTCAGAAAAACTTTTTTTTCGACCGTTATTAGAAATTTGGAAAAAACTTTGCGGGTCGTGCATTCGCGATTTCAGATGTTGCCTGCAATTATAAATTTATATTCTTCTGTCGAACGCTGTAAAAAAATTTTCTCGATTATTTTATTTTTTAATTTCACAAACTAAAAAAACTTTTATTTGATTCAAGTAACCGATTATTTGACTTTTATCAAAGAAATATTTACTTGAATTCAATTATTTTTATTTGCAGCAAATAAATTGAGTTTGAATCAAATATGTTAGTATTTCTATCGAATACTATTTAATAGACACAAATAAAAATTATTTGATTCAAGTAAATATTTATTAATAATTGTCAAATAATCGATTACTTGAATCAAATAAATTTTTTTTAGTTAAAAAAACTCGTTATTTTAAAGAAATACGGTAAAAGAAAATGCATACAAAGTTATGCAGTCGTGATTTCGGTTTTTCAGAAAAACTTTTTTTTCGACCGTTATTAGAAATTTGGAAAAAACTTTGCGGGTCGTGCTTTCGCGATTTCAGATGTTGCCTGCAATTATAAATTTATATTCTTCTGTCGAACGCTGTAAAAAAATTTTCCCGATTGTTTTATTCTTTAATTTCACAAACTAAAAAAACTTTTATTTGATTCAAGAAACCGATTATTTGCCTTTTATCAAAGAAATATTTACTTGAATTAAATTATATTTATTTGCGGCAAATAAATTGTGTTTGAATCAAATATTTTAGTATTTTTATCGAATACTGTTTAATTAATACAAATAAAAATTATTTTATTCAAGTAAATATTTATTAATAATAGTCAAATAATCGATTACTTGAGTCAAATAAATTTTTTTGTTAAAAAAACTCGTTATTTTAAAGAAATACGGTAAAAGAAAATGCATACAAAGTTATGCAGTCGTGATTTCGGTTTTTCAGAAAAACTTTTTTTTCGACCGTTATTAGAAATTTGGAAAAAAACTTTGCGGGTCGTGCATTCGCGATTTCAGATGTTGCCTGCAATTATAAATTTATATTCTTCTGTCGAACGCTGTAAAAAAATTTTCCCGATTGTTTTATTCTTTAATTTCACAAACTAAAAAAACTTTTATTTGATTTAAGTAACCGATTATTTGACTTTTATCAAAGAAATATTTACTTGAATTAAATTATATTTATTTGCGGCAAATAAATTGTGTTTGAATTAAATATTTTAGTATTTTTATCGAATACTATTTAATTAATACAACTAAAAATTATTTTATTCAAGTAAATATTTATTAATAATAGTCAAATAATCGATTACTTGAGTCAAATAAATTTTTTTATTTTAAAAAACTCGTTATTTTAAAGAAATACGGTAAAAGAAAATGCATACAAAGTTATGCAGTCGTGATTTCGGTTTTTCAGAAAAACTTTTTTTTCGACCGTTATTAGAAATTTGGAAAAAACTTTGCGGGTCGTGCATTCGCGATTTCAGATGTTGCCTGCAATTATAAATTTATATTCTTCTGTCGAACGCTGTAAAAAAAATTTTCACGATTGTTTTATTCTTTAATTTCACAAACTAAAAAAACTTTTATTTGATTCAAGTAACCGATTATTTGACTTTTATCAAAGAAATATTTACTTGAATTCAATTATTTTTATTTGCAGCAAATAAATTGAGTTTGAATCAAATATGTCAGTATTTCTATCGAATACTATTTAATAGATACAAATAAAAATTATTTGATTCAAGTAAATATTTATTAATAATAGTCATATAATCGATTACTTGAGTCAAATAAATTTTTTTAGTTAAAAAAACTCGTTATTTTAAAGAAATACGGTAAAAGAAAATGCATACAAAGTTATGCAGTCGTGATTTCGGTTTTTCAGAAAAACTTTTTTTTCGACCGTTATTAGAAATTTGGAAAAAAACTTTGCGGGTCGTGCTTTCGCGATTTCAGATGTTGCCTGCAATTATAAATTTATATTCTTCTGTCGAACGCTGTAAAAAAATTTTCCCGATTGTTTTATTCTTTAATTTCACAAACTAAAAAAACTTTTATTTGATTCAAGTAACCGATTATTTGACTTTTATCAAAGAAATATTTACTTGAATTCAATTATTTTTATTTGCAGCAAATAAATTGAGTTTGAATCAAATATGTCAGTATTTCTATCGAATACTATTTAATAGATACAAATAAAAATTATTTGATTCAAGTAAATATTTATTAATAATAGTCATATAATCGATTACTTGAATCAAATAAATTTTTTTTAGTTAAAAAAACTCGTTATTTTAAAGAAGTACGGTAAAAGAAAATGCATACAAAGTTATGCAGTCGTGATTTCGGTTTTTCAGAAAAACTTTTTTTCGACCGTTATTAGAAATTTGAAAAAACTTTGCGGGTCGTGCTTTCGCGATTTCAGATGTTGCCTACAATTATAAATTTATATTCTTCTGTCGATCGTTGTAATAAAATTTTCTCGATTATTTTATTTTTTAATTTCACAAACAACTCGTTATTTTAAAGAAATACGGTAAAAGAAAATGCATACAAAGTTATGCAGTCGTGATTTCGGTTTTTCAGAAAAACTTTTTTTTCGACCGTTATTAGAAATTTGGAAAAAACTTTGCGGGTCGTGCTTTCGCGATTTCAGATGTTGCCTGCAATTGTAAATTTATATTCTTCTGTCGAACGCTGTAAAAAAATTTTCCCGATTGTTTTATTCTTTAATTTCACAAACTAAAAAAACTTTTATTTGATTCAAGAAACCGATTATTTGCCTTTTATCAAAGAAATATTTACTTGAATTAAATTATATTTATTTGCGGCAAATAAATTGTGTTCAAATCAAATATTTTAGAATTTTTATCGAATACTATTTAATTAATACAAATAAAAATTATTTTATTCAAGTAAATATTTATTAATAATAGTCATATAATCGATTACTTGAATCAAATAAATTTTTTTTAGTTAAAAAAACTCGTTATTTTAAAGAAGTACGGTAAAAGAAAATGCATACAAAGTTATGCAGTCGTGATTTCGGTTTTTCAGAAAAACTTTTTTTCGTCCGTTATTAGAAATTTGAAAAAACTTTGCGGGTCGTGCTTTCGCGATTTCAGATGTTGCCTGCAATTATAAATTTATATTCTTCTGTCGATCGTTGTAAAAAAATTTTCTCGATTATTTTATTTTTTAATTTCACAAACAACTCGTTAATTTGATAGAAATACGGTAAAAGAAAATTCATACAAAGTTATGCAGTCGTGATTTCGGTTTTTCAGAAAAACTTTTTTTTCGACCGTTATTAGAATTTTGAAAAAACTTTGGGGGTCGTGCTTTCGCGATTTTAGATGTTGCCTGCAAATACAAATTGGTCTTCTTCTGTCGCACGATATAAAAAAATTTTCCCGATTGTTTTATTCTTTAATTTCACACACTAAAAAAACTTTTATTTGATTCAAATAACCGATTATTTGACTTTTATCAAAGAAATATTTACTTGAATTCAATTATTTTTATTTGCAGCAAATAAATTGAGTTTGAATCAAATATGTCAGTATTTCTATCGAATACTATTTAATAGATACAAATAAAAATTATTTGATTCAAGTAAATATTTATTAATAATTGTCAAATAATTGATTACTTGAATCAAATAAATATTTTTTAGTTAAAAAAACTCGTTATTTTAAAGAAATACGGTAAAAGAAAATGCATACAAAGTTATGCAGTCGTGATTTCGGTTTTTCAGAAAAACTTTTTTTTCGACCGTTATTAGAATTTTGAAAAAACTTTGGGGGTCGTGCTTTCGCGATTTCAGATGTTGCCTGCAAATACAAATTGGTCTTCTTCTGTCGCACGATATAAAAAAATTTTCCCGATTGTTTTATTCTTTAATTTCACACACTAAAAAAACTTTTATTTGATTCAAATAACCGATTATTTGACTTTTATCAAAGAAATATTTACTTGAATTCAATTATTTTTATTTGCAGCAAATAAATTGAGTTTGAATCAAATATGTCAGTATTTCTATCGAATACTATTTAATAGATACAAATAAAAATTATTTGATTCAAGTAAATATTTATTAATAATAGTCAAATAATCGATTACTTGAATCAAATAAATTTTTTTTAGTTAAAAAAACTCGTTATTTTAAAGAAATACGGTAAAAGAAAATGCATACAAAGTTATGCAGTCGTGATTTCGGTTTTTCAGAAAAACTTTTTTTTCGACCGTTATTAGAAATTTGGAAAAAACTTTGCGGGTCGTGCTTTCGCGATTTCAGATGTTGCCTGCAATTATAAATTTATATTCTTCTGTCGAACGCTGTAAAAAAATTTTCCCGATTGTTTTATTCTTTAATTTCACAAACTAAAAAAACTTTTATTTGATTCAAGAAACCGATTATTTGCCTTTTATCAAAGAAATATTTACTTGAATTAAATTATATTTATTTGCGGCAAATAAATTGTGTTTGAATCAAATATTTTAGTATTTTTATCGAATACTATTTAATTAATACAAATAAAAATTATTTTATTCAAGTAAATATTTATTAATAATAGTCAAATAATCGATTACTTGAGACAAATAAATTTTTTTAGTTAAAAAAACTCGTTATTTTAAAGAAATACGGTAAAAGAAAATGCATACAAAGTTATGCAGTCGTGATTTCGGTTTTTCAGAAAAACTTTTTTTTTCGACCGTTATTAGAAATTTGGAAAAAACTTTGCGGGTCGTGCATTCGCGATTTCAGATGTTGCCTGCAATTATAAATTTATATTCTTCTGTCGAACGCTGTAAAAAAATTTTCTCGATTATTTTATTTTTTAATTTCACAAACTAAAAAAACTTTTATTTGATTCAAGTAACCGATTATTTGACTTTTATCAAAGAAATATTTACTTGAATTCAATTATTTTTATTTGCAGCAAATAAATTGAGTTTGAATCAAATATGTTAGTATTTCTATCGAATACTATTTAATAGACACAAATAAAAATTATTTGATTCAAGTAAATATTTATTAATAATTGTCAAATAATCGATTACTTGAATCAAATAAATTTTTTTTAGTTAAAAAAACTCGTTATTTTAAAGAAATACGGTAAAAGAAAATGCATACAAAGTTATGCAGTCGTGATTTCGGTTTTTCAGAAAAACTTTTTTTTCGACCGTTATTAGAAATTTGGAAAAAACTTTGCGGGTCGTGCTTTCGCGATTTCAGATGTTGCCTGCAATTATAAATTTATATTCTTCTGTCGAACGCTGTAAAAAAATTTTCCCGATTGTTTTATTCTTTAATTTCACAAACTAAAAAAACTTTTATTTGATTCAAGAAACCGATTATTTGCCTTTTATCAAAGAAATATTTACTTGAATTAAATTATATTTATTTGCGGCAAATAAATTGTGTTTGAATCAAATATTTTAGTATTTTTATCGAATACTGTTTAATTAATACAAATAAAAATTATTTTATTCAAGTAAATATTTATTAATAATAGTCAAATAATCGATTACTTGAGTCAAATAAATTTTTTTGTTAAAAAAACTCGTTATTTTAAAGAAATACGGTAAAAGAAAATGCATACAAAGTTATGCAGTCGTGATTTCGGTTTTTCAGAAAAACTTTTTTTTCGACCGTTATTAGAAATTTGGAAAAAACTTTGCGGGTCGTGCATTCGCGATTTCAGATGTTGCCTGCAATTATAAATTTATATTCTTCTGTCGAACGCTGTAAAAAAATTTTCCCGATTGTTTTATTCTTTAATTTCACAAACTAAAAAAACTTTTATTTGATTTAAGTAACCGATTATTTGACTTGTATCAAAGAAATATTTACTTGAATTAAATTATATTTATTTGCGGCAAATAAATTGTGTTTGAATTAAATATTTTAGTATTTTTATCGAATACTATTTAATTAATACAACTAAAAATTATTTTATTCAAGTAAATATTTATTAATAATAGTCAAATAATCGATTACTTGAGTCAAATAAATTTTTTTATTTTAAAAAACTCGTTATTTTAAAGAAATACGGTAAAAGAAAATGCATACAAAGTTATGCAGTCGTGATTTCGGTTTTTCAGAAAAACTTTTTTTTCGACCGTTATTAGAAATTTGGAAAAAACTTTGCGGGTCGTGCATTCGCGATTTCAGATGTTGCCTGCAATTATAAATTTATATTCTTCTGTCGAACGCTGTAAAAAAATTTTCACGATTGTTTTATTCTTTAATTTCACAAACTAAAAAAACTTTTATTTGATTCAAGTAACCGATTATTTGACTTTTATCAAAGAAATATTTACTTGAATTCAATTATTTTTATTTGCAGCAAATAAATTGAGTTTGAATCAAATATGTCAGTATTTCTATCGAATACTATTTAATAGATACAAATAAAAATTATTTGATTCAAGTAAATATTTATTAATAATAGTCATATAATCGATTACTTGAGTCAAATAAATTTTTTTAGTTAAAAAAACTCGTTATTTTAAAGAAATACGGTAAAAGAAAATGCATACAAAGTTATGCAGTCGTGATTTCGGTTTTTCAGAAAAACTTTTTTTTCGACCGTTATTAGAAATTTGGAAAAAACTTTGCGGGTCGTGCTTTCGCGATTTCAGATGTTGCCTGCAATTATAAATTTATATTCTTCTGTCGAACGCTGTAAAAAAATTTTCCCGATTGTTTTATTCTTTAATTTCACAAACTAAAAAAACTTTTATTTGATTCAAGTAACCGATTATTTGACTTTTATCAAAGAAATATTTACGTGAATTCAATTATTTTTATTTGCAGCAAATAAATTGAGTTTGAATCAAATATGTCAGTATTTCTATCGAATACTATTTAATAGATACAAATAAAAATTATTTGATTCAAGTAAATATTTATTAATAATAGTCATATAATCGATTACTTGAATCAAATAAATTTTTTTTAGTTAAAAAAACTCGTTATTTTAAAGAAGTACGGTAAAAGAAAATGCATACAAAGTTATGCAGTCGTGATTTCGGTTTTTCAGAAAAACTTTTTTTCGACCGTTATTAGAAATTTGAAAAAACTTTGCGGGTCGTGCTTTCGCGATTTCAGATGTTGCCTACAATTGTAAATTTATATTCTTCTGTCGAACGCTGTAATAAAATTTTCTCGATTATTTTATTTTTTAATTTCACAAACAACTCGTTATTTTAAAGAAATACGGTAAAAGAAAATGCATACAAAGTTATGCAGTCGTGATTTCGGTTTTTCAGAAAAACTTTTTTTTCGACCGTTATTAGAAATTTGGAAAAAACTTTGCGGGTCGTGCTTTCGCGATTTCAGATGTTGCCTGCAATTGTAAATTTATATTCTTCTGTCGAACGCTGTAAAAAAATTTTCCCGATTGTTTTATTCTTTAATTTCACAAACTAAAAAAACTTTTATTTGATTCAAGTAACCGATTATTTGACTTTTATCAAAGAAATATTTACTTGAATTAAATTATATTTATTTGCAGCAAATAAATTGTGTTTGAATCAAATATTTTAGTATTTTTATCGAATACTATTTAATTAATACAAATAAAAATTATTTTATTCAAGTAAATATTTATTAATAATAGTCAAATAATCGATTACTTGAATCAAATAAATTTTTTTTAGTTAAAAAAAACTCGTTATTTTAATGAAATACGGTAAAAGAAAATGCATACAAAGTTATGCAGTCGTGATTTCGGTTTTTTGGAAAAACTTTTTTGGACCGTTATTAGAAATTTGAAAAAACTGTGCGGGTCGTGCTTTCGCGATTTCAGATGTTGCCTGCAATTATAAATTTATATTCTTCTGTCGATCGTTGTAAAAAAATTATCTCGATTATTTTATTTTTTAATTTCACAAACAACTCGTTAATTTAATAGAATTACGGTAAAACAAAATGCATACAAAGAAATGTAATCGTGCTTCCGGTATTTTAAAAAAACTTTTTGTTTCGCTCGTTTTTTGAATTTTGGAAAAATTTTACGGGTCGCGCTTTCGCGATTGCAGAGGTCGGCTGAAAGTATAAATTTATGTTTATCGGCCGTTCGTTATAAAAAAATATTTTCCGTCTGCTTTGTTCTTTAATTTTATAACTCGTTAATTTGGTAGTACAAAATGCATACAAAGAAATGTAATCGTGCTATCGGTATTTCAGGAAATCTTTTTGTTTCTCTCGTTTTTTGAATTTTGGAAAAACTTTACGGGTCGCGCTTTCGCGATTTCAGATTTCGCCTGCAAATATAAATTTATGTTTATCGGCCGTTCGTTATAAAAAAATATTTTCCGTCTGCTTTGTTCTTTAATTTTATAACTCGTTAATTTGGTAGTACAAAATGCATACAAAGAAATGTAATCGTGCTTTCGGTATTTCAGGAAAACTTCTTGTTTCGCTCGTTTTTTGAATGTTGGAAAAACTTTAAGGGTCGCGCTTTCGCGATTTCAGATTTTGCCTGCAAATATAAATTTATGTTTATCGGTCGTCGTTATAAAAAAATATTTTCCGTCTGCCCTGTTCTTTAATTTTAAAACTCGTTAATTTGGTAGTACAAAATGCATACAAAGAAATGTAATCGTGCTTTCGGTATTTCAGGAAAACTTTTAGTTTCGCTCGTTTTTTGAATTTTGGAAAAACTTTACGGGTCGCGCTTTCGCGATTACAGATTTCGCCTGCAAATATAAATTTATGTTTATCGGTCGATCATTATAAAAAAATATTTCCCATCTGTTTAATGTTTTAATGTGTTGTAGCTCGTTAATTTGAGTCAATATTCTGTTTTTAACAATTATGGAGTAAAAGTTAAATATTTTTTGTGTCCATTTAGATTCTTAAAGAACATAATGTAATTTTTAAACATATAGTTTTTATTTTCTATTTGGTAGTGGCCTATTGCTGGTGTATATTAATTTGTTGCAGAGGCAGATTTGGATGGCTATGATGGAAAAAGAATCTAATTCTGTACAAAGTAAATGTTTAAAATGGCATTTTTGGAAATGAAACGTCCTTCTAATTTAAAATTAATCCCCAAAAATGCAAAATGGATTCTGTTGATTGGGTTAGTAAACTGAAAGTACTTATAAAAAATATGAGTTAGTAAATAAGTTACATTTGTATTGTAGTGTGTTCAGAAGAATTTGAAAGCATGCAAATAACGTTTTATTAATAATCAAATCAGTTGTGTTCTTAATTTTAGGTAGCTGTTATGAAATGTTAAAATTGATTGAAGGAAAGACTACAGCATTAACAGTAAATATCTTCAAAGGAGAGGAAACAAATTTTTAAGGTGATGTTTTTCAATATATAACAACATTTTTTAATTTTATGAAATAATATTTTATAAAGTTAAAGAAAAAGGCTCATCTTCTCTTAAATTGTAATATGAAAACATTTTGTGTTGTATATAAAAAATAATAAAGTATTGTGGACAGCTTGCGTAAAATATGGTAATAGGTTATATATTCTCTCTGTTACTTTTGCAGCGTAATTATTAAGTAATTACTGCAGACTGAGAATTAGTAATAGCAAGAATATATTAACGTATTAATTGCCTATTGTATGCAGTGTTCATAATATAATGTTGTTAACTTAAATAAACAAATAGAAGGAACTTCAAACTCGAACTTGAAATAGAGTGAGTAAAGAAAAAGAATGAAATGGTAACCATAAATTGATAATTAAAAGAAACCTTTAATATATTTTTTTAATGAATATATGTGTAAATCATATGTAAGATGCAAGTGAAACAAAATAAAATTACAAAATCTTATTAAAAAAAAAATAAAATAGACCTGTGAAATGAAATACAATATTCTACTGCAAAGCAGCTAAAATTATAACAAAAAGTATCCTAAAAGCCAAGAAAAGTTATACCAAAATAGCAATAACTAGTCCAATGTAAAAAATATCTTTTTATAAAGTTGAATAAAAAAAGATTATTTAATTTTTAAATTTTATGTTAAAAAATAAGTGTGGACAAAATAAAATATTTTCAAACTATATAAAACATAATAAAGTATTGTTGACAACTTGCGTAAAACATGGTAATAGGTTATATATTCTGTCTGTTACTTTTGCAGCGTAATTATTAAGTAATTACTGCAGACTGATAATTAGTAATAGCAAGAATATATTGGACCATAAATTGCCTATTATACGCAATGTTTATAATACAATGTTTTAAATTTATATAAACAAATGAAAAGGATTTAGAACAATATGTTTTGAAGAAAAAGTAAGCTTCACCTTCGTATTTTGACTAGAAATAGAAAAATAAAGCAGTTTTAAAGGAAAAGAAAAAAATGTAAACAATAAATTATTCATTGAACAAATTTGCTATCATGATTAAAAGAATGAAAATATTTAATTTATTGATTTGAAAAATGTGAAATTAAAAATTTCTATTATAAAAATAAAATAATAAAATGCAAAAATATATTAATAAAAAAGTAATAACAAATAATAACAATTATTGAATTTGTCAATTAAATAAATGAAAAGTTAAAAAAAAATTAAGTAAATTCATTAGTGGTTGATCAGTAGCAACTGTGAAATTCTCTAGAAGGCAAACTTTTGTAATTTTCATACTCGTCATATTTT
This sequence comes from Leptopilina drosophilae, assembly GCA_032873175.1. Classification (NCBI taxonomy): domain Eukaryota; kingdom Metazoa; phylum Arthropoda; class Insecta; order Hymenoptera; family Figitidae; genus Leptopilina; species Leptopilina drosophilae. The sequence goes on along the minus strand of CM065483.1, from coordinate 50,171,729 downwards.
GAAAGATTCTTTCGAACTTAGTGAGAAGAATGAAAATTAGCATATCTGAGCTTTTTGAAATTCTGCCACTATTAATCATTCACTGACGTCTTTACTTTTTTTTACACATAATAAATATATGAAAATAGAAAATACATTTCGAAATTTTAAAAAACATTGAAATCTAAAAAATTGTATCTCTTTTTTGACTGGAAATAATGAAATATGATACTAAAACATTGAAATCATACAATACATGAAGGAATAAAAGAAGTTCATTCATGACTTAAATAAAATAAAATTTCCTCAAATTAATATACAAAGAAAAAAAATTCTTATAAAAGCAAAGTAAAAATGAAAAAAAAAATGAAGTAAGCTGATAATTTTTTGTTAATTATATAAAGAAAAAGAGAACAGATAAATGAAATCACTATTCTATAGCCTACTCCATGTGTAGATTTATGAAAACTGAATTTAAAGTATATACATCAATGCAATGTTAGATTAGCTGCAATATAAGTCTCAAAAAGGCTCAATTGTGCTTTATTTTTGATATCTTTGTGGTATTCCTTTTAACTGAGAAAACAAAGATTACATTTGGACTTTTTTGAACTTCTACAGCTGCCAATCAAATCATTGGTGAATATACCATTTATTTACACATAAAATGTAATATAAAGAAAAGTAGAATTAAAAATGAAACATTCTAAAAAGTCAAACCAAAATAAAACAAGATACTATAAACACAATTTATATATGGTGGCAGTAAGTTATAACTGTAAAATGCAAAAAAGAGAAAAAAATTTAAGTAAATTAATAATTATACAACTATAAATTGAAAGAATAAAACAAAAGATGTGAAATATAAAAAAAGAAGCTGAAATTAAAAATATAATAAAAAAAATCTTTTCTAGTAAACTAAAATATGTTAAAAAATAAGAAACCAAAAATGTTATCTATATTTTATAGTAGAAAGTAAGAAATACAGATTTTGTAAAAAAGGAGGTCGAATTACACAAAATATTTCAACAAATATTTGTTTTATAAAAACTTAGCTCGTAAAATTCTTCATACAAATATAAGAAAATAAAAACTTTATAAGTGAAATTCATACAAAAAACTATTACCATTTTGTGGTTTAAATAAGTTTACATATATGAATGTAAACAATCAATAGAATATGAGTCAAATTTCTGTCAATTAATTGTATTTTAAAATAAGCAGAGTATTAATTATATATTTTGTCATTTTTATAATATAATTTTTGCTATTCATATATGTTGCCTTTGTTCCAGAAAGTTAACTGGATAACAATCTTTGAGTGGATCGCAAAGAGTTTGTGAAAGGATACGCAAGAAACAACGCTATTCTTTAAAGAATTAGCTTTTTTGCACTATTGCCTAGCAAAAAGCCATAAACAAAAGAAGAAGAAGATTTTAAGGAATTATTAAGATTCATTGAATTATTTTAATTTTATATTTTAGTTTTAAACAAATCCTAAGTGTAGACTGCAACTTAATTTTATTGTAAAATGTTCTAATGATTTCTATTAATGTAATTGTATAATTATAATAATTAAAGCAATATAATGTAAAAAATCGTATTATAGCAATATTGCCTCAATGTTCAAAATTTTGATAATAAATGTATTTGAACATTTTGGTAATACTGCATTGATAATACGATGTAATGTGTGACCTTCAACAGACATATTACAATATATATTTTTCATGAGACTTGCACGATAATGTTCATAGATAATAGTAATGTAATATGCTTTGTTGAAGAGAAGAAATTGTAGTTTTTCTTGTACTTGAAAATTCCCTATTTAAAATTTCTGTTAAGTTACAAAATTCTTTAATTTTGTTGACACATATAAATTTGAAAGAATCTACTTGTTATAATTTAAAGAAAACAATTTTTTGTTTATAAGTGACTTTAGTTTATCATGAAAATTTAATAAGCTCCTTTTTACATTGTCATTTCTAAATCATCATTTTTATAGTCTTATTCATTTGCTAGTAACTTATTTGTTGTAGATATTTATTAAGATCTTAAATTAACCACAATACATTTTAAAATTTGTTTAAAAAATAAAAACATTACAAAATAGTAAAATGAAAATTATAAGAATAAATAGCGTAATGAGATGTCATTTTAAAAAATGAATAAGGTAAGTGTGAACTTTGTATTACTTTATTCAAAAAATAAACAGGAAAAAGTTAATAATATGTCGGTTTTAGATTTCGAGATAATCGCAATTTACTAATTTTGAACTAAATTGTCGAATCTTATTTTATTAACTTTTCTTCATGTACAATATCTTATACATCGAATCATGCTTTTTTAATTAATGTACTGATTAAAATCCATCAAAAAAAGTTTATATGACTACTCTATATTTTTTTTGCTTCAAATAACTCAATAAAATAACATCCAAAAATTAACTTTGAAAAATACAGGTTTATTAATTAAAAAGCGCAATTTTAGAAAAAAGATCGCTTTGTCGGATATAAGGAAGGGTGGTCCCAACCCTACCCCCCATATTTTTAAATTGTAATTGTTTATTCTCTTCTTTTTTATTGTTCACATGAAGTGAGAATAGGTTTTGCATATTTACTTTTATTTTTTGGGTATTTATAAATTATTTTACTAGCAATCACCGCACATATTACTTATCTTTAATTTTATTTTGGTTAAATATTTTATTGTCAGTTGCAAAATGTTCTTGACAAGGCGATATGCATTAAAAAACGTTGTACTTTTCGACTTCATTTGAAGCAGTTAGGTACAGAAACGAAGAAAGATTAAAAACAAATTTTGTATATATTTTTCTAAAAAAAGGGAGAAAATTAAAACAAGCAAAACCAAAAATGTATTTAAATTCACAGAAAAAAAGGTGGTATAAATTTTGTTACGGGTAATTTTAACCAATGCTAAGTCACATAGACAGTGGCGCCCTCACCTAGGTGAAATTTTGTTGCAGCGAATTTTTACCCCAAAATCAGGTTAAAATTTAAACTTTTTTTTTCTTGTGTTGAGTCAAAATAATTTAATAGCTCATTACAGACTGTTGGATTTTATTTTAATTACTATCAGTTTTTTGATATCTTAATTTTTCTTGAGATTTCCCTCCCCAAAAATGGGGGTTGGTTTCAGACCATGGGGGGTCGGTTTCGGACCACCCACTTTGAGGAAGTTAAAAACGTAAACTTTCGCTTTTTCTTTGGATCTTTCATTAATGACAATCAGAAACCTCGGCAATTGTCAAGAAACATTCAAAAATAGTTCCTTTATTCAAAAAAAAGTTAGACGAAAACAAAAAAACACATTTTTAGCCTTTGCCTTTTAGGAGGTCGGTATGGGACCACCCGACCCAACGTTAATTTTTAATTGTTTCAAAATAAAGTAGGAGTCAGAATTTGAAACGTATTGTTTTTTCATCTGTAATGTGTATTAGACTTGAAACAGTTCTTGTATGAATAAGTCTCTAAAAGATACACAAAAATTCAAATAACAATATTTGATATCGATTTTTTCGAAAATATAGGTTTTTAATATTCTAAACTGTAAAATTTTGCAAAATATAGTAATTTATCCACCAAATTCTTAGTTGAACAAACACCTACGCACAACTGCTTTGTAAAGTTGTGCGCAAACGCAGAGGATATGTTAGAAAAGGACACAACAATAACTCTGTGCTTTTCTAACCCATGTATTGCGTTCGCAAAAGACATTCGCAATGCAATTGTAGAATTAGCGCCACTTGCTGGACTATTAAAGGCACATATACAACTGGGCGTCTTTTTTGCACAAAATAGATTTGCGTATTGTAAATTAAACATAATTTTCGAATATTATCATAGCAATCTGTAGGTAGACATACTAGTTTTGACGAACCCGCAATTTCTTCACAAACGAGATACATGAGATAGAAAATGAAACAAATATGTCTCTGTGCTTTTCTAACCCATGTATTGCGTTCGCGAAAGACATTCGCAATGCAATTGTATAATTAGCGCCACTTGCTGGACTATAATGGCACGGTCACACCTCAGCTGCCTGCCTGCCTGCGCAGGCAGCCGCCACGGGAGTAGGAGAGAGGAGACGAATAATTTAAATTGTCTGACCCTCTTACTCTTATGTATTGCCATGACGACCTGCAGGCAGGCAGGCAGCCGAGGTGTGACCGTGCCATTAAAGGCACATATATAACTGGGCGTCTTTTTTGCTCAAAATAGATTTGCATATTGTAAATTAAACATAATTTTCGAATATTATCATGGCAATCTGTAGGCAGACATACTAGTTTTGACGAACCCGGAATTTCTTCGCAAACGAGATACATGATATAGAAAAGGAAACAAATATGTCTCTGTCCTTTTCTAACCCATGCATTGCGTTCGCGAAAGACATTCGCAATGTAAGGCCAACGCAGAATAGATCTGTAACCGGAAGTTAGAGAAGGATAAACAATATACCTATCCTTCTTTAACTCATTCTTACGGTTACGCTTACGATTGCGGTTTCGGTTACAGATCTATTCTGCGTTGGCCTGTAATTGTAGAATTAGCGCCACTTGCTGAACTATTAAAGGCGCATACATAACTTTACGCCTTTTTTGCTCAAAATAGATTTGCATATTGTCAATTAAACTTTAATTTTGAATATTATCATGACAATTAATAGACAGGCATACAGTGATCAGCGGTGTGAGTGCATCATAACAGAGGTGTAACAATAGTATGCTTTCTATAAAATTTTCTGAGACTTTTTTTTATAAAATAACGAATAATTTAATTAATTTTGATGAAAAAATCATTTACTTACATTGAATAAACTTTAATTAAAACAATCGACAACTTTAATTTATAATTGTAATACTATAAGAAAGTCAAAATCAGTTAAACATATTGTAATTCCTACTGTGTAAATCATTCACTGAATTATATGCATAAATTTTATATATTATGGTATTCAAAAATTCACTTTTCCTCATCGTAATATAATTGTTTTTTAATAATAAATTAATTTTTACTTTTGTTTGAAATGCGTATAACTATGTGCAAGAGGAGCCAGCTGACAAGAGATATATGAATAATATAGGTAAATAAATCTGTTGTTTATATGTAATAAAGAATAAGATTAATTATAAAAGTATACGTTACCTCCTTTATTTCTATAATTTAAAACATTGATAATATACATTGTATATATAATATAACAATAATAATATCAATTTCCACTTACCTGCATATTTAAAATCTAATAAAATAAAGTAATAATTTATATCATGCAAAAAAATTGAAATTTTCTATTTTATATTTTATAGATTATTATTATTTCTTTTTAATTTTTTCAAATAATTTGTTTACTTTTCGTACGAATTTTATGTAATCATGTTGAAAGTATTCAAAATTACCCCGCAACGTGCTCACAATACTCTGAGGCGCCTGACATTAGGCTACCGCGTTCATTCAACACATGCAATTTTTAATTTGTTTAAAAAAATTTTTTTTAACAAAATTTTTAAAAATAAACACCTACCACCTCAAGAGTATGTTATTTTAAACTTCTCTGCAAATTTTCAACATAAAATATTCATAATTGTCAAAACTAGACGACTGGCAAAATTCAATGTTAAAATTTGTCATTTGTGACGTCAGCAAGGTTCAAATGCCCTTAACAAAAAAATCGCTTATTCACTTTTCAGATTTCTCTTCACCACATATAAAGAATGTATTGTTGTATTTAATTTTTCAAATGTTTTCCACAAAAATTATTTGACAATCACTTTTAGAAATAAATCATAAAAGTTCGTCTGGTCATATTTTGTTTACAAATGTAGTGGACAGATTCTCCGCGAGAGGCGCCAGTATCGACATAAGTGAGGTTACATTTGACGCGAATTTGTTGTTGCCATTCGGTTTTCTTATACACTACTCCATGCTTTTACTACATATTGTGGGATCCCCTTGAGACTAGCACTATACAAATAGACTTTATAACACTGACTTCGGTTCTTGTAGTTAGTTCAAAAGTTGTGATTAATAAAAAAAGAACATATATAATGCCGCGTGGAGGTCGTGGTCGTAGAAGAGGTGGGAGAGGTGGAAAAAAGGGTCCTAAGACAAATTTGATTATACATGATCAAAATGTATATGTTGTAAATAGTTCCGTAGAAGGAAAAAGGTAAGTAAATTTAAACTTACAAGAAGAAGAAAGGATGATTAAAATTGAGTGTGAAATTTAAAAAAGTTGACAATCTTCTGTTTAAAATTTAACCTGAGAGCGTTAAATTTTTCAAGTTTTACACTCCGTAGAGTAATTTGAATTATACTTTTTTCTTTGTGCAATCTCTGTTACACTTACTGTTTCAATCTTTTAGTAAAATTTGAAATATTGATAGCGACACTAAGAAAAAAATGCTATTGAATTTATAGCACGCGTATCCGCATTTGTTCAAAAGCAGATGTCAGTAATTTGTTGTGATATGTAGTCTATTTTATAGCACTGCTTTTAAATCAGAAAATGACTTCTTTGATTCAATAGCGATGCTATAAAGTGAACTACATTTCGCATTAAGTTAATGATTTCTTTTTTTGAACGTATGTGAATATGCGTGCTATAGGTTCAATAGCATTTTTTTCTCAGTCTACACTACGTTAAACTGACCGTTATACTTTAATGTTTACATTATCTGTTACGTTATTGAAAAATCAGAAATATGAGGAAGATTATTTAATCTTAAACAAAATAACAATCTAATTTAAGAAATATTTTGCAGAAAAATGTTTAGCTAAAAAATTCATATTAATTAATGCTTATTTCGACATAATTTTTTAACTATAAAATATTTTAACATAATTTCAGTGTCTAGTAACCGGGAAAATCCAGAAATTGCCGGGAATTGAATTTAACCGATAATAAGCTATGAATTTCACGTTGAACCAGTAATTTTTTACAAATTTACAAAATTTGTTTAATAAAGCTTCTTTTTATTAAAATTTTTATTGATATTTATATACACGGAAAAAATTAGTACATGAAAGATGTACTTACAGTACTTGAAATTTGGATAGGACAATGTTCTGTAAATATTTCATAGACAGTCCTAGAATTTTTCATTGACTTATGTAAAATAATCACGAGTAGTGCTAGAATATTTAAAATATTCAAATGATTACTTTAGATATTCCAACACTGCTTGTGATTATTTCACATAAGTCAATAAAAAATTGTTAAACTGCCTATAAAATATTTTCAGAATGTTGTTGCATCGAAAAATCAAGTACTGTCAAATAATCTTTCATGTACTTATTTTTTCCGTGTACTATTCTCTAAATTGGAATTAGTTAAAAATAATTAATTTGACATTAAAAAATCACTATCTAATTCAAATGTATTGTGCAAATAAATTTTAAAAATATTATCTAATTAATAAAAATTTGGTGGAATTTAACTTAATATAATTACATTTGTAAAAAAAATTTCATTATGTTTTTTAATTAATTAATTGAAAAAATTGAATTTGAAGGGAGATTAATATTAAAATTTTTATAAATGAATTTTAAAAAATACCCATATGAATAAAAGAAATTAAATTTTCGCACATTTATTTACAAATTGTAAAAAATAAGATTTTTGAAATTTCTAATTTTTTTGTTTTAAGATAATTAAATTTTTATAAATCAGTAATTGAAATTTTCTACCAATTTTTTAATAAAAAATTTTTGAAAAATATTAGAATAACAGACAAGATTATTTTTAAAAAACTGAAAAAATTCTTTTTTTAATTCAATTATTTTTCCAATTTTTAATTTAAATTATTAAGAAAAACATTATTTTAAAAATAATTAAAGAAACTGGCCAAAAGAATTTAATTGTTCATAAAGACTGTAATAGACATTTTTGAAGTTATTAATAGATTTATTTATGTTTAAAATTAAATAAATTTAAATTTGAAGAGAAAAAAGGGAAAATTAGGACAAAGCCGAAAACAAACCAGGAATTGTTTTGAACGGAAGTAGTAGACACACTGAATTTCTATGAATCATATTGAAAAACTTATGTGAAATTTAATTTAATTAAGTTAACAACCTATTATTTGTAGAAAATAAAAATTAAAAACAATATAATGAAAAATAATATAAAAGCAATAGAATTATACCTTTAATTTTTAAAAAAATAATATGTGATATTTTATATTTATTATAAAATTAAATACCAAAATATTAACTTTTCTGAATTGGCATTAAACCTTATTTATTTATATAATTACAATGGGAAAAACACTTTTTGAGATTTTAAACGGATTGTTAAAGAGCACAAATAGTACTTACTCGGCGAGTTCTTCTTCCCGGCTCCTCAATTATTAACTGCACTTTCTAAAAACTTACAAACAAGATTGTATTTGTTTATTTGTAAATAGTCTTTTAAAGAAAGAAGTTAATAAGTAATAATGATAATTACTTGCAGATACCTTTTATGTAAACTTCATAGCAGTCTCAAATGCGATGGTCGGGGATACGAAGACGAGTTAAATGTTTTTCATCCAACAACACCTCACAATCACGATCCAAATGAAAGCATTGAAGCGGAAGCGGCGTTTCGAGGTGTTTTGCACAACAGTGTCATAACTCAACCCATGGGGAACGAAGAAATATACCAATCAGTGAAAGATTTGTAAGTAGACTTTTAGAAAAGACAAGGAAAAAAAATTATCTTAAGAATTGAGGGTCCCGATCAAATAACTCGACCGACGCTTGGAGACACGCGCTAATGCCAGTCGGGTAGCAGTACAGGTCCAGAGGAGCTCACTGCTACCCGACTGGCATTAGCGCGTGTCTCCGAGCGTCGGTCGACTTATTTGATCGGGACCTTCAATTGATATGAAAACTTCCTCTTAATATTCGTTAAAAACTTTCAGTCATCCAAACGCAGCAATGCTAATGCCCTTTCAACAAGTTAGATCAACTATGTATCGATGGCGCAAAATGCATTTGCCGCCAATTCCAAACGACATGGAATCATATGTTAATTATTTGAATGATGAAGAATTTAAAATACTGCGACAATATAAAGATCAAACTGTGGACTTTTTTTTGGCAGAAGGGCAAGATACTTCAAAGTCGGTACTAATAGTAAACAAAAACTTTTTTCAAAACTCCATGGACAGTGAAAAATTTTTCATTCATTTATCGAATAAAAGTATTCCAACATCAATTGATTGCATGCAAATATTATCAATAATGTATTTGTATAATACTAATGTAAGTGTTTACATTTTATTATTTGTAGTTTAATCTTTATTCTGTAAATGAAAAGATAGAGAACCAGAAAAACCTAATCATTTTCATTTTTTAATGAATTTAAACTCTTTCTTTTCTAATAATAATTTTTTAAGTAAAAATAGAAAAAATAGTCACATGAATAGTTGATCTCTAAACTTGTCTAAATATTATTTTTCAAAACAAGTGGTCAATTTTTTAATTAGTCATAACGTGCGAATTTATTTAATTAAAAATCAATTATGTAACAACTTATCATCTCGGTATAGTGCGCACATAGCCAGAGATTGTCAGTTTCTTAAAACAAATACTTGTTGTTTAAAATGCTTGCATGAAATTCTTTAAATAATAAAATGCCCTTCTAAGAATTTATGTTTTATGATAATCAATTATATTATTTTAAACAAGTATGAACGGATAGTAATTTATAATTTTCATAAAAATAACTGACAAATTATGAAATAGAGTAATTGTACTGTTATTTATTATAAAAAAAGGTTTAATTAATATTTTATTACAAAACACAAAAGTATATGTGACGGTCCAGGACAAAACGTGCCTTAGCTCCCAAAAATTTAATGTCGAATTTTAGTAGTACTTTATAGATTTTGAGTCCCTCTTCCAGGTACAAAAGTCAAAAAGTACTTTTTACTTATACATTTTATTGTTATTAATGTTTAAATAGGAGCACAATTTGAATCAATCAGAAAGGACCAGCTTCTAATACCTTTCCCGAAAAATTCACATTCAGGAGCTAAGGCACGTTTTCTCGTCAACTGTCACATGTTTTAAAACAAGTAAAAAAAATTTTATATTGCTGCCTTTGTTTTAATAATATATAATATATTGTATATATAGGTCTTGCTTATAGCGAATAAAATGATCAACATGATTATCATTTTGTTAACATTTTAGAAAATTTAATTATTTTTAAAAGTTTTCAAATTTTAACAGACTATAAATTAAAAGCTATTTAAAATTATTGGCCTAATATAAAGAATGACAAAATATTGAAATATCACAGGTCATTCCATGTGCTTGGGCATTGATGAATTCAAGGACAGAAGAAGCATATAATTCAGTCTTCCAAAAAATAAAAGCTGAAGTGCCGAATTTTTCAATAATACAAGCCATTATACCATACGAGCTGGCATTACATTCAAGTTTAAGATCATTGTTTCCTGCAGCAGTCCTAGACGGAAGTATTCATCACTATCAAGAGGTAAAAATTAAAAATGTTTAATTACAGATGTATATTTTTAATATCACTAAATAATTTTTAAAAAATTACATAATGAAGCTATATAATATTAATTATTAGTAATATCTTGATTACCAATATAGTCATATAATTTGTTTTTTGTAGTTGAAAAGTACTAACTGAATAATATTTTCAGGAAAATTACAAAAAAATGTATAAACTCCATTTAAAAGATCACCTAAAATTAAATGATGAAATTGGAAAAGTTTTAAAAAGTATATTGGCATTGCCCTTACTGCCTTCTCCAGCCATAGCAACAAAATTTGGTGCCATGCAGCGAAGTATTGAAGCAATTAATGACGTTTCATTGAATGAGTTTTTTAATTATTTTCAAACTCAGTGGATTGAAGGTGTTAAACCTAAAAAATTTTCAGTCTTCAAAAAAATAGACCGTGCAGCATCACTATTTCTATTTTACGCAAGTTTTCTCAATTCGAATGTAGGATCCTATGAAGATATTTGGAAATTTACAAGTAAGAATAATATTTAATAAATTATAAAATATGTTATTAATTTTCATATTAAATCTTTATCGATATAATATCAAATTGAGTTTTAGGAAAGTAAGAATAATATTTAGTGAATTATAAAATATGTTATTAATTTTTATATTAAATCTTTATCGATATTATCTTGGAGTGTAATAATTAAACGGATAAATTTTTTATAATTATCATGATTAAAATAAAACTGTACGAAAATTGCAGAAATTAAATTCTCTTCAAAAATATTTATAAATTTTTGTCAAGATTTGAATTATATGTAGAAATAATTAATTTCTTCTCCGAAATTCAATTTTTTAAAAAATTTTCATAAAATTTTTATTAAAATTAACTTGTCGAATTTAAATATTCTTAAAGAAATCAATTTTGATTTAGCTGATTTTAAAAATCTGACAATAAAAGTTACGTTCTATGGCGATAAAATAGAGATAAGTTAGCATCAGCAGAGAGTTATAAAAGTATTAAAAAATTTTTTTTTTTTGAAATAATTAAATTATTTTTTTAGATTTTTATAAAATTGTTTCAAAGAATTTTATTATTTATATAAATAATTCTTCCTAAGAATTTAATTCAATAATTCATTTTCATAAAATCATTTGAAAAATGTAATTGTTTTTATAATTAGCAATATTCATAATATGAATTATATATTTTTTAAAAGTAACAAATGTCTTCTTGACAATTTAATTATTTTTAAAAAAATTTAATAAACCACCAAACAATTTTCTTTCTTTTTGTGTTTAAAGTGTTGCAATAATCTTTAACACCAGCAATAAACGATATTTTAAATGCAATGAACAAAAATACGTTTCTGTGACAATTTTTCCATAGACTTGATTGCTCCATTCGTTTTATGCAATTTATTCCGCATTATCCAAGCAGTGATGGGTACCTCGGATAACTCGGAGTCTCGGATAATCGAAGATCTGAGAACCGAGGTTTTACTGTATTCAAAAAATTATTTGTAACAATCTTCATAAGGATAGAGTTATTTTCATGAATAATAAAAATTGCATCTGGAATTTAATTACTTAAATTGAAATTAGCATGAAAATTTATTTTAAGAATTCAATTATTTTTCTAAATAATAAAATTAATCGTAGAATTTTAATTACTTTTTAATGCAAATCTTAATCAAAGTTCTCGAGAAATGTAATCATTCTTAAAAAAAATTATTAAATTTCGTTGATAGAAATTGATTATTTGAAAATTTTAATTTTTAATTAATTATTCATTTTTGTATTTAAATAATTAAATTCTACTAGAAGTTTCCAATAAAAATTGATCAAAAAATAAGTTTCACTTAAAATTTCAGATAAATAATTGAATATTAAAAGCAAAATTTTGCGAATTTTTAAAAATAATTGAATTTTAGAATGATTTTTTAAAAAGTTTAATTAAATTTTTTATTATTATTTTAAGTTTTTATTTTCTAATATTTATTTAATTTAAAAATTTACGGATAATTGAAATTGCCTTTAATTGAATATTGTAATCAAATGGATTTGAAAATTGTCAAAGAACTTTTTCGAAAATTAATCAAAATAGTCGATTTAAAGAAGAGTTTTAGTTAAAAATTCTTGCAAATAATAATTGAATTGAAAGCATTTTATTACTATCATCGTTAATTATTATCAAACATTAAGAACTCGATCATTTCGAGTCTTCAATTTAGAATTATCGATATCTTCATGTTTTATAGTTATGAAAAATTTAATTTATAGTTTTAAGAAAACGATTCTCTTATTGGATTCAGACTGGTTATATTTTTGTCACTAATTAGTCCGTGAATGGTCCGTAAGTTTTAATTTTTAGTTCGATAAGTCCGTATTTTTAAATACTTTCACCGGTTTGAGCACTGATGGTAATGAATTTAAGAAATTTTTTAAAACTTCATTCTCGAAATTTACTTTCCATAAATTTGGATTTTTTAAACAATAATAATAATAATATAAATTTTTAAAAAATTGTAAAGTAATATACAAATAAAAATGCTTTTAATATTTAAAGTGTAATCTTTAAATTCATAAGAGAAACTAAGAATGAATGAAATAAAATGCTCTCAATATTGCCAGAACTACATTAAAGAGAAAGAATTAAGTAAAATCTTTTTACTGATTCTCTTCGTCAACTAAAACTATTTAATAAAATTTAAAATAACTATTGCTTACACGATCTATTATAATTTGCAGAGCAACTGATGACAATGCAGGAAAGACTTCAAGAACAGGTCGAAAAATTAAGGCGAAATAATAAACGTGGTTTACAACTTCCAAAAATAAAAAATGTTGAGAAATTAAAACGCATCACGGAAAATTGGAAAAATTTAGAAGAAGAAGAACTATCAGTTGAAGATTTCATGCCAATTGCACTACACAATAATGTAAAACCCTTTATATTGTGTATATCCTACCAGTTAAACGAGGCTATTCTTTTGGAAGAAGAAGACCTTCAATTAATTGAGGGAAATCGACTTTTCTGATGATGGTAACATATTTCATTTTCGAAGAAACAATTAAGATTTATGCAGTTTTCAAATTGAAAGGTTTCGTTTCAGATGAAGAAGATGATTTCCCTCCATTCGAAGAAGTCGATTATTCAAGTGATGATGAAGTAGATACACCTCCTGAAGAGCATATTGAAGGTAATACCTTTCTATATATGGTATGGAGAGGTGACAAGTCGTTTAATATTTTAACTGTAATAAACTTCATTTTAGATCATTTAGAAAATATATAGAATATATTTGGTGAATTTACATATTAAAGTGTGATACGAAGAATAAACACTTTAAAAACGTTTTACAAAAAATGACACTCGGCATTTTTAAGCGCATCCGGGAAAAAATAATGGTTTCGTGATCGGCGTCTCATTTAAAAAGATAATAATATTTTGAGTCGGGAATTTTTGGTTAATATAGATGAACACTCTAGAACTAGCGGTCTTCTCTTAATTTGGAAAAATGTTGATAAATAATTATTAAAAAAATTGTTGAAACATACAGAAAATGGGACTTTGAACGGTTTGGTATCGACGTCTCATTTTGAGAGTATAAAACATTTTTATTTTATATTTGGTGAGGTAATAGAAGAAGACACATTGACAAACGGTCCTCTCCGTTTTTGCAATAATTTTGCGATGAAATTATTTTATTTACGATGGAAAGTGGAGTAATTTTCGGTTGAGACGTTTTCGTAGTTCAATTCGCGGACACTCCTTATGCACTGCAAAAATAGGTGCCTTCTTTGATATCTTGAAATAAGATGTAAGATGGAAAAATGGTATTTTAAGATGCTTTATACGTCTTAGATATTTCTTTTATCTTAAAAAAGTAAGATACTGCGACAAGTTTTTAAAAGTATCTTAAATTAAGATATTTTAAATTCCTAAAAAGTGACTACCAAAGCATATCTTAGAAATGACTACCAAAACATCTTAAATCAAGATACTTCTTTTTGCAGTGTGAATACATAGATCCACTTGTCTATATTATCGCCAGAATCCATTAAACATAATATTATAATACAGATTTTATTTTTCCAGATCTTATTATTAATCGAACATTGGACGTCCAGAGAGTAATTTTGTAACCTTAGATTTTGCACTTTTTTAAAACGTTTTTATTCAAAAACTATTTTATACCATATATCAGAACTTATATCTAATACTTAATCATTTAAAGCTAAAATAGTTCAAAACTAATGCAAAATATCTACGTCTAATTTTAAAAATAAGTTATAATTTTAAATTAGTTATATTACTATTAAACTGTACGGAGAAGGCTGAATGTTACAATGATTGTGAAAAAAGTTTTAGACTTTATAAAATATGAATTCCTTGAATCGTGATTCATCGGAAAATTATTTGTGTTTTAGGTAAGTTCTGATATATGACATAAAAATTCGCGGTAAAGAATCGCCGCCAAAAATAGTGAAAACCGCGATCAAATATTCTCGAAATATCGCCTTCTTATTGCTAAAATAGATTAACTCAGCTTAAACTTCAGAACGAATATATAAAATATTCTATAATATTATTTATTGGGTAAAAATTTCAATATGTACTTTAGAAAATTTAAATCCATCAAGTATTATATGAATTATTTGGATTTGGTTAAAATCTGGTAATATATTTCAGGAAATTTCAATAAATTTCATATTTTTGCTTCCACGTGAGGAAGCTTTGTAGTCGTTTAATTTACAAAATTTTTAAAAATTCTTTTGACAAATTTTCTTCTATATGGGACTATGTTATATAAGACCCTGAACAATTGGCCGGATGTATGTATGTGTATGTGTGTGTGTGTGTGTGGATCCCGATTCTGGTGCACACGATAACTCGAAGAGGTTTTAACGAATTTGGCTAAAATTTACCAGGTATATTTATCATAAAAATATCTCGAACTGGATTGATAGACTTTAAAAAATTCTCAGAAAAAATTTTTTTTTGACTTTTTTCTAAAAAAAATTTTTTTTCAAGTTGGTTTTTGAAGTTAATATATAATAAAATCTTATTCTTTGCATCAAGACGAATCGATTAGTATATAAAAGAATAAATTGTATGAGAATTTATAGAGTTAATCACAATTAAAGCTGAAAAATTCGCATTTTTCTCAAAAAATGAGTTCTTTCCGCAAAATTATGTTTTGCTATTATTATTTTTTTTGCTGATCGTATAGAGGAAGCAAAATGTTCATGTAATGAACATCTGGATTTACAACTTGTTTTTAAATATTTGCCATTTTCTCTAAAATATTGGTTTTTTTACATTTAGACAAACGTATAAAACTAAAGTTTTTTAAACATCTTTTTCAGAGTGCAAAATTTTATGTTAAAAGGATAAACTTTTTAACGTTCAATTTTTGATGAATAATTAAATGTAAAGAAATAAATAAAAGATATTAAAAGTGTTGTCAATTTGTAATAAAGAAATGAAATTTACATCATTAAGTTATGGCTAACGAAGTCAGGAAGTCTTTTATTTTCACATTTCTCAAAACCAGAATGTTTAAAAATATAGCAGCAATAGTTCCCAGACGAAAGTCAATAATGCATAGTTTCTAAGTTGCATAAACTCTACGTTTAAATACTAACATTTACATATAATATATTTTTAATAGATCCTCTTATGAATAATGAACCTCCAATCGACAATCAACCAACAGTTCCTTCTAACAACATTAGAGGTGTTGGCCAAGAACAGGCACATCATCAAGTGATGGAAGCTTCAGGTAAAATTATAAAAATACACAATGTTAACTTTAAAGAAAATTTTAACTGCAAAAAAATAGTTTTAAAATAAATTAATGAGAAATTTTATCTTATACTCTTAAAACTGAAGAAAATTTTAAAAACTAATTCTAATTCAAAAATTAAATTAAAAAATTGCTTTTTTTAAACTCTTGTCTTGAAACGTTGAAAGGGAATAACGACAGGGCTTAGTTATTTATTTTTTGACCGTACAAAGACAGCGGTCGATTTTACCATTAAGAAAATATAATGCATGGTCTTAAGCGTTATTTTTGCTATAGGGTAAAAATAAACGCTACCTGTACATGTAAAACAATGGAATAACTTTTAGTCCCTGTCGTTCGTTATTTAAAATCGCCAAGTTTGTAACTTTGTAATAAAAAGTACTTTAAGTTACTTGGAAGTATATGACTGGTTTTTTATTGTTGCCCAGCATATTTATATATATATATATATATATATACGTCAGTCACCGCTCATGAGTGCGAGTGAGACAGATTTAAGCGATTCCCATACTTTTCTATTACTGACAGATAGCTTTTCTTACTGTATATACTTATATTTTATTTAAACAAATTTGAAATTAGAAAGAAATGTATGTATAAAGTTATAATTAATTATTTTGAAAAAATAAGTTTAGTATTATTGATATTATTGAAAGGCATAATTCAGAAAAATGTACTAGTGTTTTTAGAACATAAATAGTCTCGATGAAAAGCATAAAGTTCTTGTACTGAGTAAAAATTAACTAATTTGTCTATCGTAATTCTAATTTATATTTGTTAATATTTTCCTTTTTTTAGCAACAAATCTGAAAGGCAACTGTGTTATTTGCCTTCTGAATCCTGCCAATCACACAATAGTTCGTTGTGGTCACACTTGCTTATGTGAAACCTGCGGAACAAACAGATATTTCACAACTCTTCCAAATAAGAATTGCCCAGTATGCAGGGAAGAGATTATAATGATAATAAGGACCTATGCAGCATCATAATTTGTAGACTTATTGAAATTCGCTGAATTCATTATGGACCAAATAGAGAAAGGATTAATATTCAAAGATTAATTTTTAAAAGTTTTTTTCAATATTTTTATTACATTTATAATTAAGTGTTAATAGTTTTAAGAATTGTAATTTAATATGCTGAAATGCAAAACATGGTAATAAATTTTATTTTTAATGACAGCCAATGACTTACAATTTAGACTGCATGAAGAATGGATATATTCTTTATTATAAATTAGATATTTTTCTTCCTAAGCAAGATTCAATTTAGTACACAAAGAACATTAAGAGATTAATTTTTAAAAGTTCTTTTTTTAGAAATATAAATGTTAATATACTTACTATTGTAACTAATATATGTGACGCGACACGAGAAAAGGGACCTATCGCCTCAAAAGAGAATTTTACAGGGGGGGCGTTTATAGTGACGCCATGAGCAGAAAACCCGTGTATTTACGCGCACACGTTCAACTTTCGGGCTTTATATTATTAAAACTATTTTAGATTTTTAACTTCTGATTTTTTAACATGAAAGAGCGACTCAAAATCTATGGAATACGACTAAAAAATCAAAAATGATTTTTTTATCGATGGGTCCCTTTTCTCGTGTCGCGTCACATATGTTATCATATGTGTTTTAAGTTTAATAATAAAAAAGAAGAAAGTTGATTCATTTAAACATTCAAAACATTTCAAGACAACATTATGTGTTCATATATAATGAATATTAATATTAAAAATAATAGTTTTTAACAAAGTCATTAACAAAATTTTAATTTAATAAAGTTTAACTTCGCTCTGGTCCAATGGGAAAATATAAAATTTGTTAATTAATTAATATTAAATTTAAAAACTTACCTTTTTGAACCACAATCTGTAAAAATATTGTTTATACAAGTAATCCAAAAAGGACTTGTCCTTTTGGAGATCATTACTATCCAGCTATTTAACTAATAATAATATTTGTTATTACAATTAAAAGTATTTGAAAAGTAATATTCAATCTTAAAAATTCCCGCTAATGAATATCATGATCAAGAAGTATTGAAGAGCGCCACCTATTCTACTTTACCGACTATGCGAAAGTAACAAGTACAACACTCACGGATGGGAAAACTTGATTGAAAAGTATACATATATAAATTTTATGTTAAGTGAGACTTTTGTGAAGTGACATTTATTCTAAATAAAAATTATGTCAAATAAAAATTAGGTGAAATAATCAATATGTTGAGTGCATTTTATATATAACGAGACTTGTGTCGACAAAAAGTGATGTCAAGTAATACTTATATCATATGAAATTTATATTTTATAAAATTTATAATATATGGTTTTTATAACAAATAAAATTTATGATAATTATTTTTTATGTAATATAAAAATTATGACATTTGCTCTTTAAGGCAAAAAATATTTATATAAATGGACACTTATATTAAAAAAATTTATGTTTATTAAAAATTATACGAAATGATGCTTATGTCAAGTGGAATATATTTCAAATTAAAAATATGGTAAGTAAGAATTATATTAAATTATACTTATAAAAAGTGAACTTTATTAAAAATAAAACTTATGCTATCTAAAAATTATGTTAAATGTTACTTATATTGTATTAAATTTATATCGTTTTAAATTTATGTCAAACGTGGTTCATGATAAATGAAACTTATAACAGTTGTAATTTAGGTCAATAATATATTATAATATATGAGTTTTACAATAAATGATATTTTTGTCATATGATTTTTATTGCAAATTAACATTTTGTTAATTGCCAATAATAACAAATGAAACAAGTATTAACTCAGAAATGTGTCATATTATAGTTATATCAACTATAATTTATATCTTGTATTACTTCTGCCAAATAAGTTGTGAGGTAAATAAAACTTATAAAAAATAGCATTTGTGGTATAGGAAAATTATAATAAATTAATTTTATGGCAAAAGTTATTTATGTTAACTAAATTTATTACAAATTTAAATTATCTCAATTAACAATATAGTGAAATGATATATATTATTAATGAAGTGTATGTTAAATGGAAATTGTTAAAAACAAATTTTATAAGATAAAACAATTATAGCATATAAAATTTATATTGAATTATATTTACGACAAATGAATTATAACTCAAGTAAAACTTATGCTAATTGACTTTTTTGTTAAATAAAATTAACTATATATGAGTTTTAATATAAATTACATTTATTGAAATGAAATGTTATATGCAATAAAATATATGTTAATTGCATTTTAAGACAAGCTACTAGTATATTATTGGAAATTTATAGTTAATCAAAATTATTACTACTGAGTTTTATATTAAAGAAATATTTTGACAATTAATTTTTATGACAAATTTTATATATATCAAACGAAATTTAATCCAAATGTAAAATATGTTTATAAACTGTTATGGTCAATGAGACTTAGGTTAAATGAGTTTTACTAGAAAATAAATGTATAGAAAATTCAATATATGTCTAATAATACATAAAACTAATAAAATTTATATAATTTTAATTCTATAACAAATGACTTCTATGTTGAACAAATCATATGTCAACTTATTTTCATGTTATCTCAAAATTTTACTTAGTTAACTTTACTTTACAACAGATTTGAAACAATTAATTTTTATATTAAAAGTGATTCAAGTTAAATAAGATTTGTGTTGAATAAGGTTTATGTATATTTAAGATTATGTTAAATTACTATTATGTCAAATATAATATATGTTAAATACCTAATATAATAAATAAGAATTATAGACAAAATGTTTTGTGTTAAATGATATTTATTACCTATTAGTTTTATGCCAGCCACTATTTATATTGAATTGTATTTATGACAAATTATTTTATGACAAATAATAATTATACTAATTCGGATTTCGGGAATAATCATGCGCCTCCAAATCCAAAGACAAGAATCGCTAAGCAAATGACATTTAATGACCAAAGTGTTTTAGGTTTTGACAGTATAGCCAATAAATTTGCAAACTTTTATGCATCTGTACATAACCCAGCTATGGAATTTCCTTCCTTAAAGTGTCCAAATTTTCATATTTCTTCATCACCTTTAAATCTACAGCTACAAATTGACTGCGTTAATAAAGAACTTAAACTTTTATAACAGGAATGTATAGGATTCTAGCGTTTATGATAAAAAACCTTAAAATATTAATTGTAACTTCTCCATGAGAATTTCTAGAAAATGTGATTAAAAATGAGGATTTCTTAATTCTTCTAAATTGGCTAATTGAGCTTCCCAATTCAATAACTCGCCCGACGCCACGCATTTATCCCAGCGTCGGGCGAGTTATTGAATTGGAAAGCTCAATTTTCCTTCGAGTTCTATTCCACGGTAAGCCTTACAATTTCAGAAAATCTAATCCTTTATTGCTAATGTATATGATTGCTATTCCAATGTAGTGTCCCATATAGCACAAAAACTTCCAGGTAACTTCCTGGAAATTTCCAGGAAATACAATAAAATGTCCGCAGGTTAGAAGGTTCTCATTGAAACTTCCTGGTAACTTCCTGGAAGTTTCCAAAAATTATTTAAAAAATTTTTTAACGAAATTATTATTTAAAAAGGGACTCGGACTCGCAGCAGTTCACTTTTGAGGCCTATGATAAGGCCTCAAAAGTGTGCTGCTGCAATAGAGCTTTATGCGCTCAACCAAATCGTCACTTGACTTCACAGGGGTAATTTATATGATATATATTTCATTATATCTTTGAGGATTTTTGGAAACTTCCTAGTAACTTCCAGGAAGTTTCTATGGAAAGCTTCCAGGAAGTTACCAGAAAGTTACCATGGGAAGCTTCTAACCTGCGGACATTATTGTACTTCCTGGAAACTTCCAGGAAGTTACCAAGGGTAACTTTCGAAGGTTGCCACGGGAAACTTCCAGGAAGTTTTTGTGCTATGTGGGTATTTGTTTTTCAGAATAATTATCAAGTCAGTTTAGTAGAATAGAAACTTGTATGGTTTGTTTGACTTATCTAATTCTTTTGAATGATCGTTTCAGAATAGAAGTAAGTCAATTCAGTGGAGTTCAAATTTTTACCGATTTGTTTTACTTCTTCTTTTCAATACGCGTTTAAAGTTTTTGTCAATTTAATTGAGAATAATAGATTTTTCCTATTTTTCTCTCTGTACTATGGAATATGATAATGTGGTAAATTCGACCTTTCCAAACAATTCGACTTTTGAATTCTTTTCAATTCTCCATTACTCTCTAGGCGTACAGTTAAATAAATTGAAGGAGCATTCAGATATCTGTATTGTGCCGGCCTGCTCAGGCAGCAACAACAAGAGTAAAGGAGAAAGTGTAATAAATTTGAATTCTTTGATTTTTTACTTTCGTACGTTACAGTGAAAACCTGCAGACTGGCAGACAGGCTACAGAGTTTTAAATGTTACAGTAAAATTAATTTCAACGTCATTTTTATATTATAATTAATTATCATTTTTATATATATATATATATATATATATATATATATATATATATATATATATATATAATGGAATTAAGCTAACAAACTAATGGTTTTAATTTTATTTCAGAAGAACAACATCAGGAGGATTTTTTATTTAGTGAACCTGGCAGTATAAGACACTCTATGTCGTTGGATGATAATTTAGAAGTATGTCGAAATTCTATTGAAAAACATAAATTGAACATTTCAAATTTCACAGCTGACAAGAACCTGAATAGTAATAATTTAAAATTACAAACTACTCAACATAAACTTTCAATAAGAAACATCGAAGTTTTAAAAAGCCCGTTGATCTTAATTAATAAATCTTCACAAGATTACTCTTCGCAAATGAGTTTAAGTGAAGGTAAGATATAAATAAGTGTCCAAAATTTTTTAACCAAACAGAAAATTATTTTTAAAAAATCAATTGGTAATAACCAATTGATTTTAGATTTGACAATTAAATAAAATCACTTTTCATTTTTAGATCATGATCAAGAATGCTCTGATAATCAGTCGAATGATTTTTTAAACAGGTGAGTAATCGTAACCTTTTTTGTAAACATTGTTAATGTGGAGTTGTAATGGACTTTAAGAAGCCCAAGAATATGTAATTTTACTTTTTGGTAGATAGGTTTTAGTAATAGTGAATTTTTAAGGTAGATGGTAAATTTCTTTCTTCTTCATCTTGCAAATTCTTAAATCTCCAAAAAACATATAATTTCTTTAAATTGCAACTTTAGCTGTTTCATTTTTTCAGTTAGGAAAGTAAAAGGGCTTCTTTCTGAACAATCACGTGTTAACACTCAACAAGATTATTTGAAAACGTTATTAAAAAACCTAAAAGTAGAAATTATTTTTGACTTTGGTATATGAAAGAGCAACTAAAAAATATAAAATGATATAAATAGTTTGAAATTGACTTTTTGTACTTAAGGTCTTAAGACTTCGGACGGAAAAACTCGACCACCGCGTGGTCGAAAAGGATAACACCAGACATGTAGCAATAAGGGCCTTTGGGAGACACTGAAACCTGACTAGTATTATCCCTTACAACTGCGCGGCGGTCGAGTTACTCGGTCCAAGACCTTATATTGTCAATGTCGCGAAAACAAATCTTTTGTAACGTAACAGTCTTTTTAAAATTTTCACAACTTTTAAATAATAAATTCCAAAAATTTTATATTCGTTAGCAATGTTGGTAAAAAATATATTTTAAGATGCATACAAACAAAATTATGAATTTCTTGTTTTTCTTTTTCATCGTACATTCTTTTTAAATCGAAAATTTATTTTTATTTTACAGAAGCTTCCTTTTTATGGATTTACCAACTTTGAATATTGAAGATAGGGAGAAAAGTAGTCCTGTTTATCAAGAGGAAGTCGAAAGTGTTAATTCGCTTAATAATAATAATATTATACTCGAGAAATTCACCGTTTATACTTCTTCGAACAATAGATTTGTTGAACCAGACACAAAATATATTGAGAGTTTACCGAACAGTTTGTTTACCGAAATTTGTAATCAGCCCAATATGATTACACATCCCACTACTTGTAACGAGGAAACGTTGAATCTGGAATCGAGCATTAAAACTGAACTAATTTCGAAATCTCAAAAAAGCATTCATTCTGAACTTCAAAATAAAACAGCAGTCTCAAAATCTTCAATAACTTCTGTATCAAATTCATACAATGAAGAAGATTCCACTACGTCAAATGTTTCTTTGTCAAAAAACAAAACATCAAAAAAATATTTTTGTTACTATTGTAAAAAATTAGTTTCAAAGATTGCAAGACATTTGGAGACTATGCATAAAAAAGAAGAGGAAGTTAAGCTGTTTACCGTACTCCCGAAGGGTAATTTAGAAAGAAAAAGAATCATTGAGACTATTGTTCGCAATGGAAATTGCCTGTATAACACATCTTCGGAATATAATTTAAATAAAGACCTACTAGTAACGCGAAGACCAAAAACATCGAATTTGATAGATGCAAACGATTTTATTGTTTGTGATCTATGTAAAGGATTTTTTTCAAAGAATAGTTTACGACATCATGTCAAAAAATGTACAGAAGAAATTCGAAAAGGTACCAGCACTATTACAGTAATGTCAAGAAAAGTAGGCGGTCATGTCCATGAAAGTGCTAACTCAAAAATGGTTGAAAATATTTTTCCCCACATGATTGAAGATATAGCAGCTCGTAGGATAAAATACGACAGGCTAATTACGCTATTTGGAAATTCTTTATGTGACAAATATAGGTCTCAAAACCACCTTTCACCTTTTATTCGCTATCAGCTTCGCTTGCTAGGTCGATTTCTATTAGAAATTGATAAAATTCTAAAATTTTCAATCGCGTTTGAAGATTTATTGGATCCAGGATATTATAAAGTAGTAGCTGTTGCTGTCGAAAAAGTTGCGACACTAACTGAAGATGAGAAATATTATAAGACTCCTTCAAACGCTGCAAATTTTGTTAACTTTATTAAAAAAGCCGCGGAAGTATTGGTTGCTGACTGCATTGAGAATAAGAATAAGAAGAAAGAAGAAGTGAAGAGTTTCATATCGCTCCTAAAATCAAAATTTTCTACGACAGTAAATAAAACTATAAGTGAAACTCAAATGAAAAGAAAACGATAAAAGTTAGTAGATCTTCCATCAAAGGCTGACATACAAAAGTACATTACTTTTATGAAGAAGAAGCAACAACTCGCTATAGACTTACTGGAAAATAAGTATTCGCACAGAAAATGGATGGAACTTGTCGAATCGAGTTTCGTATTGGCTATGACTTTTTGTAGAAGGAGACCAGGAGAACTTGAAAGAGCGACAATTGCGGAGTTTCGAACATATGATTCTCTTAATCAAACAATAAACAAAGAAATATTCAACTCCTTATCTGACGTAAATAAATCGATTGCCCAAAATTACGTCAGATTTATAATTCGTGGAAAGAAAAGTCGTCAAGTACCAGTTATTTTAGATACTACTTTAGTGTCTGCCTTCAATTTAATCATAAAATTTCGAGAGATGGCGGGAGTTCCATCAAACAATGAGTATATTTTTGGTTTACCGGGTGACTCGAAAGGAGATTCAAAATTCGTCAGAGGTTAATGAGAAAATTTTCTATTGAATCAGGTGTCAAAAATCCTAAATCTATCAGGGCGACAAAACTAAGAAAACAAGCAGCAACCGAAGCAGTAGCACAGGAACTATCAGATAACAGTATATCCATGTTAGCATAGTTTTTAGGACATTCAGAGAAAATTCAAAAAGAACACTATCGTCAACCAGTAATTGTAAGAGATGTAGTTCAAATGGCATCATTTTTAGAAAAGGCAATGAAAGGCGACAATAACGATGCAAGCGACGATTCCGATAGTGACGTTTCTGATAGCGATGACGAATCAGGCAATCTTAGTTTACCGCAAATTGTATCAGACAATGATGGTTTACGGCAAAAAGTAAACACCATTCAACAGGAGATTCCGCTCAAAGTTGTACCAAACAGTTTGGAGAATAAACTTTCATCCGAAGGTAAGCACTTAAATTACCTAACTATTAGAGTCCGTCCATATGCTATTATCATGTACAAAAATAATTATGACATTAAATATAATTCAATATCTTATTTAAATTTAAGGGGATTTCTGGTATAAAAAATCTTTTTTCTTTTCTTGCTTTAACCCCTTGGCTGTCGACGAGATTTCTACTGTTTGGGCCTAAAGTGTGTTAAAAACATTGTTTATTAATTTTTATAAAACTTGGTATTCAAAGGTTTCAAGGTCGCTGATTATAAATCTGATATTAGTTTTTCAAAAATAAAAGCGGAAAAGTGTTAGTGGAACTCGTACTAACACCGAAGGTTCAGTACCCTCGTTTAAAATTTCTACTTTTTTGCTTAAAAAAAATATAAAGACCAACCCCAATATTTTTCGCTGTATATTTTCTGTAATTAAACGTTAAATTTTGTCCATTTTTGCTTTCCTAAATACTTCACATAATTTATGAATGGTCTTTTTGAATGTACATTAAAGAAATTAAAATGAATACATTTTTTTAAAATATGATTAAACAATTATTAAAAAGATATTGAATTGAAAAATTTTTTTGTTTATAAAATGTGAAACATTAAATACTTTTTATTGTAATCTATACGTGAAAATACAAAAGTGTAATAACTTTCATCTCTTGAGATAAAAAACTTTTTTTACTAAATAAAATATCAAGATATAATCCATTCATGTTTGGTGTAGTTTTCTTGAAATCTACACATGAAAATACATAAAATTAGCAAAACTGTAGTCCAATAGGCCCAGAATTGTGAAAATCAAGGAGAGGATACATCATTTTTTTTCTAAAACGTTAAAAATTTTTAGTTTTTCCCAAAAAAATGAAGATAAACTCCAATAATTTTTTCTGTATATTTGTTGAAATCTGCACAAAAAAATAAATAAAAATGTATAATGTCAGTCCACTAGGTTAATAATTGTGAGAACCAGCAAGGGTTAAAGAATTTTCGACCTTGCAAAAAGAGATTTTAGTTTTTCGACGAAAACACCACGAAGAACAATTCTAATGATTTCCGACATATTTTCCCCGTAATCATTTTTTTGCGGAAAACGGCCAAAATTTGATGTTTTTCGCGGAAAACTCTATGAAGATCAACTCCAATCACATTCGCTATATTTTTCGTGCAATCTACGCGTAAAAATACATACGTGTACCAATTTTTAGCTCTCAAGATGAGAAACTGTGATCGTTAGAGGGGGGATACATGGTTATTTTCCGTAACCGTTTTAATAGGGTTCCTATCGTTTTGAATTTTGAAAAAACATATTTTAAATTCGTAATCAGCGACCCACAAAATTCCAGAGTATTCAGTTTCAATTCAATTTAATCAATTTCTTGTTTTGTCGTCCGCCATATTGGATCCGACAATTTGAATATTAAAAAACTAATGTCATATTCGTAATGAGCATAATGGTTCAGTCATTTTGAATTTTGAAAAACTGATTTTAGATTCGTAATCAGCGACTCTGAAAACCCAGCGAGAAACGGTGTTTGGAAATATCTTATTAAATTTTGAAAATGTATTAAAGTAACAAAAATTATTAAAGTCATCTTAGTTTTGTGTATATATGCTTTAGCGACAGTCAATGGGTTAAAATATTCTTTAGTATTATAAAATTACTTTCCCAAAATGCATTTACAGAAATATATAATAAAAAGAACTTTATAGACTGGACATCCCAGGGATATCCTATGGATACCTACAGTTTCACAAAGAAATCGATAACCTCAAGAAGTCAAGGGGTCATCCACATTTTACGTCACACTATTTTTGGACATTTTTGATCCCCCTCTCCATGTCACACTTTATTACATAAATTAGCGCCATTTTTTGTTAGGTGTCACTAATTGTTTGACCCCCCCTCCCCCTTAAAGTGTTTCTTATGGAATTTTCGACAGAATATGTAAAAAGCAGAGACGCATTTTGCAAATAGTTTTGTTTTTAATTATTGTTACTTTTTAATTTCTATTAACCCGGCGAGTACGTGGTTAGGCATGTCATGCCTGACATTTACTTACATCTTATTCAATCCTAAAATGTCCAGTGTAGCGTTTTGGGTATTCGAGTAGTTGTTTAAATGTTTCATTGTTTTATTTAATCGTATAATAAATCTTAAGAGAAAGAGTTTATTTTAGCTTTATAAATAAATAAATAATTGTTAATAATTTAAGGAAATCTATTTTATTATTTATAATATATCAAGGTATTATATTTTATAATTTAATGCCAGAAAGTAGCTTAATGTATCCATATATAACACTTATAGGCAGTATAACAGTCAGGGCATGCCATACCAACCACATAGTCGGTGTAACAGTTTAGCGCTACATACCCCCCGGGTTACCTGAGTTTCGATTTTCTGGTACATCTAAATTAACTATTTTTTTATTGTTTATACTCCTGCCCTATTGGCCTTACGCACTTCGACAGGAGTCCCCGAGAAATATTTTTTGGATTAAGCATAACCATTCTACATATGAAGTTTCTATATATTAACCTAATTTGCGTCTACAGCAGCCTTTATTAGGAGTACTCGCATTCGCCTGGCGTCCCCTGGTAATTAGGTTTTCTCTATAGAGGAGAGGGAAAATGTAGAAAACCTCTCTTGAGTACAACCGGTTTTATCGATAGTCAAGTTCTAATGGTGTGTACCGGACAATAATCGAAGGTACACATCATTATACCTTGACGTCAAACCTCCCGCTTGATAAATCACGAAAGTATTGAGAAAAACACCGGGCTATAACTGACACCAAGGCGGTCACCCATCCAAGTACTAACCGCACTGAATGTTGCTTCACCTCGGTGATCGCAAGCCACAGAATCTCACCACTCTGATTTACCATCGGTGCTAAATTGATTATTCTCTTTACTTAACGGAATTTTGAAAAGTCGTGTTATTTCTATCAAATATTCTTAATCCCTTAACTGCGGATGATGAAAATTTTTGTCGTTAAATCTTCGTCTCCGCGCAGTTAAGGTGTTAGTTTGTGATATTCCTGCTAAAAGAAAAAAGATGTATCTCTGTTTACATCCATATATTTGGTATATATTTTATATACGCATATATAATTTTATCTCTTTGCTGTAAATTGTTATCCTTTTTAATATATAAAGAATGCATTATTGTATTTGTCGCGTAGATTATTTTCGTCAGATTTTTTAAAATTTTCACTTAAATATTCTTTGAATATTTATCTACAAAGTAAGGTCTTTTGAAATAAAATTGATCATCTGTATGTCTCGCACAATGAAATAAAAGTTTCGATTTTTTACATGTACGGTATAAGGAAAGTATGAGTTTATTACAGCACACATAACACAGAGACGCTAGCTTAGAAGATGTTTTTCTTAAACTACTTTTTAAGTTTCGTGACTATTTTGATCTCTTTTTACCTCTTACTCTATCACTATTTATCCCAGCTAATCTCCTTATTAAAGTCTTAATTTCACTTTATATATCATGAATACGTGATGTAGTTAATTCAGCATGAATAAATATAGATATATTATGTATATAAATATAGAAAAAATATAGATCTTAAGGCAATAGAAGTGACAGGTATGTGTACTGACATATATTTAGAAGTAGAAAGCAAAGGAAGAGAATAGTATAGAAGAGTTTAAAGGAGCATAATAAATATCATAAAAAAAATTGACATAAAAGAAGATAGGCCTTTTTTAAACAAATAGGAAAGAAATAGACTGATATGGAATCAAGGGGATAAAAAGAGAAAGGTGCAGTATTAGATTAGAGTCAGGATTTTTAAGAAAAGAAAGATAGTAAAAGTATTAATAGAGATAAAATAAGGGATATTAGAAGAGATTGAGTAAAGGAAGGAGACAAAAAGAGATTAAATCAAATCGTGAGATGATAGACTAAGTTCCCAATCTGCAAATGGTGCAGAGCTGCTAGGTAATCTCGCCAAACGCAAGTGCGCATGCATCGCGCTTCTATTTTAATTGGTGGACATTTGAGTTCTTATTTACAATGCCTTGTAAACTAAAACTTCCACAATTTCCACCATTTAAAATTAGAGGCACGAGACATGCGCATTTGCGTTTGGGGTGGGTACCTGGCAGCTCTAAAATGGTGATGAGTGAGTATGCACTAAAATTAAAATGTGGATAAAATAGATAATTACAAAAATAAAAAAGGATTAAAGGCCATAAAATAAAGTTTATTTAAAAAGGTAATAGAAAAAGAAAAAATTAAGATTCAAATGGGAATGGAAGATTCAAAAGAGAATGAAGTAAATAGTAGAAGGAAAAAAAGTGTTTTTATAAGACATTGAGAAGAAGATGAGATAAAAAGAGATTGATGGGATTAAAGAAGGAAAAGTCTAAGATAAAAGCAGAGGCATGAGCAGCGATCAGTGTGCTTAACTTAAAATAGCGATAAAAAGAGAAGAAAGTAGATAGGAAAAGTATTAAGCAATGTATAACAAATATTATTTAAATGATTGAAAAAAATAGAAAATAGAAATCAACCTTAAAGATAAAAATGAGAATAGATTAATACCGACAAACCTTATCTCTTCTTATCTCAGAAATACACAAATATTCCTTTTAGGTCTAGCAGAAAGGTAAAAACTGAACGAGTATGAAGTGCCATCGAAAAGGGCATAAAAAGTTATCTTTGGGGATTGAAAAAACATTCAACGGGATATAATACGGATTATTGATAAGGATTAACAAATCAGAAAAAATCGATTTTTTAAAATTCTAATAGAAAAGAAATAGACTCTGATATAATCGAGAAGTATGTTCTTGAAATTTAAATAGGGATAGGAAGGAAAGGAAGGAGGTAGTAAGAGGATAAGATGCGATAAAATATGGATTAAGAGAAATGGTTGAATAAAAAGAGAATATAGAGAGAGATTGAGGAGAATAAGAAAGAGATAGCCTAGGATAGAAACAAATTTATAAAAAGAGATAAGTATGTTCGTAGATGAAGTTAGAGATAGAAAGATATATATGTGGATATTAAAAGAAAGTAAATGAGATAAAATAAAGGTTATTGCGAAAGCTTCAAAACAATTCATTGCAGTTTATTTTATTTTATTTGAAAAAAAATTTAGCTTTTAACATTACTTTTAGAATTTTAGAATTGCATTCTTATTTGTTATTATTTTTTATCAATATTTTATTATATTTAAATGGAATAAATAAAATTTATTTTCAAAATTATCATTTGAACATAATATAATATAATATAATTTTAATTCAATTTCAAACTCACTATAAGTGTTATTCATTTTTTAACTCGTATTTTGCTCCACTGACACTGATTATTTACTCCTGTGACGTACTTTATTTTTTGAAAGCTTAAAACTTGCACCGGATTGGGACCCCCTAATTTACATATTCACCACGACCCCCAATGCGGTATTTCACGAATACCGCATAGGCAGGTTGGCACTCGTAATACGGAATTCTGTACGTCCCAATACTTTTTTTTACAGGGTGGGAGCAATGAGAACAATCCCCTTGCCCCTCACCACACCTTGGACCATCCTTAAAGTATTTAATTTTATTAATTCTTTAAAGAAGGATTTATTTTGATGGATCCTTGTGAAAGTTATAAATTTCTGTCATTTACGACAGTTTTTTGCAACACTACAGTTTGCTTTTAAATATAAACACATTTTAACATACAGACATAGTGAAATTTGTTATATATTTAGAAGAAATAAAAAAGTAAAACAAATAAACAATAAGAAATATAGAAAGATTGTAATGTTTATTAATAATTATAATATTTAGGGTAGAGTGAGGTAAAAAAGACAAATATTTACTTTTGATGCTATAAAATCTGTATTTAAAATTTTTTTCTCAATTTTCCAATTAGTTTTGAAAGTTTAGCTTGCAAATTTTTTACGGGACTAAGTTATAAGAATTTTACGACAGCACTGCAAGTGGCTTTTTTGTACCACCTGATGGGGTGAAAAAGCCTTCTCCCGATTTTAGCAAAATGTGTTATTAAATTTTTTTTATAGTTTTCCTTCATTTGTATGACAAATAATCTTAGTTTTAAACTATTTTAATAATTTTTACAGAGTTTTAACAAGGAAAATTAAATATTATGTTAAGTTTTCCTGTCTTCGATTTACACTGTCAATTTTTTGTTGGTTTTCTAAAGTCTTCTTTAGGTTTTACCACATATACCATCTTTCATTCGAACCGTTCAATCGTTGTTTATTTTTATAGTGCACTTTAAACTATTTTTCGTCGTACTTAATTAATTTTATTAAATTATTAAATAAACATGTAAAATTTTGTAAAATAAGAAGGTTAGTTTAAGTAGAAAAGAAATGAATTTCACATTATATTAAATGGATTTTTGGCCCTGGCTTTTTTACATTCAAGACCATTTTAAATTTAGTTTAATTTGCAAAATTAAAATTGTATACGTTTTCAGTATACTTTTCTGCTTATGTACATACATTTACTTTTATTACCCGTTCCCTTATTCAGATTGTAATATGATTGACATGTTTAATGAAATATTTTGAAAAAAGCAACTCAAAAATTAAAATTACAATAAACACTATATCACTATAGGTACAACATACAAACTAGAGTCAAAAGTTGCGTATTACCTAATAGTATTTATATTCAATATGGCTGATAAATCGGCATAATAGTTTTTAAATAAAACTCAAATGTCTTTTTTACACCTCAGCTTTTTGAACCCACTCTACCCTAATTATTTTAATGTAATAATAATTAATTTAATAATGACATAAAATCTTACACATTATTAGTTCTAAAAGTCTAATTCATTTTTATTTTTCCTAAAAAAAACCCTGGTTGTTAATTAAAAATAGTCCTTTTAATAAATATACAATTTTGTAAAATCATATTAAGTAATTTAAAGGATGTCATAGAGAAAATTCAAAGGTTTTTGACTTTTCATCTTAAAGATATTTTTGATTCAAAACAACTATTATCTGAATAACTTTCCAGAAGTAGGACTAAAATTTTAATTAAAAATATTAAGGGTTTAAACCCTTAATTTAAGTTTATTTGGAATTTAATCATAATTAAATCTTCAAATGTCTACAAAAATTGTCTTATAATTATAATTACTACCTTCTTAAGAAAACTTTAAGAAATAATAAAGCTTGGTGTTGTCATTGTAGCTCATTACGAAATCATCTAACATACAAAAGTAAAATATAATTTCAAAATAGACGTGTTAATACGTGACCGAAACCTCGAAATACTCAAAAACATAAAAAATTAGGAAAATGGCAAGCTTTAAAATTCAAAATTCTAAAAAAAAATTTTATTTACTGAATGATTTACAAAAAATATAATTTGTAATATTATTAGCAAATTCGAGGTTCAGATCTTATATTAAGTTGTCGACTTTGAAAATATGTTTGATTGGTTTATTTTATATGATTCTGTTATGTGCTACATTTACAACGAATAATTTTTACCAGTCAATAAGGCGCGCTCTGCAGAAGGAAAATATTTATATTTTTTTAAATTTGAAATTTTTTTTTAAGACTTCTTAATATACACAATGACATGTAAAAACTTTTAGAAATTATATTTTAAGACTAAACAGCAAAACAACATTTTATAAACTTCCAATTTTAGGGTCTAAAAATTTAGCAAGACCCTTTAATAACATTTTGCTCACACGCTTCTTTTTCAGATTTTTCACCGCCTATCAAGCGCCAAAAAATTATGGATACAAAACCAGGTTTGTTATAAACTTTCATATTTATTAAAAAAATATAAAGGGTCCCACTAATAATTCGATCTGTGCTCAAATATACTATTACTTTTAATAGATGAACATTTCTCTTTAACTTTAGGAGGTTAGGAATATTCTGTAGTCGAGAATAATCTTCTTAAAGTAAGAGAGTTATTTTTATAACTCTCTTATTTTAAGAAGACAAAAAATTATATATTTATATCTGTCCGCAATATTTTGTCCGCTAATAACTCAATAACGATTTGGTAGATTAAAATGAAACTTGTCAGTCTCTTAGGTATTAGTCTAACAAAGTCTAAATTAGTCTAAACAAATATTCATACGAACAAAAGTTAAAACAGTTCAAAATTATACTTCAGTGGACACTGGAAAATAGAAACTCATTAAGGAGCCATTAGGGCAAATTAGGATTTATGAATTAAAATTTTTCTTTTTGAATTTTTAGAAATGTTTCAGGTTTACAAGTTGCTTTCCAAATTACTATACGGGCATTAGTCAAAAACGGATAAATTGATTCAGGAGTTTTGATTAGTTTACATGAGGAATAATATAAGAAAATTACACTTCAAAAATGCACGAAAAAACTTTGTTTAAGAGTTATTTAGAAACGTATTCAAGAACTCAGGATATGGAAATAAAACAAGAAATGTTACAAAACCATAGATTGAAATATTATTTTAAGCTATTCGGGGATAACTGTAGTAAATTTCTAGACTACTTGTTGAATTTTCTTGAAAAAGTCCTGAACTGGTTTAAAAATAGAAAAATGTAAAATTAACGAAAAACACCTGACAATTCTTTAATGAATATTGAACTTTTCTAAAACAAGTTCTAATTTTTTCCCATGTCCAGAGTTCTTGAATAAATTTAGTAATAACTCATGAAAAAAGTTTTTCCGTGTGTAAATGTAATTCATAAACTTTGATGTAGGATTTGTGACGGAAAATATTTATTAAAAATTAAAAATATGTTAAAGAAATATAGGTTTTTTTATTGGGATTATTTAAGGTCATGTTATTCAGTTGTTACGTGTCCCACAGGTTTTACTATAAGTCACATGATCACCTAGAAACACAACATTAAAGAAATTAACAGGAAAAACCTTACCGATCAATTCGCAGGATTTTACTTATGAATGCAAATTATTTTGTAAATAGATTCGAACGTTTTCAATTTCCTTTATATATTTATTACATTAAATCGTGTCTCAATTTCTCATACTGTTTTGCATGGGAATATATATAGTTTTCTTTATGAAAGAGGTCTTTTACATCGTTTTCATATAGGGTTCCATGTATATTCCGATGTGGGAATCGAAAACGGGTTTTAATTTCTACGAATACAATACCAATTGCGCAGGACAGTCGAATAATAGTCGGAAATTTGTTTTTACTGTGCTAAATCGGTAAATTTTGGTCAAAACAGGAATTTTCTTATCAAATTAGAAAAAAATTTTGTATACTAATTCGTTTTTAAAAATTTGATTTTTGCTTTAATTTTTAACACATAGTTAATGACAATTAAATCTTAGTTTTTTTGCAGTCAATTTAAATTCTCGGTTAGTAGACACCCTTCTAAATATATTCGTAGAAACTAAAACCTGTCGAAAACGAGTACAACAGCTAGTATAACATAGTTTAATTCAATTTAATTTTATATTTTCTTTTTCTTGCAGGAAAAGCACCAAAAATAAAATTGGAAAAACGATCGTGGACATTGGAAGAAAAAAAGATTGTTCTCACAGCTTTTTCTTCGTACTTAAATAATAGTGATAAAAACAAATTACCTAGTCTCGAAGATATAAGAAAACTCATAAAGGAGAACAGTGTACTTGAAAACCGAAATCCAGCTTCTATTAAAACATGGCTGTATAATCAAAAGAAGTCAGAAAATACTGCGTCGAAAATTCTTAAAGGTTAGTTAGTTGCCTGCAGTTTCATTTGCATAATAAAACGTTGTTTAGCCAATTAAAGGTAATGATTGTGCAATTGGATTTTCTTTTATCAATATAGTTTCTAATTTTGATTACATATAATATGTTATACTAAAGACTGATTCCAGTATTAAAACACTTAAAGTGTTGTATTCTTAATGATGTTTATATTTTTAATTCTTCTTAATAAATAAAAATTTTATGACTGAACATGTGTCTGTATTTCGAACAACAATTTTATAAACATTTTTAGATAAGAAAGATATTGAGAATTAAAAATACATTATTTGAATTTTAAAAATATATAAATTAACTTACCTTGCTTAACAACAATTTTATGATTCTAAGAGTTCAAACTGAAATTAAAC
Organism: Leptopilina drosophilae; assembly: GCA_032873175.1. NCBI lineage: Eukaryota > Metazoa > Arthropoda > Insecta > Hymenoptera > Figitidae > Leptopilina > Leptopilina drosophilae. Next base: position 50,136,326 of record CM065483.1, on the reverse strand, counting down.
TTTTGTTCGTTCATACATTTTCTATTATTCCAAATTATGCTTCATAAACTGAAAAAGTTATCTCCTGTTGTATACACATATTTTTTAATGGATACGTTTTCTTTTCATGAAGAAGTCGAATTCCCAAAAAGAGACCTTTCCATTTTATTGGAAATTTAGAAATAAAAATAAAATTAGTGATTACTTACCCCTAACTTCCTAAGTTAGAATTGGAAAATAATATAACAATTTAAACACTAGATTGCTTCGCTAAGACGAAAATAAGAATATTATTTACATCATATCAGGTTATTGTTGATTTGAATATAATAGACAAAAAATACGTACCATATATAGTTGTCAGAAGCATCAGTGAATATTTCGAAGATATCAGCTAGTAAGGTAAATACATCAGAAAGTTAAGAAATCAAATTTCAAGAAGAAACTAATGTAATAATTTTAACATGTTTATTTAAGCAATCATAGTGATAACATGCTTCAATTAAATAATCATTTGAAAATTGTGTATTTGAAAATTACAAAAACAATACCTGTACCAACGTTAAAATTTAAATTTAATCAACTTTTATTGATTAAAAGTTATGATTAAATTTCATTGTAAATTAGTGTTGAAAGAATTACAAGGTTAGAAGAAATATACGATTCGCTTGTTTTAGACAAGCAACATAAGAGTTCTACTAAAAAACAATAAATTGGAGTTATTTAAGAATTTTTTTTTAAGAAAATATTTAAGATAAGACGTTTTTATTTTTATTGTTTCTTAATACATAGTATTAGCAATGTAAATACGGAACAGATTTTTTTAAAAATTAAAAATGGCGGAGATACACTCATTCTAGTGCAACAGTACATTCCTTGATGGTGTACATGCTTGGCATTTCAATTTTGATCAGAAACAAGTAAACAACATTTTTTCTAAAAATTATAAATTTTGAACGGAATAACGTAGCCGTTTTGAATTTTTTTACTTAAATGTACTGCTGCACTGGAATAAGTGTATTTCTGACATTTTTAATTTTAAAAAATCTATTTTGTATTTACATATCTTAATTAAGAAACATCATATATTAAGAAGCAACATTTTCAAGTTATCTTAAACTGATTGTAATAAATTTTATTTTCATTTAAGTTTGAAGGTGTTTATAAAAAAAAATTTAATTATTGTATTGTCATAAATATTCGTTAAAATTAGCGCTAAAATATTATAACCTGTTTTCATTGATTACACAAGTTCACAAAAAATCGATAAAAAGTTCCTTCGACCAAACATGGTGTATTATATGTTCTTTCGATCGCTAAAAACGAAACTGAAGTTGGTTTTGCTCTATTAAGTCAGGATTTTTCCTAATCTCAAAATGCATATCAGATTTTACATGAAACACACAATTCGATAAATGTTTATGGATTTACCTCAATCTTGATACCAATGGTTTATTAGGGTCTTCTCAAGAAGAATAGAGACAGGAGGGCTATCTGCAGTAGTGGGGGTAGGACAAATATACGGGGATTACGAAGGCGTGGTTAGATTGCGCCAAATATCGTGTTTTGATTCTGCACTTCCCGTCACACACGCGTTTCACGTATTTAAATATATAACGTAAGAGTGTGCGAGATGTACAGAACCGAAACAAGATATTTGGCGCAATCTAACCACGCCTTCATAATCCCACTAATTCTGACTCACTGCTGTGAGTGAGAAAACAGCCAAGTTAGCCCTCCTGTCTCTAGTCTTCTTGGGTCTTCTGATTATGACATTAGAGTCAGATTTTTAAAATACAAAATGGTGGATACAATGTGACAGTTGAATTTTTACAGATCTTGGAATCAGAGGTTTTTTAGGATGGCTAATAATAAATTATAAAAATTATAAATTATATAAAAAAGACGTATGCAATATGGCCGTCGAGTTTATAAAAATTTCTTGACCTTTTACAGAACTAAGTATCTTGGCGTTTTTAAGATCACTGGCCGCGAATTATGTGGGTCTGTATCTTGGGCACCTCGACGTGGTAATGGCGGACTACGAAGTTAAGGAGTGATCTAGCAAAGTGAAAAAATCAAAGATATTAAGTTCTGCAAAAAACATAAATTTTTGATAATACCGACGTCCATATTAAATACGCCATTATGTGTTTTAAAAACCTGCTTTTAATTACGTAATATTTGTAGAATTTAGTATCTCCTCTATTAAAAAAATAATTAGAAAACATCAGAAAAACAATCAGAATTTTTTATGCTTTTAAGCAGTGTTTTTTACAATTGCAGATCAAAAACATTCAAAGAAATAGAACGCTTCAAAATTCTGTCAAGAATCATAACAACTTTTATGACTGACAAGGGTATTATTAACACTTTAGTTGGCTTATTAAAATTTTTATGTTCATATTGTTTGGATCATGTATATGGGTAAGACTCTGTCAGAAAAATTATAATTTACATGGGGTCTTTGGATTAAGCTGTAGTTTGGTGAAATTGTAGTATTGGATAATAGAAATTAGTGTACAACAGATTTTTTGAAAATTTTCCAAATTGTTGAAGTTACGCCCTTCTGAATTTTTTTGTTGATATATTTTTAATGCTTAATATTTCCGAAAGTTTTTTATAAAATTCCATAAGATTTGAATAGCTTATACTTGAAAGCATGTTTCCTTTCACTATTACATATGAAAAAACAAAAACTTTTTTTTTCCAAAAGAAGTAAAAAAAATGTTGAAATCTTTTTGCAGGAGCGGGACTGATTTTGGAGTTTTTTGGTAATTAATAAAATATTCCTAAAAGTTTCACCTTTCATTTAAAAAAAGAAATCGATTGAGACTTGAACAGCTTTCGAGATGTTGCAATTTTTGTGGATGCACTTGCAAACATTATCCGATTTTGATGTTTTTAGTCTCAAATGAAAGAAGATAAATTTTCTAAGAGTTTCCTCTAAACCATTGTTTCAATTTTTAATTATTAATAATTTTTTGTTATTCACAGTTAACAATTTACAAGATTTAAGGAAAATTATTATTATTAATTTTAAAATTATTTTTTAACAAAATCGACAAAAATTACTTAAAAATTATCTATTTGTTAATTAACATTATTTTTCGAATATTTAAATAAATTGTATTTTACATTATTATTTATCGGCTGGTCATACTAAAAGAATTTAAATTGATTTCGATCATGTGCAAAGGAAAAATGAACACAATTTTTTCCAAAAATCTTGCAAATTTTGTTAAATTTGAATAACAAAAAATTTATAAACAATTAAAATTTTAAAGAACATTTTAGAGAAAACTCTTAGAAAATTTATCATCTTTCATTTAAGACCAACAACATCAAAGTCGGATAACAGTTGTAAGCTCTAGATAATTTTGAACAGTAAAGTGTAAGAATCCTACTGTGCCAGGCGTCCCGGAAACTGATACTGCGCTTGCACTGAAACCTTTTGAAAAAAACGGAAGCGCGGCCATCTGGTCGCGCTTCCACAAAAATTGCAATATCTCGAAAACTATTCAAGTGTCCATAGGTTTCTTTTTTAAGTGAAAGGTGAAATTATAAGGAATATTTTATTAATTAACAAGAAAACTTAAAATACGGTCCCGCTCGTGTAAAAAGAATTACAATCTTACCTATTTAATTTGGCGTCTAATTTGAATTAAAATAACCTTTTAAAAATGTTAAATAGTACTTTACAAAAAATTATTAAAATTGAGGCATAATATTCTATAACTTTTAGAGAATTAATAATTTATTGAGATGTTTACTGCTTACAAAGGTTATCTCCTTCTTTGTATGTACACGCACGTTTTCAAAATCATAGTGTTTGTACATGTCCCCAAAGTTACACAGCCGACAGAATTGTGCAAACGCTTTTTTTAATGCCTGTACAAAATCTTTTAAGTGTGAAAATTAAATATCTACAATTTTTTCCTTGTTTTTTTCAATAAATGTCTAAATTTCTGCGAAAAATAAATTTTTAACACCATAATATAGTGATTTTTTTAAAAATGTTTTTGCAAAAATTTAAAAACAACTCTTTATTCATTATTTGAAAAGCATACAATCCTGTCCGCTAGAGGCGACATCCAATGGTACTTTGTTAAGGTCCTCAATATAACCTCTTTAATTTAACTTTTAATTTGAATTAAAATAACCTTTTAAAAATATTAAATTGTACTTTACAAAAAATTATTGAAATGAGTCATGATATTCTATAAATTTCAGTGCATTAATAATTTATTGAGATGTTTACTGCTTACAAAGGTTATCTCCTTCTTTGTATGTACACGCACGTCCCCAATATCACAGTGTTTGTACATGTCCCCGAAGTTACACAGCCGACAGAATTGTGCAAACGCTTTTTTTAATGCCTGCACAAAATCTTTTAAGTTTGAAAATTAAATATATATAATTTTTTTCTTGTTTTTTCAATAAACGTCTAAAATTCTGCAAAAAATGACTTTTTAATACTAAAATATAGTAATTTTTATAAATGGGCAATTCCACGTGAGATTTTATTCGACCTCTTAAAATTGGCCAAAAATATTTTTTGCCTCTTCCGTATCGAAAAAAACAGATAGGTATTTTTTTATTTTTGTTTAATTATCAAAATTTTCGAGTTATGAATTTTCGAAATTTTACACTTTTAATCGTAGACCTATTATCAGTTGCTCATAAGTTCGAAAAAATTCACTGTAGAAAAAAAGTTGTTAAAGAACGAAAGTTTTAGTTTTCTTTCGACTTTTAGGAAATGAAAACAAATTTTTTTTTCATTTAAAAAAAAATTATAAACAAATTAATTTTTATTTAACTTTGGGTATGATACATTTTTAATTATCTTTTTTCAAAACATACCTGTAAATGATTAGGAGGTTTTGCAAAAAGTTTCAGTGTGGGCCTCACAAGTTTAATGATTAAAAAAAACAATTAAGCTGCCCGTGCAGGATTTTTACATTCTCATCACATGAGAAAGTATTAGTTTTGGTCAAAAATTGACTTTTGCTAATTTTATGAAATCTTTACGTTTTGGGGTCCCCTGAACCCGAAAAACATGGTCCGGCGATGGTGTCTGTCTGTAGACCAAAAATTTTGTTCCCACGATAACTCTTGAGAAACTTATCCGATCATTTTCAAATTTAACACACTTGAAGTTGGTGCAAAAATGAAGTCCAAGTTCGTTAACCAGCCATTTTCATTGAAAAATACAAAAACTACAGTAATTTCAAAAATTTGAAAATTTTTTTTTTTAAATTTTCAAATTTTCATTTGCATATTACTATAGCTTAGGAAAATACAAATAACTTTTCTCTACAACATTTTTTTATAAAAAGTCAAATTTCGGAGTTATAGGCTCTTAAATGGTCAAAAAAACTAAAAAATCCCAAAATAACGCTAAAAATCAAAATTTTTTCAAAGAATTAAAATTAAGTTCGACGATTTTTACAATATCTCACCCAAATGCACAAAAAAAAATATTTATAAACATAAAACTCTCAATTTCTCGAAAAACCACTGTATATATATATATTTTATTATTTTTTACATTCTCATCACATGAGAAAGTATTAGTTTTAGTCGAAAATTGACTTTTGCTAATTTTATGAAAGCTTTACGTTTTGGGGTCCCCTGAACCCGAAAAACATGGTCCGGCGATGGTGTCTGTCTGTTCGTCTGTCTGTCTGTCTGTAGACCAAAAATTTTGTTCCCACGATAACTCTTGAGAAACTTATCCGATCATTTTCAAATTTAACACACTTGAAGTTGGTGCAAAAATGAAGGCCAAGTTCGTTAACCAGCCATTTTCATTGAAAAATACAAAAACTACAGTAATTTCAAAAATTTGAAAATTTTTTTTTTTTAAATTTTCAAATTTTCATTTGCATATTACTATAGCTTAGGAAAATACAAATAACTTTTCTCTACAACATTTTTTTATAAAAAGTCAAATTTCGGAGTTATAGGCTCTTAAATGGTCAAAAAAACTAAAAAATCACAAAATAACGCTAAAAATCAAAATTTTTTCAAAGAATTAAAATTAAGTTCGACGATTTTTACAATATCTCACCCAAATGCACGAAAAAAAAATATTTATAAACATAAAACTCTCAATTTCTCGAAAAACCACTGTATATATATATATATATATATTTTTATTATTTTTTTAGCAAAAAATCGATGTTCCGACCTAATTATCTCCGAATCTATTCCATATGGAACCTTGCTACTAGAGACTTTTTTTCTCGTCTCATCCTCAGCTACAACTTTGCTGTGGACACCATTTCCCCAAACTCTATACTTTTCAAGTTATTTTTAAAAAGAGTAATTTTTATTACATTCTCATCAAATGAGAAAGTATTAGTTTTGGTCGAAAATTGACTTTTGCTAATTTTATGAAATCTTTACGTTTTGGGGTCCCCTGAACCCGAAAAACATGGTCCGGCGATGGTGTCTGTCTGTCTGTCTGTAAACCAAAAATTTTGTTCCCACGATAACTCTTGAGAAACTTATCCGATCATTTTCAAATTTAACACACTTGAAGTTTGTGCAAAAATGAAGGCTAAGTTCATTAACCAGATTATTTCTTCAGAAACTAATTTTTTTTTTTAAGTTTTTGGGTCAGTCAGCTTAACTTAACTTAACTTTTATAAAAATAACGAAATATAATATTTTGTAAGTTAATTAATTAATTGAGTTAATTTTAAAAATTTAATAATTATTTAAGCTAATATAAAAACAATTTCTTTACTCAATATTGAATTTTTTTAGAAAAAATATGTCATGCCACTTGCCGGGACCAATACATCATTCAGCATCGAAAGCACTAAGGAAAATTCTAGTTTCCCTGCTTGAAAAGGATGAAATTATTAAAACAATTGTTCATGATGAACTCGCTATCGCTTATGGTAACATAATATGCCAAAAATATAGTTCTTTAAAGGGTGGTTTGCATTTTGTCATTCGAGAAAATTTGAGAACTCTTAGTCGATTTTTTCAACAAATTAAATTAATAAATTCGGAAATAAATAATATGCGCCAAATCTTCCACCTACAATTTTACAATGTTACTAAAAGTGCTGTTGAACAACTAGCAAGATATAACGGAAATAAAAAAATAAATGGGTGTGTAATAAAGTCTAGAATGTATACAATATTGAAAGCTCTGGGTAGATATCTTCTCACTTCAACTACTACATCAAGCCAAGGAAAAGAGCAGTTGGATGTCGAAAATTTTTTAAGATTATTAACTGTAGATTACTAAGTTAGTTTATACTAACTTAGTATAACAGTTAAATTAAATTACGCAAAGTACAATTTTATGCAAAATGCAATACTATTTTATTTTTTATTATTCACCCCCCCCCAACATGTACAATGATTGTTACACATTAATATGTAATGTATGTATAGAATTATAAATAAATCGATGTCAAGTTGTACATTTTTGTAAATCTTGCTGTGTTTGTTTCAAGAACACTTTGTTTCCTCGTAGATATAATAATAATAGAAATATATATTAGTAACATGAATAATATAAAATGATTTATATTTTTTAAAAAGTTGGTTATTGAGGCAAATGTAATGTTAGTACACACACAAACACACACATCCAGACAATTTTTTTAAATACGTTGTTTGGACTTCTAAGCTCAAATTACATAGACATTTTTATTAATTTATTTATTATTATTTATTTTTTTTTTATTTAATTTTTTTCTCTATGAGGAAGCAATTATAAAATAATTTTAAAAATATTATTAAATTTTATATATTAATTAATTTTTTTTAATTCAATTAAGGTTTTTTTATTTTTTTGACAAATTTTGAAATTAAAAAACAATATAGTTAGTTAGGGTAAATCTGGGAAAATAACTATTTTTCACTAATGACGTAAGTTTTTTATAATAAAAGGTAATACTGCCTCTTTTATATTGCATTAATTTTTTCTTTGGGTTCCCTAGATTAATTTTATAGAGCAGAAGTTTTTTATAATAAAAGGTAATACTTCTTCTCTTATATTGCACTAATTTTTTCTTTGAGTTCCCTAGATTAATTCTATAGAGCAGAAAAAATGTAGATTAGCTTTAATCGCATAAAACTTATTGTGCGGATTTACCCCAAGATTTAGAAAATTTCTTAAAATTTGGGGTAAATCCGGACAGCTTAGTTTCTAAGAGAGGTTTCAAAAAAGTTACGTTAAGTATACTACTCTAATAATGGATGGAATAACTTAAAAAAATTCATAGTAGATGTATAAAAGTTGAATCAGTTGAGTGACATAGTATCATAAATGTTAAGAAATCAATCATTCAAAAAATAGTAATGACAAACTTTAATCACTTAAAAAATTCAAATGGATTTTAATTAAACTTGGCAAAGAAAAGTTTTTAAGATCGCTGAATAAGAATCCAAAGTCATATTTTGAAAATTCAAAATGGCAGATCCAATATGTCGGATAAAAGTAAAAATTTTCTAATAAATTAATTAATTTAATTGATTTAATTTGAGGAAAATTACTAGGATTTTAATATTGGGGGGTTTTTGGGGTCACTGTACACCAATTCAAACTTAAATTTTGAAAATTCAAAATGCCGTATCTAATATGATGGATATTTTTAAAAATTGATCGTATTTACTTGAAACTTGTTACTCGGGGATTCTTGGGGTGGCTGAATACGAATTTTAAGCCACTCACACTCTCTCTATCTATAAACGGACCTCCTGTTTCTAGTCTTCTTGGAGCCTTCTTTTATGGAAACCTGAAGCCGCCATTTTAAAATTTTTTTTTCATATTCAAAAATAATACTTATTTGTATAATAATAAAATCCGCTAAAATTTTGTCCGAAATTCATTTATTTCCCATCTAAACAAAATTCCTGAAATTGAGCCATTTTTTGAGGCCTGAGAAAGAGAACTTGGCCTTGAGCAATAAAGTCATTAACTATCCCCCCTTTTTCTTTGCCGAATTTAATTAGAATCCATTAAAATTTGTTAAAGTTATTTAAGTTTTTGATTGATACTTTTTGAATGGTTAGTTTCTTAATTTTTATGATACTGTAATACTTATAAGTGATTCAACTTTTATACATCTACTATGAATTTTTTTAAGTTATTCCATCCCTTAATAGAGTTGTATACATAAGGTAACTTGTTTTTAAAATCTTTTTTAGAAACTTAGCTGTCCGGATTTACCCCAAATTTTAAGAAATTTTTCAAATCTTCCGGGTAAATCCGGACAACAAGTTTTATGTGATAAAAGCTTATTTAAATTTTTTTCTGCTATATAAAATTAATCTACGGATCTCAAGGAAGAAATTAATGCAATATATGCTATTCTGTGCCCTTAATCATATAAAATATTTTCACCGGTACAAAACATAACTTTCCCAGTAAACAAAAACTAATTGAAATGAGTTAAAAAGAATTCACAAAGAACTTCAGTGATTCCCGCTTTGTGACAAAAACGAATTGGAGCTATGCTGCAATTTTCCTGAATTCGTAAAACTGTATTGAATTTCCAAACCTTCTATTCTTACCAATTCAATGGACAAGTTTTAGGGGCTTTAATTTTTTTTTAATTCATCTGCACACATTGAGGCAAATTAAATTTAATTCAATTAAATATACAAAGAGCTTGAATGAATCCCGCTCTCTACCAAAAATCTTAATTCATTTCAATCCGTTTGAATTAGTTTTTTTACTGGTTTAAGAAATAAACTTTTATTAATATTTATAAGTTTTTCAAATTAGTTTCAGAAATAATGAGAAAATTTCAGGAATATTTGATGTTTTGCGACTATTTTTACATGCAATCACATTTTCAGAAATTTCACAAAAAAATCGCACAAATGTTTGGTAGTAAACTTTCCACATCCTGGTGTTGTATATTTATCATTTCAAGTTGATGTTTCTAAGGAAGATATCTAGTAATGACCTGGACATCTGGAAATTAAGTGAAGCTGGACAATAGAAAAGTTTCATACAATTTCTTGCAATTCATAGTTTTTTTAGATTTATCATAAACCAATTAACGAACATTACCTTATAAAAAGAAGGTTTTCAAAAAATTAACTTATTGTTGTATTTTAGAATTAAATTTAAGTTGATTTTTATTTAATGTTTTTAATTTGTAAAAACACATCGCTTTATCTATATTTATCAACATTTTATATTATGGACCCACAGGGTTTTGCTAATTTCAAATTCCCTGACTTTTCACAGATTTTCCAGGTTAAAAAACAAGAGTTTTCCAGGTTTCTAAAATCAAATATATATTAGAAAATAAAAACTTTAAATAAGTTCAAAAAAGTCCATTAAACATTTTTAAACAAATTAAATCTACCCAATTTTCAGTTAAAAATATGAAAAATTCAAACTTTAAAAAATTATAATTTAAAAACTTTTTAAAATTCCATTATTTTTTATTTTGAATTAGTAAATTTTAATATTAGAAACCATTTTTACTAATTTAAATTTAGAAAGTGTAATATTCAAGTATTATCTAAAATTTTAACTGAAGCTCATATTCAAATCAATTTTTAATAGAAAATTCGACGAGAATTCAATTATTTAAATTCAGAAATAAATAATTTATTGAATAATTGAATGTTTCTTGAAACTAAACTAACATAAAGAATTTTATCAACAAATTTTTAAATAATTAAAATTCGAATTTTAATAAAATATTTAAGAATAATCACATTTTTCGAGATATTAAAATTGTATTAAAAATAAACGAAATTTTGTGATGAATTTTATTATTTATGAAAATAATTGAAATCCTATAAAGAAATTTAGTATTCATAAAAATCATTGAATCTTTGTAAAAATTTTATCACTTATGAAAATAATTCAATTTTTAGGATAATTAATAGGGTTAATAGGAAAATTGAAATTGCATATTGAAGTTAAAATTAATTTCAAGAATAAGCACAATAACTTTAGAATACAATAGTTTTCCAGGTATTTGCGATCAAAATTACATGACTTTTTCACTTTTTTAGTAGGTCTATAAAAGTCCCTGACATTTCCAGGTTTTCCAGATTGCATGGAAACTTTGGACCCATCAAATTGCCTTATTATATATTTGATAAGAACCCAATATGCTACAAAATTTATATATTTTATTCCATGTTTTCCAAAAAAATTGAAAAAAAATCTTAAAAACAAATTTTCAAAAAATAAAAGCTTTATTTTCAGATAAATAAGCTATTATGAAGCAAAATTTATATAAATATATATTTATATAATACAAAATTTCAGAATTTACATATAGGAAGGCTCTTGTCATTTTTGTGTTTGGGACCCTTTAAGTTACCTTATATACGTAAAGACCTAATATGCTTCAAAATATCATCGCAAAATTACATATAAGAAGAATTTTATAATATTTTTTTAACATCCCTGTCACAGAATTGTAATATTATGAGAGCATCCGTACGACACAAAACTGCAACATAACATAATATTACCATGTAATATCGCCTTCTAGTAATAATCCTTGTAATAATATAATATGTAATAAAATCAGACTATTGTCTGTACATTGCACGAAATTAATCTTTTTTAGCATAATTTACGCGTAAACGCAAGCGCTAATAACAGTCGGGTGACAGTGAGAGGCCCAGAGGCGCTCACTGACACCCGACTGGTATTAGCCGGTGCGTTTACGCGTAAGACCGATTATTGCACCGAAACGCTCAATTCCTATATCAAGCTTAATTCAGTAGTATTTTTGGGGTCTCTGATAAACTTTTGACGTTTATCAATTATGATACAATTAGTTCGAATTCGTCCTTTTTCGAAAATTAGTTGAAATTTTAGATTAACTTATAATACTCTAATTAAAATTCTACAAATAATTGTCAAACATTGTTATCTGCATTTTAATTAATTAAAAATAAATTAATTATTGATAAAAAAGTCAATCACTGATTTAAAATAGTAATATTTTTCTAATGAAATAGTTAATGATAGCTAATTATTATTTTTTCCGGTCAAATTAAATTCCCCACTATTTGTCATTTTTGGAGACTGGTAGACCCACTATTAAATATATTTGAAGAAACTAAAACCCGTCGAAGACGGGTACGACAGCTAGTTACATATAACACTAACAACTTATAAGGTTTAAACAACTATTTAATAATAATCTATTGACATTTATTTTTTTTAAATGAAAGAGTTGTTATCAATTATCATTCTAAAAATATTTATTCTTTCCTTCTTATAACCGCAATAATATTCATTTTAATTGCCACGAATAAACTTATTAAAAAAGATAAATTTAATTAAATGGTTACGTATTTTATCATCAAGTTTTTTTAAATGTAAATAATTTTAATTCTGGAAACTGTATTTTCATTTTTAATTAGTACGCAAATTATTAACATAAATTCTATCTGAAGTGCTCGCAAAATGTCAAATGTTTCAAAATACTACAAAAGCATTGTAACTTTGAAAATATAAAGTTAAATTTTTAAGAACAAAAATTAGTATATATTTATTTATTTTTATAATTAAAAACTTTTTACATTTTTTTTCACTTTTGTTCCAAATAAAGTCAAAATTTCGTCTAGCAATCAAGGTCTACATGAAATTACGTGTCGCTTTGGAAATCGTTTTTCATTTATTTTGAGATCCACTATGTTCCCATATCTATCACCTGAAAACCCTACAAGCTGCATATAATATATATTATTTATTAAAGCACTTTCTCGCGTCTTGTTCAGAAGCATGATGCAGTCTACAATAGAAATTGGTACTAAAATAGGTACAATTCTACCTTTTTCCCTCTGATTAAAAGGTGTCTGTAATTGTTTACAGCTTTTTTATCATGAGCAGATAGCGACTCATATAAATCTTTGTGAGCTTTGACGTCAATAGCACTTCGACTTTCAAATTCTTCTAAACATATTCGTTCAAGTTCACCTGGTCGGCGTCGATTCAAAATGAGAAATGTAATGAGGGTTGTTAATGTTAACTTACATCAAACAAATTTTTCGACTTTTTGCCGATTCGACGTTTTGAGCATTCGACCATTTGACGATTCGACGTTTTTAGCATTTGACCATTTGACGATTCGACGTTATGAGCATTCGACGAAATGACGATTCGATGTTTTTAGCATTCGACTTGTTGACAATTCGACGTTTTGAACATTCGACGAAATGACGATTCGACGTTTTGAACATTCGACCATTTGCCGATTCGATGTTTTTAGCATTCGACTAAATGACGATTCGACGTTTTAAGCATTCGATCAAATGACGATTCGACGATTTGGTATTCGACCACTTGGCGATTAGGGGAAAATTCCTGAGACGCATGATTTCCCCTAATCGCCAAGTGGTCGAATACCAAATCGTCGAATCGTCATTTGATCGAATGCTTAAAACGTCGAATCGTCATTTAGTCGAATGCTCATAACGTTGAATCGTCAAATGGTCGAATGCTAAAAACATCGAATCGGCAAATGGTCGAATGTTCAAAACGTCGAATCGTCATTTCGTCGAATGCTCAAAACGTCGAATTGTCAACAAGTCGAATGCTAAAAACATCGAATCGTCATTTCGTCGAATGCTCATAACGTCGAATCGTCAAATGGTCGAATGCTAAAAACGTCGAATCGTCAAATGGTCGAATGCTCAAAACGTCGAATCGGCAAAAAGTCGAAAAATTTGTTTGATGTAAGTTAACATTAACAACCCTCATTACATTTCTCATTTTGAATCGACGCCGACCAGGTGAACTTGAACGATTATGTTTAGAAGAATTTGAAAGTCGAAGTGCTATTGACGTCAAAGCTCACAAAGATTTATATGAGTCACTATCTGCTCATGATAAAAAAGCTGTAAACAATTACAGACACCTTTTAATCAGAGGGAAAAAAGGTAGAATTGTACCTACTTTAGTACCAATTTCTATTGTAGACTGCATTATGCTTCTAAACAAGACGCGAGAAAGTGCTTTAATAAATAAGTTAAATAGTTACGTTTTTGTGGATTCAAAAAATAAAGAATCTAAGGTTGGGCATCTAAATGCATGTACGCTAATGAGACAGTATGCAGCAGCCTGTGGAGCAGAAGACCCATCGCTTTTGACTGCAACACATCTACGTAAACATATCGCAACAAAATGCCTTACTCTCGGATTAAAGGAATTGAAAGTAGAAAATTTGGCAAACCATTTAGGTCACAGCAAATAAATACACAAATCTCATTATCGTCAGCCAGTTCCAAGTTTACACATAGTTAATCTTTCGGGTTTGCTGGAAGCAGCATCCAATATTCGACAAGCTTCTTGTAAGTTATTAAATTATTATATTATTGCTTTAATATGCATTGTAAATTTAAATTTAGTTTTCGAAGTTATCTAGACAGCATTTAGTTACGTTGAATATTTTTAAAAACATCATTAAAATCTCTTTTCTATTATTTGAATTAATATAATTAAATACATATTTACTTTTAAGTAATAATTGGTCACGAATTTTCCAGCAACTTCACCAGTACAGCTGTCCAAGAATATTCAGATACTGGATTAAAGAAACGAAAGTGTAAGTATCTTTTTTCCGTCAGATACACATAATTTGAAAGTGTTTTAAATAATTTTCTTTTTTTATTATTTTTATTATCAGACGACATATGTGTACATAATTTTTTGTTTCATATAACAATTTTATTCTACAAACAACAGTTAAAAAGTTATTGAAAAAGAAGATTTATAAAACGTGAAATGATATAGCTTTTATTTATTTTAGGATCTCAGCGAAATGTTATTCCAGAAGATTTGGAAAATGATGATTTGGAAAACGATGAAATAAATCCATGTAAGTTAAAGAGCTTAAACTAATTATTTTCAATTAATTATAGTTTTTTTAATAAGGTTACCCATAAAAAAATTAACCATTTTCACTTTCAAGAATTCTAAATAATTTGATTCATATCCTAATTTTACATTTCTAAACAGCTTTTATGTCTATTTTTTAATATTATAGTAAATATGGAGTTATGAATTATTACAAATAATAAACATACTTTGAAAAAAGCTTTAAATCATCATTCATAATGGTAGAGTTTTAAAATAATTTGTTCTAATATTTAATTTAATTGTTATATTAAGTTATTTTAAAGAAACGTTTATTACTTTTTTAGCTCCGAGTGCAAGTCAACCTATGAAGAGGAAAAAGCGTTCGAGTAAGTATATAAATCAAGTTATTCATCTGAATTTATTTTTATGATTGTCAAAACACTGTTTAATACAGTAAAGTTTTACTACAAAATTGTTCTATAGTAAAGTAGAATTCATGATAACTATTTAAAGTAGGATAATATTATATATAATAACCGGCTGAAGCTAGCAGTCGTACTCAGCACCGATCTTTAAGCTTCAACTACTAATTAATTAAATTAATTACTAAAAACTTACTAAATTTGCTATTTAGTGGTTATTGATTTTTAAATAACAATATTCTATGATTTTTTTTAACATAAGGTATTATTAAATTTAATAAAGATGCATATTAGTAGTTGAAGCTTAAAGATCGGTGCTGAGTACGACTGCTAGCTTCAGCCGGCAATATATACTATTACATTATTATATTATATTTATTTATAAATAACACTGTTTAATCTTTGAAATGGAATCCTTTATTTTTGAATATTGAGTTTCAATAATTCTACTTAATTAATTTCTTCTAATTATTTTTAGCATCGCCTTATGAGAAGACACAAAGAAAATCTTGGAGTAAAGAAGAACAAGCTGTCGTCAAAAAAACATTCCAACAATTTCTAGATGAGAAGTTGACAACAGGACCGTCTATAAAGGAAGTTCAAAATTGCATGAAAGAAAATCCAGCGCTTAAAAATCGTACAGTGGCGCAAGTAAAATCTTGGATAAATAATCAACAACGCAAAAAGAAAGCAAAAAATATAGTAATTTAAAAATCTCTGTCCAAAAATATATAAAAGCTGCTCCGTCCACTAGAAAGAAAAAATGTATCGCTAAGCACTAACAATTTAAAAATAACATTTAATCAAACAATAAGACGGAATTTAAAGAAATAAATAAATGTTCAGTGGCGTATTAAAAGAAGAAAATTAGTTACGACTTTTCTAATTAAAATCTAATCTTTTTTATATAGTTTATTAACGTATACTTAAGTTTTATTACATAAGATAGTAACAATAACCTAGTTAATGAAATGTTTTATGTAATATTAAGAACATGATTTATGTAACATTCTATTTCATTTATAATGAAATAAAAAAAAGTTAATATACTTTTTGCAACTTGTGGGGTCTTTATATATCATATAAGTCAAATTAATAAATCGCGTTCAAGAAAATGACGAAATCTTCCTTACGTAAACACTTAACTACAATTAAAAAAGTTTTACTGTTTTGTCAAATTTTTTTTTATAAAATATTTATTTTTAACGACAAATCATAAAATAAAAAAGTAGTGAACGTAACTTCTATAGCTTATTGTGCTTTTATGGCATGTAATTTAAATAGATCTTAAATTCGGTTTTGGAGCTCTTATAAACATATAGTAAGTGTAGACTAAAGTCCATATGTCGGGAATTTTTATTTGTGCCATGTGATTAGATTTTTCAAGATTTTAAGCTTTTTAGTCTTAAATAAATAAATATGACATTTATATAAAGGTAGCTTTTACTTTTATATCACAGTGTTTATTAGACAATAATTTTTAAAAAAACTAATACATATTATATGCAGCTTGTATGGTATTAAAGTGATAGATATGGGAACATAGTGGGTCTCAAAAAAAATGAAAAACGATTTCCTAAGCGATACTCAATTTCATGTAGATCTTAATTGCTAGACGAAATGTTGACTTTATTTCTAAAATAAGTGAAAAAAAATTAAGATTTTTCAATTATAAAAATAAATAAATTGATACTAATTTTTGTTCCTAAACATTTAACTCTATATTTTTAAAGTTATAATGCTTTTGGAGTATTTTGAGAAATTTGACATTTTGTAAGCACTTCAGATAGAATTTATGTTAATAATTTGCGTACTAATTAAAAATGAAAATACAGTTTCCAGAATTAAAATTATTTATATTTAAAGAACTTGATGATAAAATACGTAACCATTTCATTATTTTATCTTTTTAAATAAGTTTATTCGCGGTAATTAAAATGAATATTATTGCAGTTATGAGAAGGAAAGAATAAATATTTTTAGAATGATAATTGATAACAACTCTTTCATTTATAAAAAAAAATTTTAATAGATTATTATTAAATAATTGTTTATAACCTTAGTGTTATATGTAATGTTGGTGATATTGCAACGTAGCATTACAGTTACACTACAGCAATATTAAAATTTCCGACCCAATATATTATTACAAAGATTATTACAAAGAAGCGATATTACATGGTAATATTATGTTATGTTGCAGTTTTGTGTCGTACGGATGCTCTCATAATATTACAATACTGTCACAGGGATGTTAAAAAAAACATTATAAAATTCTTCTTATATGTAATTTTTGCGATGATATTTTGAAGCATATTAGGTCTTTATGTATATAAGGTAACTTAAAGGGTCCCAAACACAAGAATGACAAAAGCCTTCCTATATGTAAATTCTGAAATTTTGTATTATATAAATATATTTATAAAAATTTTTTCTTCATAATAGCTTATTGCGTTCTTATGAAATATATAATAAGGCCATTTAATGGGTCCAGAGTTGCCACGCAATCTGGAAAACCTGGAAATGTCAGGGAATTTTATAGACCTTGAAAAAAACTGGAAATGTCATGGAATTTTGATCGCAAAATCGTGGAAAACTATTGTTTTGCAAAGTTAAGTACTAATTGTACTTAAGTATTCAATTTCAATTTTCAATGAATTAATTAAACAATAAAAATTTTAAAGCAATTCTATTGTTTACAAATTTTTTATATACTTTTCCCCAATAATTGAATTATTTTCATAAGTGATAATATTTTTACAAAGGTTCAATGATTTTCAAGAATAATAAAATTCTTTATAGGATTTCAATTATTTTTATAAATAATAAAACTCATCACAAAATTTCATTTATTTCTAATACAATTTTAATAGAATTTCTTGAAAAATATGATTATTCTTAAAAATTTTATTTAAATTCATCAATGAAATCCAATTATTCTAAAAAGCTATCCTATATAATTTATTTATATTATAATTTAAGTGTCATTGTCAATATATTTTTGGGACATGTACAAACACTGTGATATTGAGGACGTGCGTGTACATAGATAGAAGGAGATAACCTTTGTAAGCAGCAAACATTTCATAAATTATTAATGCACTAAAAGTTATAAAATATCATGACTCATTTAAAGAATTTTTTATGAAGAACAATTTAATATTTTTAAAAGGTCATTTTAATTCAACTTAAAAGTTAAACTACAAATGTTATATTGAGGACATTAACAAAGTACAATTCGATGTCGCCTCTAGCGGACAGAACTGTAGGCTTTTCAAATATTGAATAAAGAGTTGTTTTTAAATTTCTGCAAATGCATTTACAATTTTCGCCATTTTTCCATAGTTATAGACGTTTATAAAAATAAAAATGAAAAAATTGTAGATATTTAATTTTCACACTTAAAAGATATTGTGCAGGCATTAAAAAAAGCGTTTGCACAATTCTGTCGGCTGTGTAACTTTGGGGACATGTACAAATACTGTGATTTTGAGAACGTGCGTGTACATTGAAAGAAGGAGATAACCTTTGTAAGTAGTAAACATCTCAATAAATTATTAATGCACTAAAATTTATAGAATATCATGACTCATTTGAATAATTTTTTGTAAAGTACAATTTAATATTGTTAAAAGGTCATTTTAATTCAAATTAAAAGTTAAACTACAGATGTTATATTGAGGACATTAACAAAGTACAATTCGATGTCGCCTCTAGCGGACAGAATTGTAGGCTTTTCAAATATTGAATAAAGAGTTGTTTTTAAATTTCTGCAAATGCATTTATAATTTTGGCCATTTTTCCAGAGTTTTAGACGTTTATAAAAATAAAAAGGAAAAAATTGTAGATATTTAATTTTCACACTTAAAAGATATTGTGCAGGCACTAAAAAAAGCATTTGCACAAATTTCTGGGCTGTGTTACTTTGGAGACATGTACAAACACTGTGACAAAGGAGGAGATAACCTTTGTTAGCATTAACATCTCAATAAATTATTAATGCACTGAAATTTATAGAATATCATAACTCATTTGAATAATTTTTTGTATAGTACAATTTAATATTTTTAAAAGGTCATTTTAATTTAAATTTAAAGTTAAATTAAAGATGTTAGATTGTGGACCTTAACAAAGTACCATACGATGTCGCCTCTAGCGGACAGAACTATAGGTTTTTAAAATATTGAATCCTTCGTTGTTTTTGAAGTTCTGCAAATACATTTGGGGTTCAAGTCCAAGTGAGATTTTATTCGACCTCTTCAAATTGGCCAAAATTATTTTTTGCCCCTTCTGTATCGAAAAAAAACAGATAGGTATTTTTTTATTTTTTGTTTAATTGTCAAAATTTTCGAGTTATGAATTTTTGAAATTTTGCACTTTTATTCGTAGACCTATATTCAGTAGCTTATAAGTCCGAAAATATGGAGATTAGAAAAAAGTTGTTAAAGAACGAAATTTTTCATTTTCTTTCGACTTTTAGGAAATGAAAACAAAAGTTGTTTTTCATGTTATTTTAAAAAAAATTTTTTAAAATTTAATAAATAAATTAATTTTTTTGAACTTTGGGTATGATAAATTTTTAATTATCTTTTATCAAAACATACCTGTAAATGGTTAGAAGTTTTTGCAAAAAGTTTCAGAATGGGCTTGCAAGTTTAATGGGTTAAAAAAAATACTTAAATTGCCCGTGCAGGTTGCACTCCCGCGGCGCAATTTGATTTTTTACAATTTACTATTAAAAATTATTTAGACCCAACAAATTTTATCGGATTTTGATTATTATTAAATTTGCAGGCTCTGGACAATTTTTAATAGTAAATTGTAAAAAAATCATATTGCGCCGCGGTTGTGCGTCTTGCACGGGCAGCTTAATTGTTTTTTTTAATCATTAAACTTGTGAGGCCTACTCTGAAACTTTTTGCAAAACCTCCTAATCATTTACAGATATGTTTTGAAAAAAGATAATAACAAATTTATCATACCCAAAGTTAAATTCAAATTAATTTGTTTATAATTTTTTTTAAATGAAAAAAAAATTTGTTTTCATTTCCTAAAAGTCGAAAGAAAACTAAAACTTTCGTTCTTTAACAACTTTTTTTCTACAGTGAATTTTTTCGAACTTATGAGCAACTGATAATAGGTACACGATTAACAGTGTAAAATTAGAAAATTCATAACTCGAAAATTTTGATAATTAAACAAAAATAAAAAAATACCTATCTGTTTTTTTCAATACAGAAGAGGCAAAAAATATTTTTGGACAATTTTAAGAGGTCGAATAAAATCTCACGTGGAATTGCCCATTTATAAAAATTACTATATTTTGGTATTAAAAAGTCATTTTTTGCAGAATTTTAGACATTTATTGAAAAAAACAAGGAAAAAATTATATATATTTAATTTTCACACTTAAAAGATATTGTGCAGGCAATAAGAAAAAGCATTTGCACAAATTTGTCGGCTGTGTAACTTTGGGGACATGTACAAACACTGTGATTTTGAGAACGTGCGTGTACATAGAAAGAAGGAGATAACCTTTGTAAGTAGTAAACATCTCAATAAATTATTAATGCACTAAAATTTATAGAATATCATGACTCATTTGAATAATTTTTTGTAAAGTACAATTTAATATTGTTAAAAGGTCATTTTAATTCAAATTAAAAGTTAAACTACAGATGTTATATTGAGGACATTAACAAAGTACAATTCGATGTCGCCTCTAGCGGACAGAATTGTAGGCTTTTCAAATATTGAATAAAGAGTTGTTTTTAAATTTCTGCAAATGCATTTATAATTTTGGCCATTTTTCCAGAGTTTTAGACGTTTATAAAAATAAAAAGGAAAAAATTGTAGATATTTAATTTTCACACTTAAAAGATATTGTGCAGGCACTAAAAAAAGCATTTGCACAAATTTCTGGGCTGTGTTACTTTGGAGACATGTACAAACACTGTGACAAAGGAGGAGATAACCTTTGTTAGCATTAACATCTCAATAAATTATTAATGCACTGAAATTTATAGAATATCATAACTCATTTGAATAATTTTTTGTATAGTACAATTTAATATTTTTAAAAGGTCATTTTAATTCAAATTTAAAGTTAAATTAAAGATGTTAGATTGTGGACCTTAACAAAGTACCATACGATGTCGCCTCTAGCGGACAGAACTATAGGTTTTTAAAATATTGAATCCTTCGTTGTTTTTGAAGTTCTGCAAATACATTTGGGGTTCAAGTCCAAGTGAGATTTTATTCGACCTCTTCAAATTGGCCAAAATTATTTTTTGCCCCTTCTGTATCGAAAAAAAACAGATAGGTATTTTTTTATTTTTGTTTAATTGTCAAAATTTTCGAGTTATGAATTTTTGAAATTTTGCACTTTTATTCGTAGACCTATATTCAGTAGCTTATAAGTCCGAAAATATGGAGATTAGAAAAAAGTTGTTAAAGAACGAAATTTTTCATTTTCTTTCGACTTTTAGGAAATGAAAACAAAAGTTGTTTTTCATGTTATTTTAAAAAAATTTTTTAAATTTAATAAATAAATTAATTTTTTTGAACTTTGGGTATGATAAATTTTTAATTATCTTTTATCAAAACATACCTGTAAATGGTTAGAAGTTTTTGCAAAAAGTTTCAGAATGGGCTTGCAAGTTTAATGGGTTAAAAAAAATACTTAAATTGCCCGTGCAGGTTGCACTCCCGCGGCGCAATTTGATTTTTTACAATTTACTATTAAAAATTATTTAGACCCAACAAATTTTATCGGATTTTGATTATTATTAAATTTGCAGGCTCTGGACAATTTTTAATAGTAAATTGTAAAAAAATCATATTGCGCCGCGGTTGTGCGTCTTGCACGGGCAGCTTAATTGTTTTTTTTAATCATTAAACTTGTGAGGCCTACTCTGAAACTTTTTGCAAAACCTCCTAATCATTTACAGATATGTTTTGAAAAAAGATAATAACAAATTTATCATACCCAAAGTTAAATTCAAATTAATTTGTTTATAATTTTTTTTAAATGAAAAAAAAATTTGTTTTCATTTCCTAAAAGTCGAAAGAAAACTAAAACTTTCGTTCTTTAACAACTTTTTTTCTACAGTGAATTTTTTCGAACTTATGAGCAACTGATAATAGGTACACGATTAACAGTGTAAAATTAGAAAATTCATAACTCGAAAATTTTGATAATTAAACAAAAATAAAAAAATACCTATCTGTTTTTTTCAATACAGAAGAGGCAAAAAATATTTTTGGACAATTTTAAGAGGTCGAATAAAATCTCACGTGGAATTGCCCATTTATAAAAATTACTATATTTTGGTATTAAAAAGTCATTTTTTGCAGAATTTTAGACATTTATTGAAAAAAACAAGGAAAAAATTATATATATTTAATTTTCACACTTAAAAGATATTGTGCAGGCAATAAGAAAAAGCATTTGCACAAATTTGTCGGCTGTGTAACTTTGGGGACATGTACAAACACTGTGATTTTGAGAACGTGCGTGTACATAGAAAGAAGGAGATAACCTTTGTAAGCAGTAAACATCTCAATAAATTATTAATGCACTAAAATTTATAGAATATCATGACTCATTTGAATAATTTTTTGTAAAGTACAATTTAATATTTTTAAAAGGTCATTTTCATTTAAATTAAAAGTTAAACTACAGATGTTATATTGAGGACATTAACAAAGTACCATTGGATGTCGCCTCTAGCGGACAGAATTGTAGGCTTTTCAAATATTAAATAAAGAGTTGTTTTTAAATTTCTGCACATGCCTTTATAATTTTGGTGTTAATAATTCATTTTTTCCAGAATTTTAGACGTTTATTAAAACTAAATGAAAAAATTGTAGATATTTAATTTTCACACTTAAAAGTAGTAAACATCTCAATAAATTATTAATGCACTAAAATTTATAGAATATCATGACTCATTTGAATAATTTTTTGTAAAGTACAATTTAATATTTTTAAGAGGTCATTTTAATTCAAATTAAAAGTTAGTTTAAAGAGGTTATATTGTAGCGAAAAAAACAGATAGGTATTTTTTATTTTTGTTTTATATGTCGAAATTTTCGAGTTATGAATTTTTGAAATTTTTTGATCAGAATTTGACCAATTTGATAGTATTTCAAACTAACAAATGATTTTTTTGTAAATCCATTTGTTATTTATAAAAATTAATAACAATTAATAATTTATTATGAGGTTATTGACTCTGAGATTATCAAAAATATTCTTTTTTGAGCAGAATAAACTGTTAATTATTATATTATGAGCCTGAATTCACATCTTAACCTTTAAAGGATATTTCACAATGTTTAAACAAATTTTAATTAACAAATGCACAGGTTCGACATTTGTTAACTTAGGAAGTTCGTTTTTCCTGTTTTATTTTTATATGGGAACTTATTGCATTTCACAATTGTTTAAACAAATCATAATTAACAATTTCACAATTGTTTAAACAAATATTAATTAACAAATGTACTTGTTCGACCTTTGTTAACTTAGGAAGTTCGTTTTTTCTGTTTTATTTTTGTATAAGAACTTATTACATTTCACAATTGTTTAAACATATTTTAATTAACAATTTCAGAATTGTTTAAACAAATATTAATTAACAAATGTACTGGTTTGACATTTGCTAACTTAGGAAGTTCGTTTTTTCTGTTTTATTTGTGACGCGATCTGAAGAAAGGGACCTTAGAAGCAAATCACTTTAAGGTTATGTTAGTGCTACTTTTTTGTTGATTATAAGTTTCTTTTTTACTTTTTGAAAATTAAAATCAGTGTTTATTAAATATTTCAGTTATAATGAAAACTTAAACATTAATGATTAACAGTTAATCATTTTTTTGTATTTTCATTTCAAAAATTGCAAACATAACTTATAATTTTTTGCTTCTAAGGCCCCTTTCTTCAGATCGCGTCACATTTTTATATGAGAACTTATTACAATTCACAATTGTTTAAACAAATGTACTGGTTTGACATTTGCTAACTTAGGAAGTTCGTTTTTTCTGTTTTATTATTATGTGAGAAACATATTATATAATGTTTCGCAACAGTGATTAATTAGTACCAATCTATTAATTATTTAAACAATTATTAGTTAACAAATACATCATTTATACCTTTTTTAGTGTAAAAACTTTGTTTCTTCAACATTTTTTGTTTAAATTGAAACATTTCATTATTATTAATAGCTGCTAAACGAAACTTCTTTAATAATTTTTAATTTATTAATTTTAATTTATTTTTAGTCTTATTTAAGGACTTTTCATTCTTTAAGCAAAGCTTTTGCTTCTGGAAGTAATTCTTTTTCTTGTTTTGGAAATGATGTCCTTATAGATATAAATAAGACTAAAATTAAAATTAATAAATTAAAAATTATTAAAGAAGTTCCGTTTAACAGCTATTAATAATAATAAAATGTTTCAATTTAAACAAAAAATGTTGAAGAAACAAAGTTTTTACACTAAAAAAGGTATAAATGATGTATTTGTTAACTAATAATTGTTTAAATAATTATTAGATTAGTACTAATTAATCACTGTTGCGAAACATTATATAATAAGTTCTCACATAAAAATAAAACTGAAAAAACGAACTTCCTATGTTCGCAAATGTCAAACCAGTACATTTGTTAATTAATATTTCTTTAAACAATTGTGAAATTGTTAATTATGATTTGTTTAAACAATTGTGAAATGTAATAAGTTCTCATATAAAAATAAAACAGGAAAAACGAACTTCCTAAGTTAACAAATGTCGAACCAGTGCATTTGTTAATTCAGATTTGTTTAAACATTGTGTAATATCCTTAAAAGGTAAAGATGTGAATTCAGGCTCATAATATAATAACACAGTTTATTCTGCTCAAAAAATAATATTTTTGATAATCTCAAAGTCAATAACCTCATAATAAATTATTAATTGTTATTAATTTTTATAAATAACAAATGGATTTACAAAAAAATCATTTGTTAGTTTGAAATACTATCAAATTGGTCAAATTCTGATCAAAAAATTTCAAACAAAGATTTCAAAACCGATGAAATTGAAATATTCCATTTATTTGTTTATAACAAAATAAAAAATTTTTTTTAATGACAAAGTTGCTAAAAACTATTTTTCAATATCTTGTTAACTAATTCCAACAATTTTTAAACAAATTCTCATCATTTAAAAAAATAGCACTCCTTAAAAGAAAAAAAAATTATTTTTTCCATTTGTTTATTAAATAATACAATAAACAAATTTTTT
The DNA here is from genome assembly GCA_032873175.1 of Leptopilina drosophilae. Taxonomy (NCBI): domain Eukaryota; kingdom Metazoa; phylum Arthropoda; class Insecta; order Hymenoptera; family Figitidae; genus Leptopilina; species Leptopilina drosophilae. The sequence continues at coordinate 50,110,819 of CM065483.1, read as the reverse complement.
TTTAAATTCAAGATGAACGTTCGATGACAAATTTATCTGCCTTCATTTTCCAAAAAAAGTTAGCTAAATCCGTTAAAAATTGTAGTCTACAAATCAATTTGAAATATGAAGATTTCGACTATATCAGCAGATACTGACATCTATTAGATGTCATTTGAACTCTTTGGTTTAGAGTTAGGTGTTACATATGATAATTACTTCGATATGGTTGTCGATAAGTAATTAATTTTTAAATTAATTTTTGATCTGAAAAAATAAGCTACGTGATCAAATGCACTGTGCATCTGTGAGGACTCGAACCCCAGTTCATAGCAGCCTGTCGCGAGAACTACGCCTATCAATGCACCTTGCCAACACAGCCTGAACGTACACGCTTCTTATATTCTCAGATCAAGCCCATCACTAGTCAAGAGCTATATAGTTAATGTTAAAATTTATTTGCTGATTGAAAATTTAGAAGTTCTTGGAAAATAACAAGAAAAAAACTATATATATTTAATTTTCAAACTTAAAAGATTTTGTGCAGGCATTAAAAAAAGCGTTTGCACAATTCTGTCGGCTGTGTAACTTCGGGAACATGTGCAAACACTGTGATATTGGGGACGTGCGTGTACTTACAAAGAAGGAGATAACTTCTGTATGCGGTTCACGTTTGAATAAATTATTAATGCACCAAAAGATATAAAATTGCATGCGTTATTTTAACAATTTTTTGAAAAGTACAATTTAACATATTTTAAAAGGTCATTTCAATTCAAATTAAAAGTTAAATTAAAGAGGTTATATTGAGGACATAAACAAAGTACTGTTCGATTTCGCCTCTAGCGGACAGAATTGTAGGCTTTTCAAATATTGAATAAAGAGTTGTTTTTAAATTTCTGCAAATGCATTTACAATTTTGGCAATTTTTCCAAAGTTTTAGACGTTTATTAAAAATAAAAAGGAAAAAATTGTAGATATTTAATTTTCACACTTAAAAGATATTGTGCAGGCAATAAGAAAAAGCATTTGCACAAATTTTTCGGCTGTGTAACTTTGGGGACATGTACAAATACTGTGATATTGGGGACGTGCGTGTACATACAAAGAAGGAGATAACCTTTGTAAGCAGTAAACATCTCAATAAATTATTAATGCACTGAAATTTATAGAATATCATGACTCATTTGAATAATTTTTTGTATAGTACAATTTAATATTTTTAAAAGGTCATTTTAATTCAAATTAAAAGTTATATTAAAGAGGTTATATTGAGGACCTTAACAAAGTACCGTACGATGTCGCCTCTAGCGGACAGAACTATAGGCTTTTAAAATATTGAATCCAACGTTGTTTTTGAATTTCTGCAAATACATTTGGGCAAGTCGACGTGAGATTTTAGTCGACCTCTTAAAATTGGCCAAAAATATTTTTTTTCTCTTCTGTATCGAAAAAAACAGTTAGGTATTTTTTTATTTTTGTTTAATTGTCGAAATTTTCGAGTTATGAATTTTTGAAATTTTGCACTTTTAATCGTAGACCTATTATCAGTAGCTCATAAGATCGAAAAAATTCAGTTTAGAAAAAAAGTTGTTGAAGAACGAAAGTTTTAGTTTTCTTTCGACTTTTAGGAAATGAAAACAAATTTTTTTTTCATTTATTATTAAAAAAAATTATAAACAAATTAATTTGTATTTAACTTTGGGTATGATAAATTTTTAATTATCTTTTTTCAAAACATACCTGTAAATGATTAGGAGGTTTTGCAAAATGTTTCAGTGTGGGCCTCACAAGTTTAATGATTAAAAAAAACAATTAAGCTGCCCGTGGAGGACGCACAACCGAGGCGCAATATGATTTTTTTACAATTTACTATTAAAAATTGTCCAGAGCCTGCAAATTTAATAATAATCAAAATCCGATAAAATTTGTAGGGTTTAAATAGTTCTTAATAGTAAATTGTAAAAAATCAAATTGCGCCGCGGGAGTGTGACCTGCACGGAAAAATTAAGTATTTTTTTTTAACCCATTAAACTTGTCAGGCCTACTCTCAAACTTTTGCAAAATCTTCTAATCATTTACAGGTATGTTTTGAAAAAAGATAATTAAAAATTTATCATACCCAAAGTTAAATACAAATTAATTTGTTTATAATTTTTTTTTAATAAAAAATGAAAAAAAAAAAATTTGTTTTCATTTCCTAAAAGTCGAAAGAAAACTAAAACTTTCGTTCTTCAACAACTTTTTTTCTAAACTGAATTTTTTCGATCTTATGAGCTACTGATAATAGGTCTACGATTAAAAGTGCAAAATTTCAAAAATTCATAACTCGAAAATTTCGACAATTAAACAAAAATAAAAAAATACCTAACTGTTTTTTTCGATACAGAAGAGAAAAAAAATATTTTTGGCCAATTTTAAGAGGTCGACTAAATTCTCACGTGGACTTGCCCAAATGTATTTGCAGAAATTCAAAAAACAACGTTGGATTCAATATTTTAAAAGCTTATAGTTCTGTCCTCTAGAGGCGACATCGTATGGTACTTTGTTAAGGTCCCCAATCTAACCTCTTTAATTTAACTTTTAATTAGAATTAAAATAACCTTTTAAAAATATTAAATTGTACTTTACAAAAAATTATTCAAATGAGTCATGATATTCTATAAATTTACCAAAATATAGTAATTTATTTATAAATGTATTTGCAGAAATTAAAAAACAACGTTGAATTCAATGTTTGAAAAGCCTATAGTTCTGTATGTTAGAGGCGATACCCAATAGTACTTTCTATAGGTCCTTAAAGTGACGCTTTTTATTTTTCTTTCTATTTAAACCGAAATGTTTTATTAAAATAAGTTAAATTGTGTATTTACAAATAATAATTAAAACTTACGATAACGTGTTATAGTAATAAATATAGTCCTCAAAGTCTCAGTGTTCGTACATGTTCCCGTATGTTACAAGTGTAAAATTTACCGAATAATATAGTTTGCATTTAATTATTTTTTGTATTTATTTTAACCTGATTGGCAAATCAGGAATCCTTGACTATAAAATTTCTCAAAACGAATTATGATCTATGTATATTTGCAGAAATTCGAACACGACTTAAATTTAAACTTGTAAAGGTTATCGTTCTGTCTGATAGAGGTGGCACTGTATGGTAGTCACTGGGGTCCTTAATGTAACAATTGTATTTTTATTTGTGTCTGAAGGCCTTTCTAAAAAATAGTTACTAAACACTGAATTTAACGATCATTCCGAGTCAGGTGTATGTTTTTTTCTTTCTAAAAAATGTTTAAATTTTAGTATCTACACATATTCTCGTTTAACTTAGCGTAAAAGAAGTATAACCTGTAGTTAAATGATTAAAGAAAATTTCTATTCCTTATTTCAAAGATTATTTCCTAGTTTGCATCTTTATGTAAGTCCCCAATGTCCCCAAATATTTAATTTCATTGTATTTATGTGTCCCTGAACTTCCAAGTGTAAGACAATAAATATTTTATTTGGATTAGAATAATTTTTAGTTACAATTCTTCTTGGTTCTTTTTGATTCTACATTTGGATAATGTATGGGTGATTTTCACGTAACTGTAATATTTGGCGGCGTCACAGAAAACACATTCAAAATAAAAAATTTTTGCTTGGGTATGGATACATTTCACAGGTATATATAAAACCTATTCGCAACCACAAATATGTACAAATAGATATTATATTTTTCGATAAATTGCGGAATTCCCTCCAAAATTTCAGCTCCGTGGCGTGTCCGTTTTTTAAAATTTTAAGTTAAAATTCAGAAATTTTATTGAAAACGCTGAAACTGAAAACGAGAATTTTTGTAATATGAATTGTGTATATAGGTGAATAATTTCTACATATAATGCATCTTCTAATACTTCTTATAAAATTATAAAATGTAAAATTGTTTTGTCCACAAATTTTTTCAATTTTGTAATAAGATTTTTTCCCCTATAATTTAACTTTTTATGGCACATTTTAATGTTATCTGAGAATTACAATCTAAAATAAGATCCATTAGCAACAAATATCAGTAAAAAAAGGTTTAAAAATTGCAAGTTCTACACTTAAAAATAATTTTTTTTGTAAAAATGTGAAGTTCACAAAAAAAGTGGTCAGTACCGTGGTATTACTATTCTTTTAATGTATACACTCTCTGTGGTAATTATTACGATTTTTTGAAGATTATATTAGAAACAAATTATCTGCCAAAAGAAAAGATTTATTTTGCCAAATTGTCGGAATTAGGTTAGTTTAAATGTCAAATGTCAGCTCCGTGGTGTCACATAAAATGTCAAATCCGTGGCGCCTGTGGCGTACAGTGTAAACGTGCAAATTCATGGATCAACAGTTGCTACAACAACACATACTACAGAAGAGGACAGATATAGTTGTGTCCTTTTATTTTCAGTGCTTCGGCAACCGTTGACTTATTAAAAAACACCTTAATATTCGAAAAAAACACGCCTTTATAACAACCAAGCAGAAGCACAGTATAATTACTGTATTACTGTTGATCGTAACGCTCTTATTTGAGAATACTTTTCTACAATTAGTTTTATGCGCTAATTTCATAATGTTATAAAAATTAAATTATCTGGTTATGTCAAGCTGATATTAAATAGTAAATATTTTTGCTGAGGCTATTTTGTGTATTAAAATTCATTTTTTAACTCAGTGAGTTATTCAAATTCAGAATTAAAAGAAAATCAATTTTTGCATATATATGTTATACTTCCTTCTGAAGGTTTCCTATGAGTTAGTCAATGAAATAAATTTTTTGTCGTAGTTGTAGTCATTAAAAGTTGTTCCTAAAATAGACCCCGGAATGGGGCTACTTTGTGTATTGAAATTTGTGTTTTCTATAATGTTACATAAACATTTTTTTGATACTTTCTTATTCATTAAATATTTTTGTGTAGATATTTCAGAGTAAATTAAAAAAGAATAAGATATTAAACAAAATTTTTTTAAAATATTATACAACAAAATGTAAAATAAAACACTAAGATTTTGCTAAAATCATGATTTATTAAAAATTAATAACCTTTCTTCAAATTTTATATTACTCAGAAAATAAATAACACTTTTTCTTTTTAAATATACATTTTACAATAATACATTATGATAATTATAAAAATATTATTTAAACACATGTAAATAACTTAAAATCATCATTTTAATAGGAGCTTCTTTAAACGTTTTGAATATGATATTTTTTGAAAAACTTGAAATTAATATTTTAAGGTTAAATGAATAACAATTTAATATCTATTACACTTTTTCAGCTATTTTAAGAGAAACGAGAGAAATAGTTTTAAGACTAATTTGAAAAACTTATAAAATATTAATTAAAGTTAATTTTTTGTCGTTATGTTGCTCACAGGTTGAAGTTTTAATCGTTTTAAGGATTTTAATTAACTTATTTTTGGTTTTTTGACAAAGAAGTTCTTTTCAATAATTTTATTTATTAAATATCTGGCGTACGCATTAAGTAGCTCCGCAGTTAACGGCAATATTATTCAATGCATAGGGTGGTCAGCTCCGTAGCAGCCAATTTTCGAAAATTTGTTATAATTTTTTTATAATTATAGCTGTAGTAAAACCATTCAAATTACAACTATATTATGCCCTAATGATGAGGAAAAGTGATATTTAACATTAAAAAAACAAAATTTTTTTTTCTTTTAAAACTGATCTTGAAATTGCACAGTTACGTGAAAATCACCCGTATATGAGGCATTCCATGTCAAGTGACCCAGGTGTCTTACGGTGTAATGCAAATTTCAATAATTTTTTTACTCTTAAACTATAAAACATGAAAATTTGGCAAGGTACATTTTGGAAAGGTTTTTTCATGCTCTTTCGATTGAAAATAGGCATTTGCCAAAAAAAATTTTTTGGCCCAAAAAAAACACAAATTTAAAATTAATTTTTTTTTTTTGGTAAAATGGGATCTTTTTTTTTTTTTTAAACGAAAGCTGAGGTTTTTTCCTAAAAGGACATATAAATGAAAAAGTGGGACAAGAATGTTTAAACATTGAAAAACAGAGGTTTCTACTCACCGGAGCGCTCTAAACCCGGTTTTTACGAGAAAATTCATTTTTTCAATGTTTAAACATTATTGTCCCACTTTTTCATTTAAATGTCCTTTTAGGAAAAAACCTCAGCTTTCGTTTAAAAAAAAAAAAAAAAAAGCTGCCCTTTTTCCAAAAAAATAAAATTTATTTTTAATTTTGGTTTTTTTTGGCCAAAAATTTTTTTTTTTAAATGCCTATTTTCAATCGAAAGAGCATGAAAAAACCTTTCCAAAATGTACCTTGCCAAATTTTCATGTTTAATAGTTTAAGAGTAAAAAATTATTGAAATAAGCATTGTACTGAAAATCCCAAAAATTTAACCCCCTCCCCCTCGGAAAATATTGGACTTGATAAAAAAATATTTTCACGAAAAATTTCTATCTATTAGTACTACAAAAGCCCCAAGTTTTGCTACGATTGGAGAAAAATTTTTCTCCACCTGGATCACTTGACATGGAATGCCTCATATGTTAAATTAAATTGCTTATCCAAGCAGTGAATCGGAATTAAAATATAAAATTCAGTTATTGAATTTTAAATTTAGTAACATCTAATTGACAAATCCAAAAACTTAAATAGCAGTTTTCGGAAAAGGAATACAATTTTAATCATATTATTAGAAATTCTAACGCAACTTTGAATTAAATATTTAAAAAGCTTCCAGTTCAGCCTGCTAGAGGCGACACATAATAATACTTTCTGTAAGTCCTTAAAGTAACCTATTTAATTTTTCTTTTATTTAAATCAACAGGTCTTTTTAAAATTAGTTAAATTGTATACAAATAATCATTAAAATTAGCGATGAAGTATCGTAATCTTTAGTGCATTTATGACGTAATAAAATGTTTACTAATAATACAGATTATCTTTTTCTTTGTATGTAGACGAAAGTCCCCAAAGTCGCAGTTGTTGTACATGTCCCCATAGTTACAAGTGTTTTGTATCGGATACTATAGTTTGCATTTAACTATTTTTTGTAGTTATTCTACCCTGATTGACAAATCAGGACGTCTTGAATATAAAATTCCTTAAAATGAAAGAAGCTCAAAAACTAAAATCCTCAAAGTCTCAGTATTTGTACATGTCCCTAATGTTACAAATGTAAAAGTGTTTGAAATAATATAGTACTTTTTTAGGTCCTCAATGTAACGCATTTTATTTTTTTTTTTATTTAAATCGAAATGACGTATTAAAATAAGTGAAATTGAGCATTTACAAATAATTTTTAAAGTTAGCCATAAAATATCTTAATATTTAGTGCATTTATATCGTAATTAAATGTTTGCTGATAATGGAGATTATCTCCTTTTTATGTAGACGCAAGTCTCCAAAGTCACAGCTGTTATACATGTCCTCATAGTTACAAGTGTAAATTTGTATCGGATACTATAGTTTGCAGTTCACTATTTTTTGTAGTTATTCTACCCTGATGGACAAATTACGACGCATTGAATATAAAATTTCTCAAAATGATTAAAGCTTTATTTATATTTTTAGAATTTCAAACACAATTTTAAATTAAATAATATTTAAAGCTAATCGTTCTCTCTGCTTGAAGCGACACCGAATGGTAGTTTCTTAGGTAAGTTAAATATAACCTTAAAATAATTGATAAATGCATTTATTTGATTTTTCCTTATTTTGTTTATTTTTTATAGTTAAATTTTTATCAAAAATTAATTAAATATTTTAGTTGTTTAATCCAATACTTCCTTAGTTTAAACTTTATATTCTTTGTTATTTTGAAGACTGTCCTCGAAATTCACTTTACGTACTAAATGTTACTTCAGGGACTGACCCCAAAGTAGCCATATGTCCCCGTAGTAGCCATTGCATATTAAAAAATGACTCCGAAGTAACCGTTACGCATATATATATGATGTGCTGCTAAGAGTTTTTTTTAAATTTTAATATTACTTATAATTAATATTACTTTAATACTTTTAATATTACTATATATATATATATATATATATATATATATATATATATATATATATATATATATATATATATATATATATATATAGTAATATTAAAAGAGCTGCTAAGAGTTTTTTTTAATTTTAATATTACTTTCTAGATTTTAAGTTCATCTTTCATGTACAAAAGTCAAAAATACTTTTTACTTATAGATTTTTTTTTGTTATAAATGTTCAAACATGAGAATAATTTAAACCAATCAGGAAGGCCCAGCTTTTAATACTTTTCCCGTAGAATTCATATTCGGGAGCTAAGGCACGTTTTCTAGTGGATTGTCATAAGTAGTTATATGTTATTAAATTAGAAATTTTTTAAAATCCTTATTTCTATGAAAAAATAATAATGATAACATATTTATTTAAAATGAAGTTATTGATATAACTTAATAATAATAAAATAATAACAAAAGAAGTTTGAATAATTTTCGTTTTAAAAACCTGGAAAACCTAATTAATTTAGAATTTAAAAAGAGCAAAAGTTTGACAACCCTGTATACACAAAGAGAATAAATTATTGTAAAATATTAATAAATATACAGTCCTTGTCATGACTGTACAGGGAAAAAATAAAATCTTTTTTTGTCAAAAAAATATAAATTTGAAGTTTAGGAGATAAAAGTATTTAAATTGAATATGAAATATCAAGCTGCATAAGATAGAATTGAATTGTCTACTACAATTTATACAATTACTTGTTCGTAATGAAACCAGCAACCATGCAGAATAATGTTCGGGAAAATAATTCGCAAAGCTGCTTTTAAAGCACTTTCAAAATCAGTCATGGCTTCAGAAATTTCAAATTCCGGAATCAATATTTTTATGTTTTCGAAGACTGCTCTATAAGCTTCAGTAGTTTTTTTTTCCATTAAAACCCAAATGCAGGGTATTGCCTATTCCAAAAAATCATAACAGTAAAAAGAAAATATTAAAAGATCAGTCTTAAAATGTAGCACTGTCTGCTCTAATGTTTAATAATTAGAAATCATTAAAATATTTTTACTTGAAAAATTTGAATTTATTGTTAAAATGTTATTAAAAATATAGTAAAAAAATTTAATTTTTTATGTTTTCATCCGTCTTAAAAAATGCTACAAAACTATAAAAAACAGCCGTCACAGGGTATAATCCCTTAATATGTAATCATCGTTCTTTGAAAAAAATATTACCAATAAATCGACTTATTTCCCTAATATATAGGGGACAGTGGGGCAAACCGGACCCATCTCAATATTTCCGAAATGGCAAAATTGGCAAAAGTTCTATTTAGAAATTTGAAACAACCACGTGTAGTATGCCTTATTTTTTCAATTTGACATTTTTTACTTTTGTTTGTGCAACGCTGGGAGCAAAAGTTTTTTATTTTAGTTTTTTTACACTTATACGAATTTTTTCTTGAGGAAATTCTGAGCAAATCGTGTAATATTTCCAAATATTAGGCCTTGGGTTTTAAAGGTACACACCTCAAAAATATTTACCACCAAAAACTTTGATGAATTTGCAAAGCGTTTCTTTTTGACAAACATTTATTTTCAAAACGGGCCTGTAGGGGAAACCGGACCGTTTTCAGTGGGGCAAACCGGCCATAAGATATTTCCATTGAATTAAAGTTTCACAAAAATTATTTTTAAATAAAATGTTTCTTTCATTAAAATATTTACTTACAATGAAAAATAATTGTCTGCCAATGAGAATTGGACCCTTTAATATTGATTATCTGATAATGACAAACATTTTCATTCTTTTATTTAAAAAAAATATTTATTTAATCAAAATTCAATTTCGAACTATTATTTTCATTACTACAACCATTGTTTACATGATTCTTTAGGTTTCCTATTATTGTAGATTATGTGGGGCAAACCGGACCTTTAGCAAATTTTTTTAAAGTTAACACATCAAGTAAACAATAAAAGATGAAGTATAGGCCTCTCTGGGAAAAAATTGCGCAATTAAATGATCTTTCAAACAAGCACTAGAAAAATTAAATCGGTTTATTCGTTTAGTCACAAGAGTAAAAAACCGTTAGGGGGTTCGGTTTGTCCCATTCTCCCCTCATGAATTTCTGAATGACTATTTTACATGTTGAAAAACCATAACAATCAAATCCTTTTCTTAAGCTTTTGTACTTATTAAAAATTTAAACATTTTTTAAGGCTAAATAAATTAAATGTATAAAAATTTAAAGTATATCAAAATATATTAAAAAAATTTTAATAAACATTCTAAACTTATATTTTTAAAATCAGGAAAACTACATTCACAAAATAAGCAATTAAAAATTATTTTGTAGCATAAAGTATTGAAATGAGCATCTATAACTTACGTGGTTATATTTACGTGACATGATTGTAAGAAATTGAAGAGCTCTAATTTTTGTGGGCACAACTTTGAAAGTTGCATCAATATAAAAAGAACCTCGAACAGCTGTTTCTCGTACGAAGTTTGGGTCCATGAAAATGATTGACTCTGAGGAATCTTCAGCAACTACTAGTGTCACATTTAATCTACCGCCTGTACAATTTAATAAGCGGTTCCAGTTATCTGAGTTTACCTCATTGACATACGAAGAAAGTGAATGTACAGCGGGCGGACAATTCCTATTTCGCCATTTATACATAGAACTCTCAATTCGGCTAAATGTGACACTGACGGAAGCTTCAGGATGGCTATAAATGATTTCAGAAGTCAAAAAAATACAATATTAATATAATTGTCAAATGTTAAAGTTATAAAATGATTAAAAGTAATTTTTTAAAAAGTACAATAAAATATAGAACCTAAGTTCAAAATATAAGAGAAATATGTCAACAAAGAATTGTCTTTTTAAACAGCTCTTTTTATTGCCAAGGAAAAATTAATTATTAATTAATTTTATTTATAAATTGCAATTGAGCAGTAACGGAATTTTTGTAAATTTATTATTAAGACACTTCAAACCTAATGCCTAAAAATTAATGTGCAAAATACAATTTTCAGTTTAATTTATTTTTTCTGTTTTCAAAAGATAAGCTTGGTTAAAAATGGTGTTTAAAGCATTTATTTTTTAGATGTTACAGGCCAATGAAAATGACTGAATAAATTTTATTTGTGGTTTTACTTTCCGAAGGCTCATATATAAAATGTTTCTTAAAATTTAATTTTCATAAATAATTTTATCAACATTTTTTAAATAATTGAATTCTTTTGACATATTATAATAAAATTTTTAAGAATAATTGCATTTTTCGAGAAATTTGATGAAATTTGAATTAAAAATAATGGAAATTCTGCAAAAGAATTATACTACTTTAAAAATAATTAAATTGCAGCAATCATTTGTGTAATTGTTTTAAAATTAGATTCGTTTTAGTGTTTTTAACTAAAATTCTTCTATAAATCCACTATTTTTAATCTAACTGATTAAATATGAATTAAAAAATTTAACTAATTCCAGAAGAATTTTAGTTTAAATTTTTTTTCTAATTGTAATTAAATTAATTTAAAATAAAAATTTTACAACATTTTAAATCAAAATCTTTTAAAGTTCGTCTACTTATGAAAATTGTAAACGCAATTCTTTAAAAATGGGATTAATTTTGAAATATTTAAGTGAAATTAGACTTCAAGAATAATTACAATATCTTTAGAAAACAACAATTTTCCAGGATTTGTTTAAAAAATAATATACCTCGTGTTTGACAAGTTCCTTTTTTATAACTGGCACAAACAAAATACCTACAAAGTAAAAGATAATATTAATTTTGCTAGTAGTACAAGATCCACTTGAAAAAGTTCCTAGAAATAAGACCGGAATATTCTTGGTTTGCGTCAAAAAATTGAATTGTATAAAATATTTTAGTAAAAAATACTGCATTAATTTCACCCGCCTGTCAAAATGAATTAATGCCAGAATCATAGCAATTTTTTTACCAGGGTTGACACAAATATTTAATTTTGTTTTACTCTGACTTTTTCCTGACTGAATTCGACTTTTCTCTGACCCTAAGAATTATTTTGACAAATTTCAAATGAAATTTTTAAATATAATTACATTTATACAGGGATTTTATTAAAATATTGTATTCAAAAATAGTTAAAATTCTGCGATGAGTTTAATTATTTATGAAAATATTTAAAACTTTCCAAAAAATGTTATTAAAATATTTCTAAAATAAGAAAATATACCAGATCTTCTAGAGTTTTAATGTGGCTCATAAACTGTGCTAGATATTTATTGTCCATTGTGTTGTGATGATAAATACGTAATGCGCTAACTTTTTATTGATTATTTTAAGAAAAAAGTGGAAAAGACTGAAAAACCAGGATTCTATGGGGCTATTTTGTGCACTTCAAAAAATCAAATATTTTTTAAAAATTTCTTTATAGTAAGTAAAGAAGGTTCTGTTCATCATTTTTATACATTTCTGTCTTACTTTTTTGTCAAAAAACCATAAATAATTTTAACTAAAATCATTAAAATGCTTAAAACTTGAACCGGTGCTCAACACCACCTCAAGACAATAACTTTTATTAATATTTATAAGTTTTTAAAATTAGTTTGAAAACTATTTCTCTCATTTCTCGTAAAATAACTTGAAAAGTAAATTAGATATTAAATTGTTATTTATTTAACATTAAAAAAATTAATTTCAAGTTTTTGAAAAATTTCATTAAAAATGTTTTAAAAAGCTCCTACTGAAATGATATTTTCAAGTTATTTACAAGTGTTAAAATTATAATTTTATAATTATTGTAATATATTATTATAAAATATATACTAAAAAAGAAAAAAATGTTATTTAATGCCAGAGTAATAAATAATTCAAATAAAGATTGGTAACTTTTAGTAAATCTAGATTTTCGGAAAATCTTAGTGTTTTATTTGACATTTTGATGTATAATATCTTCAAAAAAAGTGTTTTCTAACTCATTCTTTTTTTAATTTACTCTGAAATATCTAGGCAAAAAGATGTAATGAAGCAGAAACGATAAAAAAAATGTTTAGGCAACATTATACAAAGACAAAGTTTGATGCACAAAATAGCCCCATCCAGGAGGCTATTCTGTGCACGACTTTCAATGACTATAACACAGTCAAAAATTTTTTTTTTATTGCTCAACTCATAGAAAATCTTCAGAAGGATGCCCACAACACACACCAAAAATTGGTTTCCTTTTTGCTCCTCGTGAGGAAGCTTTGTAGTCGTTTAATTTACAAAATTTTTAAAAATCCTTTTGACAAATTTTCTTCTATATGGGACTATGTTATATAAGAACCTGAACAATTGTCCGGATGTATGTATGTGTGTGTGTGTGGATCCCGATTTTTGTGAACACGATAACTCGAAGAGGTTTTAACGAATTTGGCTAAAATTTACCAGGTATATTTATCATAAAAATATCTCGAACTGGATTGATAGACTTTAAGAAATTCTCAGAAAAAAATTTTTTTTTGACTTTTTTCTACAAAAAATTTTTTTTTTAAATTTTTTTTTAAGTTGGTTATTGAAGTTAATATATAATAAAATATTATTCTTTGCATCAAGACGAATCGATTGGTATATAAAAAGAATAAATTGTATGAGAATTTATAGAGTTAATCACTATTAAAGCTGAAAAATTCGCATTTTTCTCAAAAAATGAGTTCTTTCCGCAAAATTATGTTGCTGTATAATAAAATCTTACTCACTTATTTCTAAAATTGTATTCTTTGCATCAAGACGGATCGATTGGTATATGTAAAGTATATATTGTATTTAAATTTATAAAATTAAAACCAATTACAGACACAAAATTTTCATTTTTAATAAAAATTCATTTTTTCTTAAGAATCATGTTGCTGTACAATAAAATGTTATTATTTATTGAAAAATAAATCTAAAATCTTATTCCTTGCATCAAGACGAATCGATTGATGTATGTAAAATATATATTCTATTGAAAATTATAGAATTAATTACAATTAAAGATGAAAAATTCATTTTTTTATTAAAAATTTTATTTTGTTCATTTAGGATTAAAACAAATTTTATAAATATTTTTTTGATTTTATAAATATTAGATCGTATTATAAATTACTTAAAAATTAAATATACTTAACCCTTTCGTGCCCCCCAAGAAACCAGTGGATGGATTTTGATGAAACTTACCCCTTGGGGGTTTTTGGGGTCGCTGATTCCGAATCTGAGGTCAGATTTCCAAAATTCAAAATGGCGGATCCAATATGGCGGACTTTTTTTTTAATTGCTTATATTTGCTCGAAACTTACCCCTTGGGGGTTGTTGGGGTCGCTGATTCCGAATCTGAGGTCAGATTTCCAAAATTCAAAATGGCGGATCCAATATGGCGGATGCTGTTTTGAAAACTTAATTGGATTAGTTCGAAACTGATAACTTTGGGGTTTTTGAGGTAGTATATTTAGAATAAAAAAAATTTTATAAATGTTGATATGTCATTTTTTTTTAATTTTCTTTATGATATGTCCTATAGGTTAGTAATTTGTTCACCAAATATTTTTGAATTTTATAAAAAATTGTCCGAGGGGGAGGGGGTAAAAATTATGAACTTTTGCGTGACCCACTCTACTTTGAATATTTATTATTCTGAAAAGAAGCAATTTTTAAAAAAGTTGCTATATTGTTTTTTTAGCGTTTTTCATTAGCTTTCGAATGGCATAAAATATTTTCAAAAAATTTGTTATTTTGTCACAAATTTTGAAAAAATAAAATTATATTTTCACTTTTCTCATCTTTGGATCATTTTTTTCTTTTATATCCAAATTTCCTCCTCCTCTTTCTAATGAAAACGTAAAAGAAATAAGAATTTCTCGACACGGAGACTTTACAGATGAAATGCTAAGAGGAGAATTAAGACAAATTATTGAATCAGTTTTCTATAATAGTAACATTAATATAACTATGTGTTATGGACAAGTATCTGTTCCCAAAGAAGAAAACAGAGAAGACATTATAAGTGAATTTCATAAAAGTAAAATAGCTGGTCACAAAGGAATAGTGAAAACATTTAGAAGAATTCGCGAAAAGTTTTGTTGGCCACGATTAAAAGAACAAGTGACAGAATTTGTAAGAAAATGTCCCACATGCCAAACACAAAAATTAGTTAGGGCAAAAATTAGAGAACCTATGATTATAACTGACACACCCCTAGACGTTTTTGACAAAATTTCATTAGATACAGTAGGAAAGCTTCCTACAACCCCAGACGGAAATTGCCATATCCTCACTATGCAGGACCATTTGTCCAAATATTGTATAGGCCATTGCAATCCCAGATATTTCAGCAACTACCAGTGCTCATGCTGTTGCCAAAGAATTGTTTTCAGTATATGGAGCCCCAAAAGTAATATTAACCGATAAAGGCACTTCGTTCATTGGCAAATTGATGTCAAAACTATTCAAACTTTTCAAAGTTTAGCAAGTCACAACCTCTGGGTATAGGCCTCAAACAAATGGCGCTTTAGAACGAAGCCATGCTGTTTTAGCAGATTATATAAAACAATATTTCTAAAGACTATGACGATAGGGACAGATTATTACCCTTTGCAATGTTTGCTTATAAACACATCTGTGCATGAAGCTACGAATTTCACCCCATACGAGTTGGTTTTTGAAAAAACTGCTAATTCTCCTAGTTCTTTTCCCCAGGAAGTTAAAATCGAAACATATGGTTCCTATTTAACTGAACTTATTACCAAATTAATTGAAATAAGGGCACTAGCAGCTAATAATCTAATAAATGCCTAATTAAAATCCAAAGAGAGGTATGATAAATCTATCAAACCATTCCAAGGAAAAATAGGCGATAAAGCTTATGTCATGAAAGAAGGTCTAAAAAGAAAATTTGACCCTCATTATCACGGTCCATATAGAATTGTGGATATTTTAAAGAAAAATAATGTTGTTTTATTAAATAATGAAGGACACAGGTTCCAAAAACATGTTGATAAATTAAAAATTGCTTATGAATAACAATAATAACGTAATTTTCATTTTTAGATATCTGAATCTATCATTTTATTCCCACCACTACAAGGAGAATTAGTACCAGCTTTTACATTCCCAAAAGGAAACATTGATGATATATCATATCCTAAAGGAATACTTGAGGAACTATCAACAGAATACAACCTAGATAAGCCCATTTATTTAATTGATAAAACCACTGGTCCAGACAGGCAATGCGCCTACATCATAGGGTTTCGTGGCGTAAAATGATAAATAAATAATAATTTATCAATTACCATAGCAATGGTTGCCATGGCGATGGTTGTTATGACAACCGTTACCATAGCAACGGTTGACATGGCAACGGTTGCTATGGCAACCATTACGTAAGGCGTAAGGCCTTAAGACATAAAACGTAAGACATACGCCTTAAGACATAAGACATAAGACATAAGACATAAGACATAAGACATAAGACATAAGACATAAGACATAAGACATAAGACATAAGACATAAGACATAAGACTTAAGACTTAAGACTTAAGACATAAGACTTAAAAACTACGTACGGACACCGAAGACTCGCTATTAGGGTTTTGGCCCTTGGCCACGAAACCTTAAAAATGTGTATACTTATAATTTAATCAATAAACTAAACAAAACATTAAAATAAGGACGAAAGAAAAGAAGGAAGAGGAATGGTGGTTGCCTTCTTCTTTCCTCTTTATTTTAAAGAAAAAAAACATATAATTATATTTAAAGTAAATAATTAAATAAATAATAATTACATATTAAAGACGAAAAAAAAAGAAGAGGAATGGTGGTTGCATTCTTTTTTTCTTCTTTTATTTTATAAAAATCCATAATTAATCAAACAAAATTAAATAGATACAATAATAATAATAAAAGAAAATAAACCCATATTTAAACATAATATAATATACTAATAATTAACTGCTAAATAAATTTGAACTTTATAAATAAATAAATAAATTATAATTCTATAACAAAATACACAAGTAAAATAACATCAGTTAAAAATATATCTGATTACAGATGGAAATACCTGTTGTGAGTTGGATTTTAAACGCTAAAGACTATATTACAACAATTAAAGATGGTTTCATACTCTTCTTTCAGCTACTCCTATTGATAATAATCATTATTATAGCAAGAAAACTATATTTTTGCTACTCAATAATGATTACAAGATGGAAAAGGCGAAGAAACCAAATACAAACGCCATAAAAATTAACAAAAACAGAACAAAACAAGCATCCTACCATTTCCTTACATTGAGGACAATGTAAAGTTTAAGGAGGGAGGAAAGGTCTTAAAAATCTGCAAAAATTTTGTCAATTTTAAGGGGGGGGTATAGTTAATTCGGTGGAACAAATGCATGTTTTTAAGAATTTTTTTTGTCGATACAGAAAGTGTTAGTTTATTAAATCAATTTTCACATAATAATGCAACATTTAAAGAATATTTTCCTAAATTTTTATTAAAAAATATTGAAAATTTAACAAATGATATTTAATTTCCGGAGACGCCTCGAAAAAAAGTTGTTCTGCGGTGTACGTAAAAACTCGCAACAGAATCATCTAAAACAAAAAAATCAAAATGCATCTGTTATAGGACATATCTCTCGAGGTATTCACGAGAGCGATTTTTTTTTTTTTTTTTCAATTTTTCGTAGCACTTAGAAGCTAAAAAGCCAATTTTCACTCAAAAAATCGACTAATTTGTTATTGTAAAATAAGTATTTTTTTTTTTTTTTAAAAAAGATCTCGATAATACCTGATGAATTATGTAAAGAAGTAGTGTACAAAATTTCAGAACGATTGGTCCAGTAGATTTTGAGTTGGAACGTACACGGAATTCAAAAATAACAAGTTTCAGAAAAAAACGGTTTTTTAAACTTTTAATGACCAGATGTACAAACATTTTATTGCAAGTCAACATTATTTTTAAACATTAAAACGCAATTTAAAAAATTTAGTTGTAGACATTTTTTATAGCTTAGAGATCACCCTTTCAAATAGTGTTTTGGAAAATATTTTAAATTTAAAAATAAACAAATTACAGATTATTATTTAATAAAAAATATGAATTTTCAAGGTTTTTTTTTCATTTCACATTATTTTCGGATAATTTTCAACTTTGATATACATTTGTCAGGTAGAAAAATCGAGTCAAAAATGTTCGAGCTTAAATATAGCGTGATAGATTTAAATAAAAATGAAAATGGCCGATCCAAAATGGCGACTGAAGTTAAGTTTTTAATAACAAATATGCAGTTAGTTTTAAAAATTTTAAAAACGTGAAGGATTTGAATGATACTTGTCGCTCGGAGGTTTTTGGGGTCTTTGATTATGATTTGAATTTACTTTTAAAAAATTCAAAATGGCGGATCCAATATGGCAGATAAAAAAATGTAAAATTTGTCGGATTGATTTGAAACTCGGCACTCAGGGGTTTTCTGGGTCGCTGATTACGAATCTTGCATCAGATTTTCAAAATTCAAAATGGCGGATCCAAAATGGCGGATGAAAAAAATGTAAAACTCATCGGATTGACTTGAAACTAAATACTGAGTGGTTTTTTAGGTCTCTGATCACGAATCTTGCGTCAGATTTTTAAAATTCAAAATGGCGGATCCAAAATGGCGGATCTAATTTGGCGGACGGGCATTTTGAATTTTCCAACGTTAACATTGGATTCGTAATCAGCGACCCAAAAAACTCCCGTGTAACCAATTGCAAGCGAATATGACTAATTTTTAAAAAAATAGTCCGCCATATTAGATCCGCCATTTTGAATTTTTGAAAACTGACACCATATTCGTAATCAGCGACCCCGAAAACCCCTGAGTAATCAATTTCAATCGAATTTATGAACCAGAAATATGGTCTTGATCAAAGGCGTGACATGACACTCTTGGGGCATGGACCAACGGGCCCTTAAATTCCCATAACTTCGTAAATTTTGCTCCGATTAACTTGCTATTTTCACACAACATTCTTGAAATATTATGCATTCATTTAAAAAAATTAAAAAAAAATGCAAAAAAAAAAAATTTAATACTATACCCCCCCCTTAAGCCTAAAAACAACAAAAATAGAATAAGAATGAATAAAGCATAAGACAGCATCATTCAAATGAGCGCACCAGCTTTAAGCACGCATCGATTTTATATCGACCTTGCTCACACCTCTTTTACTATGCATGGCACACCGCGATGGCCGACCAGTGATTCAACTCAACCGATGCACCAACTCTGCCTAAGGGTAAGACGCGCATGCCTCGCCGACTTCCATCATGAAAGAGCGCAAATAATTCAAATTAATTTTGCTCTTAAATGATGAAAAATCAAAGGTAAAACCAATAAATTTTAACATTATTTACAATAGATCATTAATCAATGCACAATATGCTTTAAAATTTAATTCAATGAATTAATTGTATTGTTAATAATTTTAGTCTAATAAATAAATTAAAATTTTACAATAATACATTAGAAATAATAATAATATAATAATATTGTTACTGAACGATAAATTATTTTCATATCAAATAAGTAAACAATCTGTTTATTGATTAATGATAATTAATGATTAATTATTAATTAATATATTAACACTTAACAAATATTAATAATTTAATAATTTACTTAATAACCTATAATAATATAGGGATTAAAATAAATAAACAATTATTGTTGTTGCTATATACAAAAAAATATATATATAATAATAATAATGATAAATACCGACAGACTAGCTCGGTCGGATAAGATGCCTTGCTTGGCGAACGTTCTAGGACCAAGGGTACTTGGTTCGCGCCCATTTGGCTTGGATTTTTCCGGCATGTGAGATAATATGAGCGGGAGGTTTGACGTCGAGGTATAATGATGTGCACTGTCGATTATTGTCCGGTACACACCATTAGAACTCGACTGTCGATAAACCGGTTGTACTCATTAGAAGGTTTTCTACAGTTTCCCTCTCCTCTGGCGAGAAAACCCATTAGACGGGTAGTCCAGGCTAATGCGAGTACTCCTAATTTTCGAAAGACGTTCTGTAGGCGCAAACTTAGTATTAAGAATTGTGTATATAAGAAAAATTTGTGAAAACATGAAATTGTAAGAAAACACTTGTATAGCCAAGTATGTAAGGTTGAAGACAGGTGTATAAACCAATAAATAATAATAATGATAATTATTATAAATAAATAAGGTATTACTAAATATTAACATACAATATAATGTATTGCTTTAATTAATAATTAACAAATCAAATAGTTATAAAATTACTATTGAAATTAAAAATTTTAACCAATTTTATTAAAATTGTTATTATTATTAATAACAATGAATTACGTAGTGATCTTAAAGAATTATTGTTATTAATAAATAAATTTTGGTAAACTATAAACATATACCAAAAATTATATAAACTTAACCCTTTCGTGCCCCCCAAGAAACCAGTGGATGGATTTTGATGAAACTTACCCCTTGGGGGTTTTTGGGGTCGCTGATTCCGAATCTGAGGTCAGATTTCCAAAATTCAAAATGGCGGATTCAATATGGCGGACTTTTTTTTTAATTGCTTATATTTGCTCGAAACTTACCCCTTGGGGGTTGTTGGGGTCGCTGATTCCGAATCTGAGGTCAGATTTCCAAAATTCAAAATGGCGGATCCAATATGGCGGATGCTGTTTTGAAAACTTAATTGGATTAGTTCGAAACTGATAACTTTGGGGTTTTTGAGGTAGTATATTTAGAATAAAAAAAATTTTATAAATGTTGATATGTCATTTTTTTTTAATTTTCTTTATGATATGTCCTATAGGTTAGTAATTTGTTCACAAAATATTTTTGAATTTTATAAAAAATTGTCCGAGGGGGAAGGGGTAAAAATTATGAACTTTTGCGTGACCCACTCTACTTTGAATATTTATTATTCTGAAAAGAAGCAATTTTTAAAAAAGTTGCTATATTGTTTTTTAGCGTTTTTCATTAGCTTTCGAATGGCATAAAATATTTTCAAAAAATTTGTTATTTTGTCACAAATTTTGAAAAAATAAAAATATATTTTCACTTTTCTCATCTTTGGATCATTTTTTTCTTTTATATTTTATTTTTAAAAGAAAGCTGAGATTTTTTCTGACGAAATACTTAATTTCCAGAAAATCGTTTTTTTTTATTTTCGAGTAATTAATTTTTGAATATTGCCATTTTGAATTTTGGAAATCTGACCGCAGATTCGTAATCAGCGACCTCGAAAACCCCCAAGTGGTGAGTTTCAAACAAATATAAGCAATTAAAAAAAAAGTCCGCCATATTGGATCCGCCATTTTGAATTTTGGAAATCTGACTTCAGATTCGGAATCAGCGACCCCAAAAACCCCCAAGTGATGAGTTTAGAGCAAATATAAGCAACTTTGAAAAAAAGTATTTTTCTTAACATTATACCTATTGTTTATAATAATTATTATTGTTATATGTCATTTATTATTTTTTTACATGTAATAGTAACCCTAGTGAATAAATCAAGCCAAACTATTTGTTGTTTCGTTGAAATGCATAAGAGTTATAACATATTTTGTAGGTGGTACATATATGTACCGGAGGCACGAAGGGGTTAATAAACTTAATTATAATTATAATAAATATAACAAATTTTTAAAATTAATTTTTAATTAGATTTGAAGACAACAACATGGAAAATATGTCAATACGTGACAATAAGTTAGTGCTTCCTCCACGAGGAAGCAAATTTTTTTTGATGATCGTATAGAGGAAGCAAAATGTTCATATAATGAACATCTGGATTTACAACTTGTTTATTTTAATTCTGAGTTCTAATAAATCATTTAATCAAAAAAATGCTATTTGGTGCACAAAATAGCCCCGGTTGACGGTAGGTATTTTATCAGAAAAAATATCATTCTTTGAAACATTGAAAAATTAATTGAAATTAATTTTATATTCTTTGACTTGGAAATGACAACACGTTGCAAAAGAAATATTTCATATAAAAAGTAGTTCTTATGACCGTTTATATTTTGATTGTATTTTGTATTTGGTTCTAATTTATTCTATGAATTTTGGTATACAACTTCTTGACCTCTGCTTGGGTCACCTTTCAGGAGATGTCAAAGTCGACGCTACTTTTGGATTGAGTAATGTAGAAATCATATACACTACACAAATAGTCAACTTTTAACTTTGAATAATTATGGTTATTTATTTACTGCTTTTAAATAGGTTTAAGTAAATTGAAGAACAATTAAATAAATAGATAATAAATATATAATAATTTTATAGGTTTTAAACATTTGTTTATTAAATAAATAACTAATTATCAAAACAGACATTTTACTGGTATAAATATCATAAATAGAGACAATTAAAACGTTTAGTAAATACTTACGTTACATTTTCCTCCTTACGTGAAACGATGTATTTATAGTCATCGCAAATATGGTTTTTAAAAATTCGTAAGTTCGTTTCATCAGCCATTTTCCACTATAAAAACGTTTATTATTTAGCAGCACTGTTTATTGTAAAGAACAGCAAAAGAATGTACGAGAGATGCGCTGCTGCGACTGTATACATCTCCCCTCCCTTTGCCCAAATACCCCGTATGGACATCAGGGGGTTTTAGCACCTTAAAAATAGTGCGAAACGCAGAGTCTTTTTTCAAAATTCGCGCTATGTGTTCCTAAATTGTGATACCATGCCAATAGATATCACGTGACTAAGTGCTTTTTAGAACAATTTGCATCAGTTTTTTCCGTAAAATCGTTCTTTTCGTGCTGGACTCTAATCAAGTTGGTTGACTGAAAAAAAGCAATGGAAAATCAGGGTCAACCAAATTTAACAAATTACGAAAGACATTTTTACATTAAGAATGGAGAAAAGTGTGGCATAAAGTAAATTTTATTGAATTATTTATTATTTTTGCTTTTTGTTAAAAATGTTTGTAACGGTCAACGGAAAAAATGGCGCTAATGTATACAACATTGCGTTACATGGGAGGTTCAGCCCAATTTTTTCGAAAAATATTGTTATTTATTTTTTGAACGGCACCGCATAAACATTTCAAAATTAATTTAATTTTAAAAGAGTAGAGTTTATACTTTTCATAAATAGATGACCTTCAAAAAGTTTTAATATGAAATTTTAAAAAAACTGTTTAATAGCGCCATATCGCAACCAGGTTCAATTCGGGAAATTTATAACAACTTAAGTCCTTTGTAAGTTTAAAACAATTTAATTATCATTATTAAATAAAAATTTATTTAAAAATTAATTTGAATTCCAATCTTAGATAAAAAGTAAGAGGGCCAAAAAAAGGCGCTTTATCTTTATTTATTTTCTTTCGAATGAGGCTATTGAAGTATTACGTAAGCATATTTTTGAGGTTTTTAGACCCTCCCTCCCTGATAGTAAGACTTTTATTTTTTTTATTTTTTTTTCTAAAGCAAATAAGCAGTATCTAGACCCCCCTTCCCTTAAATGCTTACGTAATACTTGAATGGTCCCAATGGTTCTATATTTTTATTCAAAGTTTTGTAAATTTTTTGTAATATTATTAAAAATAACCATTAATTTTTTTATTACACAACATTAATAAATTTCTTAGTTATAAATTATTATTTTAAATCGATTTACAAATTTGGATATTTTTGGGGGATACGATTACAGGAGCCAGGTTCATGTAAAATAAAAAAACGAACAAGAATTTATTATTAAAGTACTTTATCTCAGAAGTGGACGAAGAATTAAAAAAAATTGAATTTTTGATGTTTTAGAGAAGTTTAAAGTTAAATGTATTATTTTTGTTTAAAAAATTGACCATTTTCTTCTTGATGGCTTATGTAATCACTAGAAAATATCCAAAATTTTTAATTGATATAGAATAATAATTTATAACCAAGAAATTTATTAATATTTTGTAATAATAAAATAAATGGTTATTCCAATGATAATAAATAAAGAAAAAGTGCCTTTTTTGGCCTCATCAGGCCTAACAGTCTGTTCCCTATTTCCCCAAAAGTCACCTTTTTGTAATTTTTGCCCTAAAGGTACTCTATTTGCAAAATTAATCCTATTTTTTTGTTTTATCTTTTAATGATGAATTTACCCCATATTCAGCTTCGTAAACTATAAAACTACCACTAACTTTCTTACAAAACTTTAAAATTTTTTTTCTATTTCTGACAAGAATGAATTTTTTAATTTTCTTTAATTATTACAAAAGTTTAATTATCTTGATAAATAACAAAATTCTTCACAAAAATTCAATAATATTTAAGAATTTTTAATAAAATTGTTTACAAAATTAAATTATTTTCATAACTTACAATATTTATCCCAAGAATTCTATTAATTTCAAAATTGTTTCAAAATTTTGGTTCAATAATAATAATAAAAATAATTCATTAAGCTTGATGAAATTCTCATCAAGAATTAAATTATCTTTATAAATAGATAAAGCATTTTTTTAAAGAATTAAATTATTGTTAAAATTTTTTAAAAAATTCTCTTTAAGAAGTCAATTATATAAATTCTTCTCAGAAATTCAATTTGAAAAAAATTAAAGATATTTAAAATGTTTAAAGATAAAATGTTTTATCTTGAACTATTTTTAATGTTTTGTTTCTCTATAGACACGGTAACGCTTCAAGGGACATAACGTTCAGGAACGTTCAAGCTAGTATGAACAGATAGAGAAGAGAAAATGTCCCTCAGGAAACTCCTGAGAATTTGGAGGCTTTTTGCGAAATAATAAACAGACAGCAGAATATAAATTTAAAAAACTTTACTGGTGGATGTTTCCGATATGTCCTGATAGGCGAAAAAAACTAAATGCGTGACTATCATCGATCCTGAATTCGCAACCCCATTATTGGAGAGTGAAACATTTTTAAAACACATTAGCTACAAAGCAATTCCGTCATCTGCTTGGTGCAAGCAATTACTGTCAATTATATGTACTAAAAATAACTATGTAAGTACTGAGTTTATTTGATTATTTTTTGTTACTATAACAGGTCTCGAACTAGATCCGTAAATTTGCTAACTAAAAGAGTCATGTTCACAATTTTAAAAAATTTTTAAAATTGTAAAATATTAATTTTGAATAAATTTAACTATAACTATAACATTTAACTATAAATTTAACTATAACAGGCCTCGAACTAGATCCGTAAATTTGCTAATATACACTATCAACTCCAACCTTAATTCTTGACGAATATAAAAATAGTTTTCTTCTCAACTATAATAATAATTCTAACCAATTCACTGATTAACCGAATTCAAAACAAAACCAAATAGTGTTGGGCGCCAGGTTGAAAAGGGACCAGTCGTAACAACGAACATAACTAAGATTTATTATTTATATCGTCTCGAGGTAAGATTTACTCAATGTCCGGCTAACATAAGTGGAGATGGGGAGGATTCATTTCTCTATGCTGAGGTTTTCTCTTACAAATCAGACAACAGAGTTCATAATAAAATATTATATTTGAAAAATTTCCATTTGATCCAATAATTCTCAAAATTTGAAGCTATTAACAATATTTGATTCAAAAATCTGAATTATTTACGGTAACAATTGAAGCGCAATATAATATTAAACATTCCACGACTTGGATAATCACTCATTCGATCTTAATAATTTCCGAAATTGACTCAATAAGTCAAGCAAAATTACGAAATAAAACATCTAAATTTATCCGAAATTCAAGTAAGTAACATAATTAATAGAATTAACCAGCGATTAAACTCAAACGACCGAATTTGATTTACGATGTAAGTTTCCGAGATTTTCTTTTAATTGGAAAGAAGTTGAATTTTTTAAATCTAAATGATAGCTATCATTTAGATTATAAATAGTCATTATTGTCACTTAATCAACGAGAGAAAATCTCCTTTTAAATTTATACTATATGATTTTGTATCATGACTAACGAAAATCGTAAAATGTCGGAAATTTACGTAAAAGAAACTGAATTATCGAAATTTGGCGTAATAAATAATAATCAAAAATTTATCCGAAATCTTGTCGAAACACTCTCAATTTTCAGACTCTCAAAATTCTTAAATTTTCATGATCTAATCGATTTAAACGTCGAATTGAATTCTGTGGATGAATCGCACAATTTTAATTTACCAAAACGCGTCAATTAATCGAATATTATAAACAATTACGCGAAAACAAATTGGCATTTTCGGAAAACAGCAAGTAAAATAATTAACCAAATAAGTCGCGAGAGTCGAATCAGTAGCAAAGCAATAATTGTTCTCATTATCATAAATTCTACAAAAAAAAACATTACTTTTCCGGCAAAGCATGGAGCCGGCATATTCCCGAGCACATGCTTGAATTCAATTTTTCTATTCGTCATTTATGACTGAAAAAGTGAATTCAAAACAAAAAAAGAAACCAAAATCAACAAAACTAACTCACCAATTAATTATTATCACGAGATGAGGGCATCTATTAAATTCTCCTCTCTCGGAAATAGAAAATAACAAAATATATAATAATTGGCTTCTGCCTGGCGTCACGATCTTTTACAATGTCTCTTAATACAAAAAAAATCAAAGAAGAACCGAGAAATGACAAAGAGTGGAAACTCAACAACGATGACAATTATAAAACCTTAAGTGCTAACGATGATTGCTGATTGGCTGATTGTTTTTCGGACGTTTTCTGCTACTAAAAAGGGCGCGTAACTCATTCAAATTTAATTTCACTATTAATCAAATTAATGTTTTTGGTAGATATTTTCAGTGATTTCACTTACTATCCGGCAATAAATATCCAATCTCGAGTCCTCAGATACAAATAATTAATCCACTTAGCGTTTCTCACTTAATTGAGCGTTCCTCAACATAACCTCCCCCACAGCAACGAAACTTTCCTAAAGATTTCCTAAAGATTTATTTGAAATGTTCGGAACATTTAATTGCAAATTTTAGTAAAAATTGTGTAAAGATTTAAATGTCTCGATTAAATAAATGTTTGGTGCAAAACTTTACGGAAGATTTAAATTAAATTTTCCTGAAATTTTCGTCGTGAAAGTTGACTGAACATTTCAATTAAAGTTTCTTGAAATTTTCGTCGCAAAAGTTGACTAAACATTTTAATTAAAACTTCGTGAAATGTTCGTCGTGAAAATTGATTGAACATTTCAATTAAAGTTTCGTGAAATTTTCGTCGCGAAAGTTGAATGAACATTTCAATTAAAGTTTCGTGAAATGTTCGTCGCGGAAGTTGAATGAACATTTCAATTAAAGCCTCGTGAAATGTTCGCCGCGAAAGTTGACTGAACTTTTAAAATTAAAGTTTCGTGAAATGTTTGTCGCAAAGGTTAATTAAACATTTATTTGCCAAACGCTGAACGGAAATATGACTGAATAAAAAAATGATATTAAATGAAAGTGGAAACAAGTAAATTAAATAGTAATTAATAAACATAAACACATTTATTTAACATAATTGAGAGATTTTTACAGATTTTTATTGCCTCTCTTAATCTTGAAATACTTTAAAGAACAAATAAAAAAATACTTATAATCAGGTACAAACAATAATTTTCTATTACATTTAAAACATTGCGTGTCATTTTTTTCAATAGTTTTTTTGTTTCGATTAAAATAATATAATAAGAAATTACAAAATAAATATGAGACTTTAAAAAAAATTTAAATTAGGTTCTTAACTCTGATGATTTTTAATTACTGAAAAGTACATTTTGTAAAGAATATTGTTTTTTTGTGTATTTTATAAGTCTAGTAATATTTCCAAAATAAAAAAGCTTCCGTTTCGATGTGCACTCACAGCGTTTGAAAAAGTAGTTTAAACGAAATTCAAAACTCTGCAACAAAACAATTTTTCGTAAATTAATTTCCTTTAAGTTTATGGTGTCTAGCAAATTGGCAATTTATAATTCCCGGGTATTTTTCGGTTTTTAAAATAATTTTTCCTGGATAATTTAAATGAAATATTCTACAATTTTACATATTGTAGTTTTGTAGACAATATAAAAAGGCTTTAAAAACATAAATTTATGTTTATAAAATAACATTATTTACGTAATAAAACCTTCTTTTTATTGAATTACAATAATTAAAATTGAGACTTTCCATGCTAAACCAACATATCATAAAAATTGACATTTTTAAATTGGCTCAAATTTTTTATATAGCCTTTTCACGAGATATTAATTTTTCAAAATTTACAATTTTTAAGAAAATTTTTGTTTAATTGCTCATAATTTCTAGAAACATGAATTAATTTTAATAACACTTATAAAAAGAATTCTCAGTTTTTAGATTAACTTTTCAAAAATTTGATGGAAATAATCATAAAAAATTATATACTAGTTTTTTTTTGTAATTTATTAAATAAAATCTTATTTATAAAGTTGTTTGTACAGTTTGCTTTTGATATAACTTTTAAAGAAAAATACTTTTTTTACGCGAACTTTAAGCCCAGTTCAGTCATGGGTATGTATTGGCTTTTACTATTTTTTCAAATTTTTTTAAATTACTGCAACTGAATATTGAATGAAAAAATAATCAATTTCATTAATTTAAAAACATTTTTAAAAACTATTATACTTAGAATCATTTACGACAGGACTCAAGCCTATTTTTAAAGTTTTAAAAATTGCGAAAAATGAATTAGTCTTGTTTAAAAATCCTTTCCAAAAATAGTATAATACAACTAATTTTGATGGCTTATTGGTTTGGCGTGGCATTCTTTTTAAATGAAGAATTTTCTATTCATAGGGCATTTTTATATTATGTATGTATATGAAAAAGATTGTAATTTTTTCAAATAATATAAAAAATACCGTTTGATTAGAAAATTATTAAATTTTAAAAATATTCCCAGGGTTTTCCCAATTTCCCAGTTTACTAAACACCAATAATAATATTTTTTTTTTGCTAAACTGAAAAGTAAAAACAAAAATTGATCAAGGAAAATTTAAATTGTAAGAAATGGAAAAAAGCAAGATATTTAAGATATTTCAGAAAAATGTAAAGATAAAATGTGGGGAAAAATATATTGGTGATTTTTATGACAACTGTAGAATAAATTACATTGCATAGAAATTATTAATATTATACTATTGTTTTATTATAATATTATATAGAATAATAATTTTACCATTTCTTATGTCGTTCTTAGAATTTTTTATCTTCCTTACGAAATTCCTTGCACAAATGTACTTTGCAGAGCGTTAAAGTTGAAAATCTACTTTTCATCTCCACTTTCTTTATTATTTTAATCACCCTATTTACAATATATTTGTTTTCATATGTCTCGTGATTGGCCAATCTTAAAAATTTATTAATGCTTAGTGAGCCTAAAACACAAAATGAAATCCAAGTTTTTAAAATAAATTTTAATAAAATTTAGAAAATATTAAAAAGTATCACAAGTTTTATTTACCACTATAAATATTAACACAGTCTGCGTAAAACATTATTGATGGATTTACGATCTCAATTGTAAAACAGGATTGACGTACGTTGTGTTGGCATGATCAGTTTTACTCAATTTGCATTCATTTTTCTACTAAATTTCAAACTGTACATTTTGACATAATTATAATTTTTTGTACCACAGATTGTGTCGAGAGTTGTCAAATTGCTGCATAAATTGTTATTAGAAGCAGGCATTTCTTCCTATAATAGATAACGAAAAGTATTATACTCACTTTAAAATGTATTTAATTGTAAAATTATTATCAATTTCGCACTATTTTTTAATAACTAAAATTTCCAAACGAAATTAAGAACGGTTTTATAAGTTATTCCCGTTTTAAAAAATTTCAAGGTTCTCGTTTAAGATTCTTTTTCTCTCATATATATACATATATGCCGCGCTCCCAAAAAAGGTACCTAAGAAGCAAACGAATTATAAGTTGAGTTCAAGTTAGATTCATCTTGATTAAAAGTTCATTTTAAATTATTTGAATTTGAAACCAATATTCATTGAATATTTTGAATATAATGAAAACTTGAAGACCAACAAGTTTTTATTAATACATAATTGATTCTCTTTCTGTATTTTTATTCAAAAAATTTAAAACACTGTTTTTAATTTAAGTTTATTGTAATAAGAAGATTTAAAGGTTTTGGTAATAAAAAAATTAAAAATAAAAATCATCAAGGTTAGCCCAAAAATTTTTTAATTAAAAATTTTTTAGTAATGAATTTTTTTTCTTAACTTGAATTTTGATAAATCTCATTCTAAGGATTTTAATATTTCAAATGTGTTTATCTCAATTTTTTTGAAAAATGGATTTATCAGCTTTTGAAAAATTGCTCCTGATATGGTTAGAAACGCGAAGCATGTAACGTCACAGTCTTTTTGTTTTGTCCATAACTTTTAAATAACAAGGAATTAATAAATTTGTTTGTATGCATCTTAAAATATATTTGTTTTTGACAATATTACATAGGAATATAAAATTTTTGTATTTATCATTTAAAAATTATAAACGTTTTAAAAAGACTGTTACGTTACAAAAATTTGGTTTTTAGCGATTTCGACCATATATTATATTGAAAAAACGTATAAAAATATTTAGGAATTTTTTTAAAAACGCCTTTTCTAATAAATCAGTTTTCTAAAAATTATTTTTTTAACAAAAATGATTACTGAAAAAGTTATTTTAACCAAGTTTTCATTTACAAAATAGGTGTTTTAAAAACTTTAAATTAAAAAAAATTTGTTTAAGCATTTTTATGAAAAATTAAATTTATTGAAAATTTATGTCACGACATTTTAATATTAACTTATTTGATTGGTCAAAATAATTACATTTTTTTAATATGATCGTCCTTTCGCTTGAATTTGGAAACAGTATATAAACAAAAGTGAATAAGTTTCTTTTTTACACGCAATCCTTTAACCACTTTTCTCTCTTTATTGCGAATTATTTAACTCCAAAGTTTTTAAATTATGCTTATTTTCAAATAGAATTATAGGATTTTATAACCACATTCCATTTTAAATTTTAGTTATTTAACCATTCTTTTGAATTAGAAATATGAATGAAAAATGTTAAAAGTTATTTTTGGTTCTACTATTTAACACAATTTATGTACATTTTTATAATTTTAACTTTTCATAAATTTCAAAACAAATTTTTACTGGAGATTAATTAGTAAAACTTTGATTCTTTTTAGAAATATTAATTCTTGAATAAATTATGTTAAAGAAAACTACAAATAATAAAAGAGATTGGTAAAATTAAAAGAAGAAAATAATTAATACTTATTCTACGATACCTGTATAGGTGTTAAAGCACTTACAGTTGACTGCAGTTGATAAATTTTATTTTAAGCTTGGTTTTAGAAATTTCTTTTTCTGAAATTCGTCCTCCTTTTTTCAAAAACACGATAAAAGAATATTGTCTCTCAAGAAGGGATGGTGTTTCCTTCCAAAACGGTCAGCTTAAATAATATAAATTTAAAGAAGCAATGTTCATGTCATTGGAGAGTACAAATTAAACTGAAAATTAATATTCTATATTGAATTCGTTTAATATAATGGTAACAGATAAGTTAAATTATAATTTTTCAAAAATTTATCTTTTTTTTAAATCTGCCAATAGTTACTATCGGTACAAATTCTGTTTTATTATAGTACAGTAAAAAAATTTTTTGGTTAATACATTTTTCAATAGAACTCAATATAATGAAAAATTACATTTGTTTTATTAAAAAAAATATTATTTTAACATTTTTGATAATTGCTATTATTTTTTATTATAATTTTTTTAATTTCTCTGGTAATAATTTGAAAATGATCAATATTATCTGAAAATTATTTAATGAAATTAATTATTTTTGAGTGATTGAAGTTTTACTTTTTCTCTAAATTATTGAATAAGTATTCGGTTAGTAATTTAATTTTACATGAAAAGAATGTTGTTGCACAAAAGTATTGTAATATTAATATAAAATCCTATGAAATATTATTACCTATTTATAACTAATATGCAAATACATAAAACAAATAATTAACTCACTATTTTCAAAATGGTAACTGCAATTGGAAATATTTTTAAAGAAAGAACCTTGATTTTTTATGCATTTTTTTCTGAAGAATTGTGTGCCAATGGAATAACTATTATACCTCTTTCACATGGCACTTTCCAGGCTTTTGTGTGAATTTCTTCAATGTTGAATAAATGCCTTTCTGAACTGTCATTATTTGCAATGTGTATGTTAAAGAGGCTGGAATTTGGATTCTTATATAAATCATCAATTGGGGAATATTTTACTCCAATCAAACAAGTAGTTCCATCTTCTTGCTTTATGATGTTTTCTATTACTGCAAAGTTTCCATCCTTTAATAACACACAAGCATTCTTGGAATTATTGCAGTTGATTGTAAATGCTTCATTTTTCAGAATTTTATACTGTTCGACCCGAGATTGCGTCCCCCTAGTGATTGGTCCACTGAAGTGTTGTTCTTTTAATTTTGTTTTTGTTGTGTTCGTTACATTTGACATTACTTCCCTTTCCTCGTCGGCTTTATCTATTTCACTATATCTTCGTGCTAACTGTTCCAGAGGTTTTTCTCCTTTCCGGATCATTTTTTTAATTGACGTCATATAGTTTTCAAACGGAAATGCGCTAAATTTATCCAGAGACCCAAAACTTTTTACGCATTCACAGATATGTAATAAATTATGGACATTTTGGGATACATATCTTTTGCCATACACTTTTGGAAAGTCAGCAACAAATCGATTTAAAAGTCCATCTGCATAATTGATATTAGAGGGGTCATCAATATGATTGTCATTGACTAATATTGTTACAGCAACGTGTAAAAGTAAAAAATGTGCATATACTTCTGGACTTAAGATTTTTTTTAGAACAATAGGACCTGTATATAAAATAAATGTTCTAAATTCAGTAGCCTTCCAGTGGCAGTAGTCAAAAAGTCCTCTTGGACGTCTTGCGAATTCTACTGGACAGCTGTTACGCAATGTTAATAACTTTTTTGAAATTTTGTTTATTTTTTCCAAAGATAGCCTAACTGAAAGGGGTCCTTTTAGCCAAAGTGTTATTAATCTTTTAACGACACCTAAAAGAATTAAATGCATATAATCTAAGGGGACCGAAGATATTAAACCAAATCCAGGAAGGTCTGCTATTAGTGGACGAACATTTGATTCCAATTCATCGTTGTCAGTTCTTAATTTGAAAGGACCAGTTCCTGGAAAACAAACTTGACCCTTCTTTTTAGCATTTTTCTTATTTGGCTTTATTTTCACATACACTCCATCTATAAAACACTTTGAGCAACTGTTATACCCTGTGTGGCCTTTTAAATAAAAAATGAAGGCTTTTGCTGGAGTATCGCAACTGAAAAATGCGATTGATACACTAACGTTTTCCTCCTTAAATCCATTGTTTATCAGTTCAGTACCTTCGTCAACAAATTGTTTTACAAATTCGTTTGCATCATCTGGTTTTCCCCCCTACCGAAATAGGCCCCCACAGGATACACTTCTTTCGAATTATTTTCAGAACATAAAATAAGCCATAGTCCTTCGTTACTTGATTTATAAATGGGTAAACCGTCAGCATTTATACATAATTTGATGTGCTTTTTCTTTATCCCCTTTCTTTTATAATCCCGAAGAATGGATCTAATGGCTTTTTCCAGCCCAAAATGTAGATATTTACCCCCAGGAATTTCAGATATTTCTATTCTTGTCTCAGTTTTTAATATTGTTCTTGCGTCAAGTGGTAAATATGAAAGTTCGCTATGATTTCTTAAAAGTAACAGTAATGCCGTTAGTGCCGTTGCGGTGATTTTGTATTGTAGTGACCAATCACGTAACAAATTCCTAAAACCTTTTCTTTTGGTATCTCTCTCTCTCTTCACTTTCCGAATTTGATCCAGAGTCAGTAGTATTGTTATCAGATTCATTTGATAAATTCTGTTCATTTTCAATATCAGTTAAATCTGTAAAAGATCCGTCAGTGTTTTCATCGCTTTCATCGGAGTACAAAACTTCCTTATCCACAGAATTTATCATATCCAATTCATCATCGACATCAGATTCATGAGTACTGGAAGCATCCGTTGAACTAGAAATCAATGGTAGATCTGTTTCCTTGTTAAAATGTTCGTCAGTGGTAACTTCTTTATAATCATCATCATCATCATCATTATCATCATCATCATCATCATCATCATCATCATCATCATCATCATCATCAAATTCAGAAATACGAGAAGCATCGGTTGCACATGTCACTATTTCCTTGCTACAATTTGCTACACTTGGTGACTTGCTAATTCTGTTTGCAATATTTTCAAGAAATTGGCAATCTTTCTGCACTTCATTCTTAATTTTACGGTTGAATTGCCTTCTCGAATAACCACAAAGTTGCGATATACTGTGCTTCTTGATCTGAGTAGGATTAACTGCAAAAGATTTTTTTAATTGTATAAGGCCATTATATTGTGAAACCTCTTAAAGAAGAAAGACTAATAAAATTTCAACCTTTCGACATTTACGTTATTAAAAGGCGCCAATTTTTCTTTCGGAATTATTTACAATCTAAATTTAATTAAGATTAAATAAAATTTTTTTGACTATCTTCGAATTTGCATTTTATGAAAAAATAAATTTTTTCAAATTTATCCTATTGTTTGAATGTTTAGAATTTAAAAAAACCTACGGAAAATTCGGCAACAAAAATTAATAGTGTAAGGCTTTACGAAGTGTACCGATGGTTTTTGAAGCCTGTTCTTAATAAGTTAATTAAAATTTCTTTATAGCATTTTATTCTAGGTATAATTTGAAAGCATTACCAAAAAAGTTTAGGGTCCGCATTTTATTTAAAAATTACAAAATTACGCGCTGTAACAAAGTCAAAATTTAAAAAAATTTAATTATAATTAAATTCAAAATGCCGGATCCAATATGTATGGCGAATAATATAGCGCTCAACAAAAATATAGCTTTATTTTGTAAATAAAATGCAGGCCCTAAAAATTTTTTTTGTAATTGTTCCACATTTTACGTAGAATAAAATGCTGCAAAGAAAATTTAGTTATCTCATTAAGAACATTCTTAAATTTCCATTTGGCTTATAATTTTTTTTTATTATTTCAACAAATTACATGATTATTTAAAACTAGGATTGGAGTTTTAAAAAGAAAGATTTTTGAAATAAGAAGTTAAAATTTTATCGAATTCTGTCGATTAGTTTTCGAGTAATTCATTTTTTTCGAAAAAGGTGTTAAAAAATTAAATTGTTAATAACTTTTTAAAAAAACAATTTAAAAAAAACTATTTACAGGTGTTGTTTTTATCATTATTTACTTTAAAAATATAGTGTTTGAATGAAATTAAAATACCATTCAATAATCATGAGTACACTTCAGAAAGCCTTACCCAATAACAAAAAGTGTTTTTTTAAGTATTACTAGTAAAATTTGAGCCAATTTAAATAGAATTTTTAGGGGTATCAAATTTTTAAAAATATTTTTTTGATACCTGAAATTATATTGAACTATACAAAATTAATAAAAGCAATTTTTAACCGATTTACAATGTCTTTTATTTTTAAAAAAATTTGTTTTTTTTTAATTTAAATTTTTGATAACCCATACAATTGTTTAGAATTATGAAATAACCACGAAAAAAACTTTAGTGAAAATTAATAAAAATTACGAGAGTACTTTAAACTTTTATTTTACCAGACTTTTAACATTCATTTACAAAATTATCAAATAATTAATTTTTTAAAATTTTTTAAAGCACATTCAATTCTAAATACTAAAACTAGTGAGAAAATATAAAGCACCCAAAAACAACAAAAATTTATATGGATTGAAATTTCACCGGTATCTTCCAAACTAAATAGAAAAAATACAAAAAGATTCTCAAACTACAATCATTTTTAAAGAAAATGAAATTTTTAAAAAATATAATATATCTAATAAAATTTTTTTACAACAGTTTAAGGACATTTTAATAAATGCACATACATCTCTTTATTTCACATTTTCGTAAATATCTTGAACCCAATAATAGCTCAAGGGATGGTTTAAAATTGTAGATCACAGCGATGGATAAATAATATTAGAGTAGTTTAATCAAAAATAATTAAAAATAACCTTTTTTTTTATTTAAAAATTTTTAAACTAGTAATATTCGTATCAAGGAGGCAAAATAGAGAAGAAGAAATTACATAACGCACAAGTTTTCTCAATATTATTTTCCTTAATTTACACCAGTTTTTGTTCGGATCAGTCCGAGCGCCTCGTTTGTTATTGCATCTGTCTTCTTAATTAGAGTAGTTTAATCAAAAATAAATGAAATTTTTTGAAATAGTTATTTTCATATCAAGGGGGCAAAATAGGTGATTGTAACGACGGCAAAATGAAGGGACGAGGGGACACAATTTCGCGCCCGAGGGAGTGAAAGTGTCCCCTCGGTCCCTTCATTTCGCCAAAGTCGTAAATCACCTTTGCGCCCATGATGCTAACATAATTTGTTGTCCTAATTGGATGGAAAGTATGTCATTGAGGGCACGAACGATTAAACGCTCATATTAGTTAAAAATTAAACTCTATATAAATGTTAACTCTTTGATGTCTATGATGACAGAAGTTTTAATAAAGAAATAAGAAAACAATGTATTCTGGAAATACAGTATTTATTTATATAGAACGTAGTAATTAATAATTAAACAAAAGAAAATCGAAAAAAATTTGCACATTTTTATAGAGAAAATAAAACAAGTTGAAAATGTTTGCATTTTTCTAGTCATCATAGACGAAGGCGAGTGTTGCGAGCGAAGACAAGAACTGTAAACACACGAGTGGAAATCATTTTCCTCCCGTGGTGCACATACTATTTTTTCTAACACATGTAAACGGAAAGTACAACCAATTCATAAAAAATTTTAACGAGAATAGTATTTTCGACTTTCTTTAAAATGATTAATTATTTAACAATTTTCAATAAAACATATATTTAGTCGTAAATGAATATACATTTTATCTTTACTCATTTGTCAATTTTATCTTTACATTGTTATTAAAATATAAATACATGTGATTTTGAACGACAGGGAGGTAAAGTACTTTTCTCTCTCCGCTATGACGTCACGGGGAGGTAAAGTATAATTTTCTCTCGCTGTTATGACGTCACAGGGAGGTAAAGTAACATTCCCTCCCTCTCGTCGGAAAAGACATACTTTCCACTCTCTACACAAGGTTAGAAATGATGTACTTTCCGTGCGTTTGTGGAATGACTTACTTTGCGCCCGCTCTAAGTGCCCGAAATGACTGTGCAGGTAGGACAAAAAATCAGTTTTAGCTCATAACTTTAGAAACAAATATTAACACCTATGGATGTTTTTCTTTAATTTTGTAGTTTTTTGAATTATTATTATTTAGTTGCTGCATAAACTTTAAAAAAAAATGAAATCTGGCTAGTGTGCTCCACCCTGTGAGGTAAACAGACCAGTTTATTTCTTTTATACAACTCAGGCGTATTATTGTCACTTTATCTACCTGTACAGGCGCGTACTAAGTTCCCCCTTATAACCCAGCAGTCAATAAAGTAACCATTATAGCCCTAGGGAGATAAAGGGTATATTATTGACCGCTCTCAAGTCAATAAAGTACCCTTTATCTCCCTAGGGCAATAATGGTTACTTTATTAACCAGCTGGCTGATATGATAGAACTTATTAGCATGCACCGGTACAGGTAGCATAGAGTAACCATAATACGCCTTTGTTGTATAAAGCAAAGTATGGAACAAGGGAAACTGATTTCTTAAAAAACACGAGGGACATTAAATTGTGCGCTACGCGTAGAATCACCCTTATATAAACAATTATTCTAATATGAAAAATGATAATAGAAAATTGAATTTTAACTAAAAATATCATTTTATTTGATAACAAAGTATGGTTTCACAAGTAAATTTTGTTTTAAAAAAATTATAAGGTATAGATAGCAACAAGTGTCCGGTTTGCCCCACTAAACCATTTCAGCAATTAACACTTACCTAAGAAAAATGTTTTATAAAATCACCAAAGTGTAAACAGTAAATTTTAGCTGAGATATATGCCTTTCAAACCAAAGACAAAGTTTTCAAAAATATTTAACTATTTTTTTAAAATATGCTCAAGAACAAGTTCGTAAAACACAATACAAAAATATTATTCTGTAGAAATTAAGTAAGGGTACCATTGTTGATATAAATTTATAAGAAATGCATCCAAACATGTATTAAAACTACATTTTTTAAAAATATAGACATAACTACTTTCAGACAAAAGTGAGTGGATTGACCTATAATAAGGAAAAGGAAGGGTGTAAGAAAAGTCTTGGTCGGCCACAAAGGGGGGAAGGGGATTGAAAACAGGTAAAAAAAATTGGTCACATAGTTTATGCACGACCCCTTAGCAAAGATTCCACTGTAATTAAATCGAAAATTATGGACATTTCAAATATTCGAAAAAAACTTTTTGACAATTGTTTTCTAAAAATATTAAGATTTATTTAAGAATTTCGTTAATTGTAAAATTAATGGAAAATATCGATAACTTTAAACTAAAACCTTTTGAATTTGAAAACTTGAAAGAATATTATTATAAAACATGAAGAAAGGGATTTCTACCATTTCTTCCTGTTTTTTTAGTAATTAAAGTTGAATTAGTTCGAAAAATTTTATGAAATTTTGTATTTTAAATAATTGAATTCCTGTGAAAATTTTATTACTAATGAAAATTATTGAATTATTTCAAAGAAATTTATTAAATATTGAATAATTGAATTCCTGTACAATTTTGACAACAATTTTATTAAAGTATTTAAAAATA
The DNA here is from genome assembly GCA_032873175.1 of Leptopilina drosophilae. Classification (NCBI taxonomy): domain Eukaryota; kingdom Metazoa; phylum Arthropoda; class Insecta; order Hymenoptera; family Figitidae; genus Leptopilina; species Leptopilina drosophilae. Next base: position 50,071,899 of record CM065483.1, on the reverse strand, counting down.
ATTAAATTTCGATAAAAATCTAGTATTTATGAAAATTGTAAAAATTATTTATAAAATAATTTTTTGTAAGTCCTAATTTTATGAGTTTTTGAAAAATTAAGTTATTTAAAAAGAATTTTTTACAGAAATTGAAATATTGAAGGTTTTGTATTAAAATTCGAGGTAATTTCATAATTTACGAGGCAAAAAGGAAAAAAATTCAGAGTTTTCTCATGAATTTTAAGAATTCAATTTTCTCCAGTACTTTTTAGTAAAAATCCCTGACTTTTCCCTGACCAATTTTACTTTCCCTGACCTGTGGCAACCCTGCGATTGAAATTTTATTAAAAATCATTAAAATTTTCCAATGAATTTTATTATTTATGAAAATAATTAAATTATTGCAAAGAATTATATAAAAAAATTTCAAACAATTAGTTTTCTTCAAAATAATGTATGCAAATTCTATTTTTAATAATTCAATTTCTGCACGGATAAAAATTCTGTACTGAAAACACACATAGCGAACTGTTTGCGTATATTGCACGCACACTACCATGCGTGATTTGCTTGGAATCCATCCTATTTTCGCATGGTGCTGTAGCAAAAGCCAAACCCCATGCGGCTTTTGCTAAGGCATCATGCGAAAATAGGATGGATTCCGAGCAAATCACGCATGGTAGTGTGCGTGCAATATACACAACAGTTTCGCTCATGTGTTTTTAGTACAGTATTTTTTCTGTGTGAAATTTTTATTTGCTTAAAAAATAATTGAATGTTCGTGTTAAATATTGTGAAAATTTTTGTCTAATAATTCAATTCTTTTGGGAAACTTTATCAAAATAGTAGAATATTGAAAAATCATTGAATTAATAAAAATTTTTTTAAATAATTGATATTTTGCCACGAATTTTATTACAATTTTTCAGAATAATTGAATTTTATTTAGGGTGACCAGATTTTGAAAACGGTTTTGGAGGACAGCCACCAGAATATAGGTTGATAAGCAAAAGAGAAAAAAGGTCCCCACTTACTATAAAACGTTAATTATTGATGTTATTAAAAGTTCAATGCATATAAACTACATATGAGACAAAGATCTATTTCAAAAAAGGAGGACTTTTCGTCATTTTAGAGGACAAAGGAGGACTTTTTATTTTCGGAGGACAGCAATTAAAATGGAGGACAATCCTTCTCAAAGGACGACGTCTGGTCACCCTAATTTTATTACATTTAAAAATGATTGAATTCTTGTGACGAATACTATTATTTATGAAAGTAATTGAATTTCGCGATGAATTTTATCAAAATTCCTGAAAATAATTGAATTTTGTAGAAGAATTTTATTAATTTTGAAAATAATTGAATTCTTGTGATGAATACTGTTAATAGTTATTAAGATAATTGAATTCTTTTAAATAATTGCGTTAAAATTTTTAAAATTGAGACTAATTTCAACAAAATTAAAATTAAAGTTTTTTTAAAAAAGACAAAAAAATTCAGAATTTTTTTATTAATTCTAAAAATTTATATATAGTTGATTTTTTCTTCCGTTATTGCAGTTTTTAATCCTTATTTTTTAATTCGATTATCGGAAGAGTTTTAAATGAAACAATGTTACATTAGTTGTGCAACGTTTCGGTGTCTTGGTTTGACACCATCATCAGGCCACTTTATTAAACAATAAAATTCATTTTTTAATATAAAAATTTTTTTCACAAATAAAATAAACTTAAGATTTTTACAAGAATTAAAATAACTTAAGTTAACACAAAATTAATATCTACCTTGTCATTTTACAAATTTATTTTAAAAAATTATTTAAATAAATAATTTGTTATATTTGTCACATTTGTAACATGTCACGAAAAAACATAAAATACGTCAAAAAATTAAAAGTGAATAAATTAAGACAAAACACGGACATCTCGTACGAGTGACAAAACAAGACTAAAATCTGAAGGATACAATTTTGCACGTCATATATAAACAGCACGTGTGGAGTCAGTGAACTCAAATCAAAATAATCGAGATAAGTTCACTCTTTCAGTTTTTTTAATAGAGGGAAATAAGTATTGCTTAGAAATTGTATATCTTCTTTCTTATTGATCGTATTGTCGTTAAACTTAATATATAACATTTCAGAAATTAATCGTTTTTTATAATTAGATTCAAAATCTACAATTTTTACTTCATCAAAATTGAAAGAATGATTAAGTGTAGTTTGATGTTCATTAACTACAGATTCAATTTTTTTGTTTTTTATGTTCTTTGATTCTTTTGTCCAAACTGCGTTTTGATTCACCGATGTAAGTGGCTGAACAATTATTACAGTTAAATTTGTAAACGATACCAGTTTGGTTCCATTTATTAGTTGAATCTTTACCTAATTTAACGACTGAAGTCAAAGATTTCTTAACCATCGGAATCGGCAATAAATTATAATCTTTTAAAATCTTTGACAATTGTGAATAATTGTCATTAAATGGAATGCAAATTTTTTGAATGCGACTATAAACAGAAGATTTATCATAACTTTGTTTATTGTTTAATGTAGATTTTTGTTTAAACAATCTAATTTTTTTATGTTTATTGATAAAGTCCAATGGATAATCATTCTTAAGTAGAATTTGAATCACCCTTTCTATATTAGATCTGTGAAAAGATTCATGTGACAATAAGATAGCTCTGTCCAACAAATTATAAACAATATTTTTTTTCTGTTGGATTGGATGACCTGAAAAGTAATTAATGACTCTATTAGAAGATGATGGTTTTTGGAACCAATTGGTAATAAGTTTTTTATTGTCTCTAATCAATGTCATATCGAGAAAATTAATTTGATTAATAATTTCTAATTCATAAGTAAAGTTTAAATTTTTATTATAAGAGTTGAAAACATTTAATACTAAGTCGACATGATCTATGTGGACACTCAATAATATGTCATCCACATATCTAAAATAAAAAGCCGGAATACAGTTAAATTTATGTTTCAATATTTTTAAACAATCACTTTCAAGGTCATCCATGACAATATCTGCAAATAGTGGTGATATCGGAGAACCCATAGGGGTGCCGTAAATTTGTTGGTAAATCTTTTCATTAAAAAGAAAGATAGTATTATCGAAAAGAAATTTAACACAATTTGTTTAACTCAACAAATGGAATTTTACATGAATTTTGAATATTTATAATTCTTTTATCTAAGCTTTGGAGAACTAGTTCATATGAAACATTCGTAAAGAGTGAACTAACATCTAGTGAAAGTAATACAAAATTATCTGGTAACGAAATATTTTTCAATTTTTCTTTTAATTCGAAACTGTTGTTTATGTGCGATTTAGGCAAAGGAATTGCAGATTTCAATTCATCGTACACAGTTTTAGCCAAAAAATGTGTTGGACTGTTCACAAGAGAGACAATTGGTCGTAGAGGTACATTTTTTTTGTGAATTTTTGGTAAACCATAAAATTTCGCCATAGTCGTGTTTGTCATAGTTAGATTATTTTTATGATATTTATATTTAAGATAATCATTAGAATTGAGATTTTGAAGAATTTTGTAAGTGTCCGATTGTAATTTGGACAATATATTTTTTCCCGTTATTTCTTTATAAATGTGTTGATCAGAAAGTAAAGTGTTAGCTTTAGATATATAATCAGATCTTTTAATACAAACAGAAACGTTGCCTTTATCAGAATTTGTGAAAAAAAGTTCAGGGTTGTTTTTAAGAAAATTATTAGTAGACTTTAATTTTGATTTAAAGATTTTGTCTTCATTAGTGACATGATGTTTTTTATTTAAATTGTTAATAACACTGTTCGTAACTCTATTTCTGATTTCACTTTTTGATTCAGAATTTATGTCTAAATTAGAAATTGAATGTTCAAGATTTTTAATGACAGTAATTACATTTTGCTTAGATGTTTGTTGAGAAAAGCTGAAATTGGAACCCAAAGAAACTACATCAATAACTTCTTGGGGAATTTCAGTATTTGTTAAGTTAATCAACCAATTGTTCTTATTCGAAACTTGTCGAACGTGTGTTTTTTTTATAATTAAATTTTCAAATTTTTTTATAAATTTAGAATTACACTTTTTTCGGATAGTAAAAAACTTTTTTTCTGTCAGTTTAAAAAAATTCTCCAGAATAGAATTTTCAATAGATGAATTTAAAATATTATTTTTTAGTTTTAACAATTTTTTGGTTATAAAATTAATATAAAAATGAATATCTTTAATTTCCAAATTTAAAAGCGAACGAGAATAATTGTGATTAAATTTAACGAAAAGTTTTTTACCAGAATTACTAAAAAGAGATATATGTTGTGCACGGGTACTTATGTGTTGTAGATGTTGCGGTAAGACATTGTTGCTTCTGCATCTCAATAAGAAGTGGCGTTTAGAAAATGCTTCTGCTAATTGATGTTTATAATAAGTCCAGTGTTTTAATAAATTTGTAGTTTTAAATCCGTATTGTTGTCGAACGGATTTGAAGAAGTAAGTAGCCGATAAATTTTGAAAAGTAGAGTCCATCATTAATCCAGGACTAAATTAATATATAGTTGATTTTTTCTTCCGTTATTGCAGTTTTTAATCCTTATTTTTTAATTCGATTATCGGAAGAGTTTTAAATGAAACAATGTTACATTAGTTGTGCAACGTTTCGGTGTCTTGGTTTGACACCATCATCAGGCCACTTTATTAAACAATAAAATTCATTTTTTAATATAAAAATTTTTTTCACAAATAAAATAAACTTAAGATTTTTACAAGAATTAAAATAACTTAAGTTAACACAAAATTAATATCTACCTTGTCATTTTACAAATTTATTTTAAAAAATTATTTAAATAAATAATTTGTTATATTTGTCACATTTGTAACATGTCACGAAAAAACATAAAATACGTCAAAAAATTAAAAGTGAATAAATTAAGACAAAACACGGACATCTCGTACGAGTGACAAAACAAGACTAAAATCTGAAGGATACAATTTTGCACGTCATATATAAACAGCACGTGTGGAGTCAGTGAACTCAAATCAAAATAATCGAGATAAGTTCACTCTTTCAGTTTTTTTAATAGAGGGAAATAAGTATTGCTTAGAAATTGTATATCTTCTTTCTTATTGATCGTATTGTCGTTAAACTTAATATATAACATTTCAGAAATTAATCGTTTTTTATAATTAGATTCAAAATCTACAATTTTTACTTCATCAAAATTGAAAGAATGATTAAGTGTAGTTTGATGTTCATTAACTACAGATTCAATTTTTTTGTTTTTATGTTCTTTGATTCTTTTGTCCAAACTGCGTTTTGATTCACCGATGTAAGTGGCTGACTGAACAATTATTACAGTTAAATTTGTAAACGATACCAGTTTGGTTCCATTTATTAGTTGAATCTTTACCTAATTTAACGACTGAAGTCAAAGATTTCTTAACCATCGGAATCGGCAATAAATTATAATCTTTTAAAATCTTTGACAATTGTGAATAATTGTCATTAAATGGAATGCAAATTTTTTGAATGCGACTATAAACAGAAGATTTATCATAACTTTGTTTATTGTTTAATGTAGATTTTTGTTTAAACAATCTAATTTTTTTATGTTTATTGATAAAGTCCAATGGATAATCATTCTTAAGTAGAATTTGAATCACCCTTTCTATATTAGATCTGTGAAAAGATTCATGTGACAATAAGATAGCTCTGTCCAACAAATTATAAACAATATTTTTTTTCTGTTGGATTGGATGACCTGAAAAGTAATTAATGACTCTATTAGAAGATGATGGTTTTTGGAACCAATTGGTAATAAGTTTTTTATTGTCTCTAATCAATGTCATATCGAGAAAATTAATTTGATTAATAATTTCTAATTCATAAGTAAAGTTTAAATTTTTATTATAAGAGTTGAAAACATTTAATACTAAGTCGACATGATCTATGTGGACACTCAATAATATGTCATCCACATATCTAAAATAAAAAGCCGGAATACAGTTAAATTTATGTTTCAATATTTTTTTAAACAATCACTTTCAAGGTCATCCATGACAATATCTGCAAATAGTGGTGATATCGGAGAACCCATAGGGGTGCCGTAAATTTGTTGGTAAATCTTTTCATTAAAAAGAAAGATAGTATTATCGAAAAGAAATTTAACACAATTAGTTAACTCAACAAATGGAATTTTACATGAATTTTGAATATTTATAATTCTTTTATCTAAGCTTTGGAGAACTAGTTCATATGAAACATTCGTAAAGAGTGAACTAACATCTAGTGAAAGTAATACAAAATTATCTGGTAACGAAATATTTTTCAATTTTTCTTTTAATTCGAAACTGTTGTTTATGTGCGATTTAGGCAAAGGAATTGCAGATTTCAATTCATCGTACACAGTTTTAGCCAAAAAATGTGTTGGACTGTTCACAAGAGAGACAATTGGTCGTAGAGGTACATTTTCTTTGTGAATTTTTGGTAAACCATAAAATTTCGCCATAGTCGTGTTTGTCATAGTTAGATTATTTTTATGATATTTATATTTAAGATAATCATTAGAATTGAGATTTTGAAGAATTTTGTAAGTGTCCGATTGTAATTTGGACAATATATTTTTCCCCGTTATTTCTTTATAAATGTGTTGATCAGAAAGTAAAGTGTTAGCTTTAGATATATAATCAGATCTTTTAATACAAACAGAAACGTTGCCTTTATCAGAATTTGTGAAAAAAAGTTCAGGGTTGTTTTTAAGAAAATTATTAGTAGACTTTAATTTTGATTTAAAGATTTTGTCTTCATTAGTGACATGATGTTTTTTATTTAAATTGTCATATTGTCATGGATGACCTTGAAAGTGATTGTTTAAAAATATTGAAACATAAATTTAACTGTATTCCGGCTTTTTATTTTAGATATGTGGATGACATATTATTGAGTGTCCACATAGATCATGTCGACTTAGTATTAAATGTTTTCAACTCTTATAATAAAAATTTAAACTTTACTTATGAATTAGAAATTATTAATCAAATTAATTTTCTCGATATGACATTGATTAGAGACAATAAAAAACTTATTACCAATTGGTTCCAAAAACCATCATCTTCTAATAGAGTCATTAATTACTTTTCAGGTCATCCAATCCAACAGAAAAAAAATATTGTTTATAATTTGTTGGACAGAGCTATCTTATTGTCACATGAATCTTTTCACAGATCTAATATAGAAAGGGTGATTCAAATTCTACTTAAGAATGATTATCCATTGGACTTTATCAATAAACATAAAAAAATTAGATTGTTTAAACAAAAATCTACATTAAACAATAAACAAAGTTATGATAAATCTTCTGTTTATAGTCGCATTCAAAAAATTTGCATTCCATTTAATGACAATTATTCACAATTGTCAAAGATTTTAAAAGATTATAATTTATTGCCGATTCCGATGGTTAAGAAATCTTTGACTTCAGTCGTTAAATTAGGTAAAGATTCAACTAATAAATGGAACCAAACTGGTATCGTTTACAAATTTAACTGTAATAATTGTTCAGCCACTTACATCGGTGAATCAAAACGCAGTTTGGACAAAAGAATCAAAGAACATAAAAACAAAAAAATTGAATCTGTAGTTAATGAACATCAAACTACACTTAATCATTCTTTCAATTTTGATGAAGTAAAAATTGTAGATTTTGAATCTAATTATAAAAAACGATTAATTTCTGAAATGTTATATATTAAGTTTAACGACAATACGATCAATAAGAAAGAAGATATACAATTTCTAAGCAATACTTATTTCCCTCTATTAAAAAAACTGAAAGAGTGAACTTATCTCGATTATTTTGATTTGAGTTCACTGACTCCACACGTGCTGTTTATATATGACGTGCAAAATTGTATCCTTCAGATTTTAGTCTTGTTTTGTCACTCGTACGAGATGTCCGTGTTTTGTCTTAATTTATTCACTTTTAATTTTTTGACGTATTTTATGTTTTTTCGTGACATGTTACAAATGTGACAAATATAACAAATTATTTATTTAAATAATTTTTTAAAATAAATTTGTAAAATGACAAGGTAGATATTAATTTTGTGTTAACTTAAGTTATTTTAATTCTTGTAAAAATCTTAAGTTTATTTTATTTGTGAAAAAAATTTTTATATTAAAAAATGAATTTTATTGTTTAATAAAGTGGCCTGATGATGGTGTCAAACCAAGACACCGAAACGTTGCACAACTAATGTAACATTGTTTCATTTAAAACTCTTCCGATAATCGAATTAAAAAATAAGGATTAAAAATTCTAAAAATTTAATTTTCAGTACCATATATTTTTCTCTTCTTTATTTATAAAAACTCATAAACCTTACCTTTCTGCTTCTTTCGATGGTTAGGTCCTTGTTCCAATGTTGAGGTAGATGCTACATCCCTTATTTTTCGGCTGTTCCTTTCCATTTTTTTATTTCTCGACACTCTTTACTAGAAAAAAATTATTATTATTATTATTATTATTATTAATAACTTATTTTTCCTAAATAATTTAATAAAAAACTGAATTTTGTAAAATTAAAATTACAAAAATGAAGTGGAAATTGAGGTTAGGAATTTTTTGTGCAGTAACGTTTTTAAATAAAAAAATTTTAATTTATATAAAGGGTTTGAATATATATTAATACAAAAAAAATATTTATGCATGCATGAGTATCATAAAAGTACAGTTAAAAAATTTTAAATGTTAATAAACAGAAAGAAAATATACCTTTTCCAAAACGTGGCGTATCAGCTGATGTATATACACACACTTACTGACTCACTGTCGAACATCGAACAGGTCACAAAATAATTACGCAGAGCTACGTATCTCGCGTTATACTCTTACGTTGCCGTTATGAAACTTCGTTTATTGGTGGAACATTAATTCTTGTCCAATCAGGACCAATCAATTTCTCTGCTCTAGACGAAATCATATTGCGAGGGAAACCGGCGTCATATACCTTTTCTACGAACTATTCAAATTCTCCGGCCGGCCGGCGTGGTTTTGTGTCGTGTGAAAACCGTGAAAACGCTGTATAGTGAACGTGCTGACATTGAGATTTCTGTAAAAAACGCCTGTTATCGGAGAAAACGTATTTACTCACGGTAAGAGGAGCCTCACTATTATTAATTTTTATATTGTAAATTATACTAAATCTATGTGACATGCATTGTTTAATTTAATTTGGCCATTGCTACAAGCCAAAATTTATAACCTCGAATTCGTCACATGGAAACATGGTTCGAATTCTTCCCTGTGTTTCACATTCATAATGTGAAAATAATATTTTATTTTCTTCTACTTTTTAATATACAGACAGATACAGAAAATAATTTTTTATCGGGCGTTTGAGCCGTTAACAAATTAAAATTATATGTCTGTAACAGGCCGTGGATTATAAAACTTTTTTAATTTTTTTACATACATTTTTTTGTATGCAATTGCTTTAATTTTGTTTTTATAGTATTTTGCAAATCGTTTTATTTTTTTAATCGATAAAACAAGATAACTTTTTTTCATTTAAGGGTATTTTTAAAATATTAAACTTATGTTATTCTTTGCTTTGAAAATTTTTTTGGAAATTGAATTTTGATAATTTCTATATAATTGAAATCAATAGTTTATAACTACCTATTTAACCCAAAAGTTTTATTGAAAATATGAGAATAATGCTTATAAAATTACTTTGAATAAATTATTAAATAAACAAATTCAATTTGAAAAATATTTAAGAAAGAAAAGATTATTTTGAAAATTTTGTATCTAAAAATTGAAACAAATTTCTCAGTTATATAATAAATAAAAAAAAGAATTTAGATTTAAAACAGTTTTCTAAATTTTATTATTTTTTTGTGTTTATATGTAGAGAATTTTTCCAACTAAATTTTTTTTTAATTATTTGACTCATTATTTTAACAAAAAAAAAGTCATAAATTTGATGTCAAAAATTTTTACCAAAAGAGAAAGTTTAAATTTGTTGTATTTATATAAATTGTAAAAATTTAAATCTGATTTTTTCTGAGTTTAATTCTAAAATATTCTAAATATATGCAAGAAATTTAAAACTATGAAAACAAGAAGTGAGTAAAAGAATTTTACAATAGAATTCCTTTTTTAGATTTTTTTATTAAAAGAATCGACTGTTTCGTCTTTTTTTAGATGTAATGAGACTAAAGTGACAGAAGGAATTTTGACAAATTGTTTTATTAACAATTTCTGATAAAGTTTTATTGTTTTTTACTTCAAAAAATGTTAATTTTTTTGAATAGTAGATGATAGACGTTATTAACTAAACATCGTTAAGTCGAATACCAGATTACTTTTCACAGATATATTGTTAAATTAAAATAAATTTTTTAGAATGAAAAAATCATTCTATACAATTAAATTATCTACAATAAAACTCCACATATTTGCGATATTCAAAACTGTTACAAGTTCAATAAACAACTTTGAAAATGTGTTGAGTTTCACTGTGATGCATCTAATTGTGTAAATTTTTTTTTCATTTCAAAGAGTTTATTTAAATTTATAAATATATCTGTAGAGTTATCTAGTGTTTGATTTAACGGTGTACAGTTAATAAAGTAATTTAAAGAAATTTATTTTGCGTAGAATTTTGCAGAGATTTTTGTGCATATTTTTTTGTTTTGAATATTTTTGTTTAGATGAATTTTCAAAAATTAATATTAAGTGAAATTTTAATTAAATTTAATCGAATTGCAATGTATAAATTTTTTTTGTCTAGGATTTATTCATGTAAAAGTAATATTAGTGTAGAATTATATTGTGTAGACTTTAATTTCGCAAAATAGCTAACACCTCACATTTGTAGCTCTGAATTGTTTTGAGCAAATATATTATTAAATGTTTTAACAGAGGGCACAATGGAAGAAGATGACTCCCTATTAGCGCCTACTTTTGCGATAGTTAAATTTGCTTCTGGCATAGCAATTATTAGGAGGTGTTGGGCTATTTTCAATAACAAAGGAGAAATCGTATCAAGTTATTATCCTAAAAAGGACTTGGTAAAACTTTTAAATCGGAAGGGGGATTTTCCACCTACTAAAGATTGGTGCAATGCTGAGGGAAATGCTTGGCCTGTCCTTGAACACATTAAAAATGCACGTAAGTAAAATGTTTGATAAAAAAATGTTGTGGTACAGAAATATTAAAAGAGCCTTTAAAATAAATAAAAAATTACACGTAAAATGAAAAATTTCGTTTAAAATCACCCTCATTGACACTAAATTCTAATCAAACAAAAACTTAAAATAGATTAAAAATTTCTATATAAAACAAATTATTTGTATTTTGTTTATCGCTTATAATATAAATTTATATATAAATTTATATATAAATTAAATTAAAAAGTTAGATTCTTTAACTGTTTTTATTTCATTTCTTAAATAATAACAAAAAATTGGTATGTTCTAACAACGTAAATTTTAAATTATGTATTATTTTTGAAGCTGAAAATTTTTATGGTCCTTACCATTAAATGTATCAAAAGAAAAAATAATTTAGAATAAAATTTATTTCATATATGACGCTCCATGATGAAAAGGGACCTAACGCGACAAAAGTTGAATCTTTAGTTTTTGATGGCAATCAATATTATATTGTAAAATAGACGTCTAAATAGTAAAAAAATATAAGTTTTCAAACCGACCTGTAAAATGCCAAAATTTACCAAATTTTAATTTCATTTTTCTAGAAAGTTTGTAAATAATTTTAAATTCATTGACTAATATTAAGTACTTTCAATTTACATTCCAAAGATATGCAGACTTTTTTATAATCTAGAAATAAGAAAAATTTTATCTTGAATGTTAAACTTTTTGTGATTTTCGCTGATTTTCGATACTTCAAACTCCGCAAGCGAAAAATGAAAAATTATTATTTTTATTAATAATAATAATATTTTAAGTGATTTACTAAATTAATATGAATTATTATTATGAAATTTCATTTAAAATTTTTAATTTGAATTCAAATCATTCAAATCATTCAAATCATCGTTATTCAGACAGCATACTTCAGTTTAACAAAAGTACTTATTTTTTAACCTTTAATTAAATTCATTTTTTCATTTTTAAAAATTATTATCAGGTTTTTTTTAAAAATAGTCCGCAATTGCATTAGGTAAAATAAAATAACTCTTATAATTATTAAGATCATGTTATTCAGTGGTCACGTGTTCCCATAGTAAAGTATATGGAGCACGTGACCACTAAATAACATGACCTTAAGTATCACTTCATATAATTTTAAAACTTTTTTTTGTTCACAGCGAATTATGAAGATGCGATGAAAAAGTTAAAAATTTGCCGAAGAACTCTCTGAAATTGACACGGATGATAATGTCAACAATCAGAAATTAAAGCAAACTCGACACATTCGACATAAATTACAAATCAGTTCTGATGAAGATTTGGCTGAGTTGAAAAATGATTCTGACATTTTGAACAACTTTAAGCCTCACATTTTGTCGCAAACAACGGCAAAAAAAAGAAAACTTGAGGAAGGTAAAAATAGTTAGTTATTAATTTCTTAGAAAGAATTTAATTTCGTTTAAAATTTTTTTTAAATATACAATACTTTAGATAATAAAATAATAATAATAAAATACTATTAGAATCATTTACATTATTCTAGATAGCATTTCGAAAAATCCACTAGAAGTCGAAGGTAATCAACCTAAACCAGTTGAAAGTGATCAAAACCAAAACACAGAAGAAAAAGGCGCCGGAGATTTTTGATGAGAATGCAGAACAGATAATAACCGATGCAGTATTATCCGATAAATCGGGACCAACGATTCCTCAAATGGGAGTAAGTTTTTACAATCGGAATATTCAAGTATTTATTAATGTCAACAATCAACAAAATTACCGCACATGTCGAAGTAGACATTTTTATTTCTAATTTTTTTTATAATGAATTCTTTACCGCTATATTGCATGTATAAAAATCTTATATGTAACATTTAAATTTATCTTACTTAATTTTATTTTTTTTTAAATTTTTTATTTATCTTTTTTCTGTTTGATCAGTTATCTACCATAAAAAACACTTTTTATCATATAAATTTCTCTTTTTTTCCAAAAACATGTCAGTTACCGGTTTCCTTAACTTTCTTTGAAAATGGGCATAGTTTTCTATTCATTTCTATAACACTGTTTTTGACGAGTAAAAAATTTTCAGGCCTCGGATATCTTGAAAAATGCGACTTTTTTCGACTTTTTCTAAAAAAATGCGATTTTTTCGACTTTTTCTAAGAAAATGCAACAAATATTTGTGTCAGAATTTCTCAAACGGATCACCTAAAACTAAAAAATTTTCTTTTTGAACGAAAATATTCTTTTTTACTCTTATATGGTTAAGAAGAATCCCTGAAAATATTAAGCCAAAAATTTTTTTTTAAAAGTTTTTAACAATTGAATTGTTTAATAATGCTAAATTAACAAATTTGTTTCTTGAGTTTCAATTGACGGATTTAAAATTTAAAATATGGGTTTGTTTCGTCTTGAATTGCACTATTCGAATATATACATATTTTGTTTTTTTATTTTTTATAATTTTGTATATTATTTATTTATAAAATGTAAATTAAAGGGGATACAATTTCTAAAAGATCACTCTAAACCAATTTTTTAATTTTAAATTGTTTATAATTTTTTTTACTCAAAGTTGACAATTTGCAATATTTTTTTAGAAAAAATCATGTTTATTTATTTATTTTTCATGAAAACAATTTAAATTAGTCGAGCATGACCACCACAAATAATAATTTATAATACAATTTATTTAAATTGTTGCAAACAATCATAATTAACAAATAGATAACTTTAGTTCTTTTTATTAAAATTTTTTTTGCAGCCAAATTTATGTTTATTAAAGTAATCTATGTCGATTTTGGTAAAAAATTATTTTTAATTTAATAATAACCATTGTTGTAACAATCATATGAACAATAATGTAGTTATCAATAATCAAGCACGGAGAGAAATGAGATTGCTATTATATGGATAGCGAATTTTTAGCTATTACAGCTGATAATTAGCTGTTTTAGCAAAAAAAGTTAGCTATTTTAGCTAATTATTAGCTGCTTTAGCTAACAATAATTGCTATCCATATAATAGCAATTAAGGTTATAGCTAAGGTAGCTAAAAATTAGCTGAAATATAGCTAACTATTTTTCTCCATGAGAAGAGCTTTATCTGACTTTAAACTCGTTAAAATAAGAAAAAAAATTCTATTTTTGCAGAAATAATCCATTTATTTGTTTAAAAAGTAAATAATTTGTTCAAAACAAATGTAATTGTTTGTGCTAATAAATTTTTAAAGTTTTTAAAAGAATGTACATATGATATAAACATTTTTGTTTAAAAAATGCCTAAAATGTTAACAAATATCAGAGAAACTTGATTATTATTCATAATAATTGTCAATAACAATGATAATTATTAACTTCTTAACCATATTAAGAGTAAAAAAAATATTTTACTTCAAAAAGAAAATTTTTTAGTTTTAGATGATCCGTTTGAGAAATTTTGACCCATTATTAATATTTGTTGAAAAATAGTATCTTAAATAAGAAAAGTATTATTGATTTTATTAATTACTGTTATTCTAATATTATTATCATAATAATGTATTTCGTTTGTTATTCAATTGCAATAATAAACCCTCGTAGAGTACATTGTTTTGATATTTCAATTGGAAATATTAAAATCGACTTTTTTTAAGATTTCAATCGACTTTTTCGACTTTTTTCAAGATTACAATCGACTTTTTCGACTTTTTTCAACTACAAAAGTCGATTCGAGGCCTAAATTTTAAAAAAATTTGTTATAAAAGCTACAAGTTTTCGCAAAAATTATGAAAACTAGGCTTGAAAAACAAAAACAATTATGATATTTCATTGTTCTGTACATGTAGTGTACGAACAGAACCACATTGTTTTTTCTGCGTTGTCCGTCTGTTCAATTTCAAACTGCTAAACAGGCTTCACAGTGTTTCCCTTATTCCCCTTTTTTTCCTCTGTTTCAAAAAATTCCTCTTTTTCCCCTTTTTTATCAATATTTCACCTTTTTCCCCTATTTTTTACTTCTTTCCCCTATTTTGTGTTGTATAGCAAGAGACAAATTTTTTTTATATCAAATATATTTTATTTGAGTTAAATAAACGTAGATTTGTCTGGAAGACAACTAGCTTATTTATTTGTTTTAAAGACAAATTTTATTCAACATAAATAAAACTTTTATTTAAACAAAATAAAGTTTATTTGAAACAAATAAAGTCTAGTTGAAATTTTACTATTTTGAATATATTGATATTTTCAATGTCGATAATTTATTAATTTATAAATTTTGATTAAAATATTTATTAAGTGAAGCCATAAAAAATATTACATTTCTTAAAATGGTATCCGACCATTCACCAGAATTTACCAAAACATATTTTTCACCGAATGCATTTTAACCAAAAGTATATCAAAACAGCCTAAAATTAATGTTCAAAGATAACAAATTGAGGGTTTCTATCAAAGAACCAGTTATAAGTTTTTGAGACTCGAAATTCTCGACCTCTAAATAAAAAAAGGATTTAGAATTTTAATTTCTTAAAAACATTTTATATTGGTATAAAGATTACTCAAATGTTTCTCAAAAAATTGGGATTAAAAACAGTTTAATTTTTTATTTACAGGGTAATGATTTCGAGCTTAAAATACTTATAACCGGTTCTTTGATAGAGACCCACAATTGTGTATAAAAAGTGCTAAAGAACAACAAAAATTTAGTTTATTTCGAAAAACAATTTTTTTTCAAAAATTTTAAAACAACTGTTTTCGGAAAAACTTATTTGGAGACATGGATAAAATGTTTTTTTCGGGGATATAAATTCGGGAGATGTGCATTCGGTAAAACAGTAGGGTGAGGCTTTTTGAGGAGTACTCATGATTATCATTATCAAAGGGTGTTTTAATTTTATTCAAACACTATATTTTAAAAGTAAATAATGATAAAAACAATACCTGAAAATAATTTTAAAAAAAATTGTTTTCTAAAAAGTTTATTAACAATTTAATTTTTAACACATTTTTTTGAAAAAAATAAATTACACTAAAATTAATGGACAGAATTTAATAAAATTTTAACCACTTACTTAATAAATTTTCTTAAACAAATGAAAATTTAAGCATGTTCTTAATGAGATACTTAAATTTTCCTTAGACCATTTTATTCTACGTAAAATGTGGAACTATTACCAAAAAAATTTTAGGGTCCGCATTTTATTTTAATTAACATTTTCAAAATTGACCCCTAATAACTAACAAATTGAAACCAATTCAACGCATTTAACGCGGACAGTACGACCGCCCGCGAAAACTGCACGCGCCATGTCTTTGTTACAGCGGGTAACAAAAATAGTTGTAATTTGTAAATAAAATGTGGGATCTAAAATTTTTTTTGGTAATACTTTCAAATTCTACATAGAATAAAATGCTTTAAAGAAAATTAAATTATCACATTAAGAACAGGCTTCAAAAACCATTGGTACACTTCAGAAAGCCTTACCCAGTACGTACCAATTTGCTATGAAAACAATATATAAAATGTCTGCTTTCTTTTTAATTAAAATTTTTTTAATTAGAAAACAAAATAAAAGTATCGCACAATTTAGGAATGATATAATGTGATAAACTTTATAAATTAATAGTAATTTTTTTTATAAATTAAGGTTTAATAATTATTAATGTTCTAAACTAAATTAATTTTAAATTATAGTAATTTTTAAAGCGGTTTTATAAAATAAGAGTCCAAATTTAACTAAAAAATATGTTTAGATTTTCCCCTATTTTTAATAAAAAATTCCCCTATTCCTCTTTTTTGAACTTATTATGCACTGTGAAGCCAGGCTATAGAAAAATATATCGGACCGGTTGAGCTCAAAATTGACATGGACATTTATTTTTCGTAGATTCTAGAAAAAGTTAAAAACATCTTTGGGATTGATTCTCTAGGCTTTTTTAATGAAAGTGTACAAAATGGTGGAGAAATTGCCTATCCACCCCTCTCCAAAGACAAATGTTTTAATGAAATTTTAAAACTTGGTTCTTTGATGTTCAGATTCTATTTAATTACGCTTCTGTAAAATTATGATTTTACCAAAAAACGATTCACAAAAATTGATATTCGGTTAAAATGAGACTTCTGGTAAATTGAAGTTCGATCCAATTGACTTTTTGCCAAATTATAATTCGATTTTATAGAAATTCTGCCAAGCTGTCATTCTAACAATTATATATTCTGCAAAATGTTGTTCTAGAGAATATATTTCTATGAAGTAAAAGTTCTAACAAGTCCACTTTTCATGCACCCCTATATTTCATATTTTTTATATTAAACGATGTTTTTAAAACTACTATAAGAAAAATATTCTTTTTTAAAAATATGTTTATTCTAATTCAATGAATTAACATTTACCCTAATCCTACAATTTACTTGGCTAACTTTCATTTCACAAATTTTTTCTATTCTTAAAATAATTTTTTCTTGTAACTTTTTTTCATATATGTTTTTGTTTGTTCACTAACAGAGCGGAGAAGAACGAATTGAAAAGGATAAGAATTGTCCCAAGAGCAAAGGAAAAAAAAGCAGCTCAAAATTCTCTGATAAACCAGAAGATTTTGAGAAGTGGAATTGTAAGAAATACACTTTTTTATTTAAATGAATCGTTAATATCGAAAAGGACTCAACTTAGATAAAATATTAATTTTTTCCAGCTCACTTTCATATAAGATAATTATTTTAGCTTTTTTAATGTTACGTAACATAACTTTTTTTATTAAAACTGTCTTTAAAAAATCAGTTTCTTCTGTTTTATAAATGAAAACAATGACTTCGTCGATCTTTAAAATTGAAGATATTTTTTAAAATAATTTTTTTAATTGTCTAGGCACCGAAAAAGACATAAGGCTATTCACAAAATTGAACACAATTGGAGCGATGGTAGAGTACATTTCCTCCAATATAAATAGATTGATGCAACCTCATGAAGATGATGAAGATGAGGAATTTAACGAATTCCCTGCCACAACGCTGGAAGAGGCCCAACTTCTCAATGACAAATTGAAAAATAAAGCATTTTCTAAAAAAGTTGTAAGTATTCTTTAATTATCAAGTTTCGTTAAATACAATTCAAAAAACTTGGAGTTCGTAATTATGAAGATTTACCACCTAGTTGTACTGCGCAAAATTTTTTTATCGCGATTATTCAAACTCAATTTTTGCTCCGCTTTTTCCTAAGTTTTTTTTTTAACATTTATCACTATTGTTCACCATTACTTTTTCTTCGATTCCTTTTTTTTGACCTCGAAAGAATTTTATTCCCATATCTCAAAGCAAGAAATTTTTACAAAATTATGCTAAAATGTAACTAATGAATATAACATACTAAATTATAAAAGTTTTAGAATGCAATTTGAATAATGTTTATTTGCAGGTAAAATTCCTGAAATCGTTAGGAAAATTTCGACAACTGAGCATGACGGTCAAAAATGCCATGAACAGATTGTTGCTTTCAGAGGTCGGAATGAAATATAGTTTTCTAGGCAGAAGCGGTAAAAAAGAATCGTTTAGTGGAACAGGTTTCTACAACGTTGTTTATAGTAAGCGATTTTTTTGTCATTTAATTTTTCAATCAACAAAGTATCGAATACACATTGTTTTATAAACTTTTCCCTAATTGAAGCCAAAAATTCCTTAATTCGTAAACAAAATTTAGTCATTTAAGTCGTTCTCACGCAGTAAAGTCAGTAAAACTATTAAGATGACTTCCATTATTTACGCAAGGTGTTTTTTTTTGTAAAATTTGGACTCTCCCCCTCACGTGAGATTTACTCTATCATTTTCAACTCATAATTTATAATAAAAAATAATATGTTTTAATTAAATTGTGTTTTTAAGTTTCAAATTTTTTTCAAGATTTTTCTAGACCTCTCTCTATTTTGACCTCACGTAATTAATGGACCATTCAAGTAACTTTTCAAAGCTGTTGTAATTAAAAAAAAATTTGTTTTAATGTTGTAATATTCTGTTTCTTTTTTAGGATCTATTAAAGGACTTTATGGCAAACAATTTGTTAAAAGTGAAATGGACCATTGGGTGCAGGATTGGCTAACTCAGTGTAAAAATAAACTAAAAAGGGAGAAGTATGTGTAAATCTCTTAAACCTATTTTTTAAAATTGTAATCATTAAAAAAAAATAATAAAAATCAATATTTATTCTGTACAGAGAAACTGCAGAAAAAAGAAAAGAAGCCGAGGAAGCACAAAGACTTCTCGAAGACGATAAGGAGAATGAAGACGATGAGGATGAAGACGGTCAGGAGGACAGAAATGTATCCGAATCAGAAATGGAAGATTAGTTTGATTTGTGTACGGTACTCTAGGAGTGGGTGTGAGTGTAACTTGCACTTATCCGATTTTTTTTTTATTTTTAGTTTCACCTGGAGTCTATACACTTCAGCCGTTTTTATGTAATAATGTTTAAATGTTTTTATGGTAGTTTCAAATAATATCAAGTGGGTTAAAGTCTCGAAACGCACTTAACGACATTTTAATACACTTACAAAAAATTTTGAAAAAACATGATTAGAATAATAAAAAAAGTGGAAAAGAAAACTACAGATTTTCAAGCTATAACGCTCTGCAAAGTGCATTTATGCAGGGAATTTCAAAAGGAAGATATAAACGGTATTTTTTATATTATTTATGAAAGAATTACAATCTTTTTTATATACATATATATATTATAAAAAATTCCCAAAGAATAGAAAATTCTTGTAAGAAAAAAAATATGCCACACCAAACCAATAAACCATAAAAATTAACATTTTCTAATTTGCCTTTTTGTACTTTACTGAAAAGAGCTCTATAATCAGATTTTTCAAAATATAGGTGCAAGTAATTACCAAAAAATTCTTTACTAAATGTTTTGTAATTTACATAGGTTAAAATATTATTTTGTTAATTAGTTGTATTGTACTATTTTTGGAAAGGATTTTTAAACAAGACTAATTTATTTTTCGCAATTTTCAAAACTTTAAAAATAGGCTTAAGTCCTGTCGTAAATGATTCTAAGTATAATAGTTTTTAAAAATGTTTTTAAATTAATGAAATTGATTATTTTTTCATTCAATATTCAGTTGCAGTAATTTAAAAAAATTTGAAAAAATAGTAAAAGCCAATACATACCCATGACTGAACTGGGCTTAAAGTTCGCGTAAAAAAAAGTATTTTTCTTTAAAAGTTATATCAAAAGCAAACTGTACAAACAACTTTATAAATAAGATTTTATCTAATAAATTACAAAAAAAACTAGTATATAATTTTTTTATGATTATTTCCATCAAATTTTTGAAAAGTTAATCTAAAAACTGAGAATTCTTTTCATAAGTGTTATTAAAATTAATTCATGTTTCTAGAAATTATGAGCAATTAAACAAAAGTTTTCTTAAAAATTGTACATTTTAAAAAATCCATATCTCGTTAAAAACTATAAAAAATTTGAACCAATTTAAAAATGTGAATTTTTATTATATGTTGGTTTAGCATGGAAAGTCTCAAATTTAATTATTGTTATTCAATAAAAAATATTTTATTACGTAAATAATGTTATTTATAAACATAATTATATTATTATTATTTTAATCGAAACAAAAAAAACTATTGAAAAAAGTGACATGCAATGTTTTTAAATGTAAAAGAAAATTATTGTTTGTACCTGATTATAAGTATTTTTTTATTTGTTCTTTAAAGTATTTCAAGATTAAGAGAGGCAATAAAAATCTGTAAAAATCTCTCAATTATGTCAAATAAATGTGTTTATGTTTATTAATTACTATTTAATTTACTTGTTTCCACTTTCATTTAATATCATTTTTTTATTCAGTCATATTTCCGTTCAGCGTTTGGCAAATAAATGTTTAATTAACCTTTGCGACAAACATTTCACGAAACTTTAATTTTAAAAGTTCAGTCAACTTTCGCGGCGAACATTTCACGAGGCATTAATTGAAATGTTCATTCAACTTCCGCGACGAACATTTCACGAAACTTTAATTGAAATGTTCATTCAACTTTCGCGACGAAAATTTCACGAAACTTTAATTGAAATGTTCAATCAATTTTCACGACGAACATTTCACGAAGTTTTAATTAAAATGTTTAGTCAACTTTTGCGACGAAAATTTCAGGAAACTTTAATTGAAATCTTCAGTCAACTTTCACGACGAAAATTTCAGGAAAATTTAATTTAAATCTTCCGTAAAGTTTTGCACCAAACATTTATTTAATCGAGACATTGAAATCTTTACACAATTTTTACTAAAATTTGCAATTAAATGTTCCGAACATTTCAAATAAATCTTTAGGAAATCTTTAGGAAAGTTTCGTTGCTGTGGGGGATTCAAAATTAGAACCTTCGTCCCGCTAATCCATCGAGAATCGTAGTTAATCAAGGAAATGGGTAACATCGTCGCTGTCGACTGCGACGCTGTCAATCGTAACAAAGCAGTGCTGTCCGTAGAATTCATTCGATCAGCTGTGCGAATCTCGTTCTTCGGTTGGCAGCAGTGTCATAACAAAAGCATGTGCTTAACCTCAAATTTCGCCCAAGTCATGGTGTTGAGCCTCAATCTTCGGTGAATCAGCAACAAATATCCAAAATCTCTTTATCTTGCTCATCTATTACATGTTCGAATCTTGCACAGATAAATGGTAAATACGATTATAGTTGTCGTAACGAATTTTCCTTGATAACAGTGACTTCCTTCATTCTTGCAGATTGGTGGATTGGCTTCATAATTTGAATTGACAGGTTGGACTCATTCTTCGGAAATATTGCGTGTTGGTTGTTGTGAAATTTAAATTCAATAGTTACTATAGAGAATGATTTCTAAATGTCCCATCAGCAAATAATCCTTGGTCCTTAGTCCTTGGCTTAACTCGTACAAAATTTACATGAAATAAAAAGAAACGACGGCAGTACAAAAAATAATAATTATAACCTAAAAATCGCAATCGGTCGTGGAATGTTTCATTCTTTCGCAGGTATCGTGTTACCAGGGATTATAATTAGTTAAATTGAAAATTGATTAATCCATTATAGTGTAACTCCCAAGCAAAAAGAAAAGGTAAATAATACAAAAGCAAGTTTTGTGAGTTGCAAAAATTGCAACGTCACATTACTTAAAAATATTTAAAGTAGTTTATGTAGGGGAGGGTAGGCTACATTGAACCGGGTATTTTCTAAAGTCCAAGAACTAATTAAATTTTACAAATTTTGATCAGGTTTTTGTATCAACATTAAGCTGAAGTACTCCTTTAGTTAATATAAACGTTTACAAACACAAATTATTATGATTAAATAATTAAATTAAATTTTTTTTCTAACAAGTTACACTTTTCTTATTTTGAAGAATCTGTGTCTACATTGAACCACCTTTAATAAAACACTACAATTTACTTCAAAAATAATATTTCCACTTACACATTATAAAAAATATTATTTTTCACTCAAAAAAATAGAAAATTGTTGTTAAAGAGTTATTATTTGTTAATATAGGAGATTAATATATTTTGATGTCAGGTTAGGTAGGTAAAGTGACAGTTTGAGTTTATCTCGTTCACAATTGTAATGAAAGCATGCCTTCTAGTATTTTTCTTACTAATTAGTAGAGCAGACAACTTTACCACTCTTAAAATTGAAAATTCTTTGTTTTTTCGGGTGGTTCAATGATGCCGCACTCACTGTATTCACATGACATTCACAACAAAAATTGTTTATAAAAAAATTTATGTAAGGCTTAAAATTCTTTATCACATCGGAATATTGAAGTTGACACCCTAAGCGACATAAATCACAAGTTTACTAATTTTTAAAACTTCCTATTTCAATAAAAAAAATTCATTATATTTCCACAAAATTTTTTGTTATGTACGTGAAAAACAGTTTTTTTCGTTTTTCTTTGTAAATAATAAACCTAGGTGCTCGAAATTTTTGGACGTAGTCGCTTTCGGTAATACTAATTTATATATTAAATAAGAAAAAATTCCACTCAGTCATTTCTTAGAAAATTAAAGTGGTTCACTGTTGACGCTGGTTCAATGTAGCCTGCTCTCCCCTAATTATGTACATTCATCGTCAATTAATTATTCAATTTTTTTAGGTGTGTAGATAATTGTATTTTATTTAAAAAAAAATATTGTGAATTTTAAAATAAAACCCATTATTATTTTTAATGGAAACAATCTCCCTTACAAATTAAAGAATATAAATTTTTATCGACAGTAAGTACTTTTTAATAATTAATTTAATTAATTTTTTTATACAAATATCAGTTATGTTATCTTTTTTTTATTATTTTTATACAAATTATAATTTGCATTTATTTTTATAAAATTTGTTTTTCTTAATTAAATTTAAAAAAATTTATATTTCTTAATAAAAATTTTTTTTACAAATTATTTTCAGAAAAAATTTTAACTACAAATCATTCAAAGATAAAATTTTAACAAATGGCAATTTTTTCGAAAAGCAATATATAGATTTAAAATTAATGACGATATCTTTCGATGAACAATTATACTTTTGGAAAAAGTGTCAAAGCAATGATATGGATTATATGGTTGCGCCTTTTGAAACAAATGCACAATTGGCATATTTAAATTTAAACAAAATTATTGACATTGCTTTGACGAATGACGCAGAATTGATACTATACGGCTGCAAAAAAGTATAATATTTAAATTACAATTCTTTCATGTTTTAATATTTTAATTATTATTTTTAATAAATTATCCGTCACAGTCTAATATCAATCAGAACAAAAACCTTAATTCGAAAACACTCCCGAGTAATACTGAATGTATATGAATTTAGTAGTCCGTAATTAGTTCGCAACAACAATAATCCGAAATTAATAACCAATGAAGAATTTTTCTAAAATAATTAATTAATTAATTATCCTAAATCCAAAATGTTAAGAATACTCAATCATTTCGAAAACAATTATAGTTTAATGTAGTTAAAAAAATTAATCTTCAAAATGTTTGGAGCAATTCGAACTCTTTAAGCAAGAAGTCCGGTAGTAGTCCACAACAATTTCAAAATAAGTGTGGCAAAATCCTAATTTGAAAGAAGTACGAAACAATTGGTTTTCGAATTATAATCAATCCTTTATTCATAATCGGGTACAGAGTCAAAATCAAGCCTTAATCCATAATCAAGCCTTGATCCATATTCGAGTATCGAACCAGAATCAAGCCTTAATCCTTGTTCAAGCCTTGATCCATATTTTGTAGTATCGAGCCAGAATCAAGTTCTTAATCAATCACCAAGCCTTGCTCCATATTCGAGTTTTGAGTCATAATAAATCCTTAATCCTTGATCAAGCCTTCATCCATTTTCTAGTATCGAGCCGGAATCAATCCTTAACCCATGATCAAGCCTTGATACATATTCGAGTTTAGAGCTATAATTAGTCGTTGAGCCATTGCCAAGCCTTTATCCTTATTCGAGTTTCGAGCTACAATAAAGCATTAATACATTTTTTAGTTTCGAGCCATAAACCATGTCTTTATAGACTTTCGACCTTTTGAGTAATAATTAATCGTTAAGCACATAATAAATTCTTTTAGTCATGATCAAGTCTTAATCCATAATCAATCCTTCAGGCATGATCAAGCCTTTATTTATGGGCTATGGCCATCAAAAAGTTTTCATCATTTGCATTAAGTCTTAAGCGTTTAGCCATGAGCAAGTTCTAATATTTTTCACTTATTCTTTGAGGCTCAACATGATGCAGCTAACCAACTACTTATTTTATAAGTTTTTTCAATTGACATATTTTTGTTTAGGAGAATATAAGCTAAAAAAACTTTCAAATTTGAAATTTATTTTATTGAAAAAATTTTTCAATATATTTTGTGTGTGGTATCCTTTCGAATTAGTCAGAAATTTTTTTTATTTTTGTAATCAGTAAATTTTTTTAAAAAAATTTTAAAATACATTTACTTATATTAATTTTAAATTATTGTATTTTTCATTACAGATTTTAATTACTACTGATTTACAAAATGGACTTTTATATAACGTTATAAAGCTCCATTCATTGATGATTCCATCTTTGCCTAATTTTACTTTTAAACAATTTTTATATATTAACATCATGACTAGCACGGATCATATTAATTCATTGAATGGAGTGACATACAATAAGTTAATTTATTATTTTAAAAACAATATTAATTGTACAATTGATGAGGTAATAATATTTTTATAAATTTTTTTAATTAACGTTTTTACAACTACTTATAATAAATAAATAAATAATGTTTTGATTTTTTAATTTAAAAGAAAATTTATATTATTAAAAAAATATTCTATTATTCTTAATAGCATTTTAAATTCTAATTATATTAATAAAAATTATTTAATTTTTATTTTCTTAGACTCTTTACAAAATTTTGCAATTAATTTTGGTACGCTCTCCAAACTTGCAACAAAATTATATGAAATACTTAAAAAAAGTATTTCAATTGTACAATTATCAAATTGTTTTTTGTCCCGCTAAAATTATGGAGTGTCGGTTAAATGAATTGCCTGCAACTTTACATAGCTCTTATGTAAATCATTTAGGATTGAAGAAAGATAATATGAAAGCTAGGCTTAATGCGTTGGGCAACTATAATTATCTAACATTAAAAAATAATTGATGACTTCAATCCTAAGGTTAAGTCTTCTTTTTTTTAATTTATTTATTTAATTTTTTACAATACTGTTACGTCAAAACGAGAAACCTTTATAAAATATACCTAACGTTCCTCGTTTTAAATTAGTTTCAAATAAATTGAATCTAATTTGGGATGATGATAAGTCAATGAGCCTACTAAATGTTGTGAGAGAATAATTTATTTAAAAACCAACAAGAAAGAAAAATATTGACAAAAATACAATGAATATAATTATAATTTACAAATCTTACTTTAAGAATAACGATTACTGGTGATCAATGAGCTGGTGATAATAATCTGTTAATCCAATCTTGAAAGGGCACTTCATAAAAACGGGCCTCCGACAGTTGTCCTTAGTGTGGGATTTTATCACTGTTGTTTACACTAATGTGATAGTGTTTTGTATTTTGAAAATATTTGCTTCCTTCCAGACGGTTGTCAGTAGTTGAGCAAATTTCGATGGTTCGAAATTTGGAATGTCTTGTTTCAATATAGATTTTATCGAAACTTAAATCTATTTCCCAAATGATAATTTTTGAGAATTATTTAAAGTTCTATTTTAAGAACTGGAGAAAAAGTCTAAAAACGAATTTCTTTTTAATTTAAACACTTGGAAAAATACTTGTGTTCACTTCAAATTATATTTGTTTGGAAATTAATACTTGTTGATAGATTTGGGTTGATTTTAAACACTTGGGAGTTCACTTTTAACTTTGTACTTTTAGTTCACTTGTAGACGATGTGTTCAACTCGTTGGTTCGATGACTATAACTTGGTGTTTCAAAAAATTATTCTCTGAATGTAACAGAGCTAGTGCCCTTTATTTATAAAACTTCTCCCATAAGTTTAGCGCCTTTGATGTTACTGGAATTGTGGAGAGATGGTTATTCCTTATTATGGTTTTTCCAATTTTATGGGTGAAAAGTTGTGCCTTCGCATACTTTTAAGTGGGGTATGTGCCTTTGGTGCTAATGGAATTGTGGAGAGATGGTTATTCCTTACGGTTTGTCTAATTTTATGCGTGCCTCTTGAATTATCGCATGGATTATAAGTGGGGATATGTGCCGCTGGTTCAGTTAGCTGTTCCTCACAGGTTAGTTCACTGCTTGAGTGGGACTATGGGGAAGTTGCTTAATAGATTATTTTTTGTTCGTTCGTTGATTTCCTTGCTTATAGGAAGGTCGTTGAAATGATGCTTAATCGTTATTCTGATTATATTATTCAAGGGTAATATTGTCTGTGGCAAAGGTTTTTTACATACTTCTAAATATTACTCTTCTTTCTTGTATTTAAAACAAATTGTATATTCGCTGTATGACATATATTATAACAATGACCATAAAAATACTGAATATAATGCAACAATTCGTAGAAATTGTATTAATACAATATCATGCATTTTAATGACAATAATAATATCTTACAATATATAGGTAAGATTCAATATTTAAAAAGAGAATAAACACGTAATTATTATACGTAAATCTTAGTATATTAGGAATAAGTTACGGACGTAACAATACTAATAAGTTGTTCAATTTATTTCATTAATTAAATTTGTTAATTAATGATATTTTTTTAAACTGAATATAATACATAATAATGATTTTAAAGATGTTAAAGATGTTTTAGTGAAATAGGTAATATTTTTCTAATTTATAATATATAAATTTTAATAGACATTAATAAATGATAATTTTTTTAAATATTACAACAACTATTTATGTATATATACATATATATATATAAATACTTGTTGTAATATTTTATATATATATATATATATATATATATATATAAATGGGACATTCTTCACAATACTTTTATTCAAAAATTTGATTTCGTTATATATTTTTTTGAATTGTATATAGAAGAAATTTTATTTTTTGTGTTTTGTGATTTGATGAAAATTACGGAAGCCATTAATTATTGAAATTTAATATATTCAAATTCGTTATTTATAAATGCATATTTGAAAAATTTATGAAATTTCCGACAAATGATATGTAACACATTATTTTGTAACTAGAAATATTGGGGGAGAAAAACGTTTTTGAAAAGTCACTGTTTTCGAAAAGATCAAATTTCAATAATTAATAACTTACGTAAATTTTTATCAAATCACAAAATAAATAAATACGTATTTTTTCGATACAGAATCGGAAAAAAATTATTCTAACGAAATCAATTTTTTGAATAAAAATATTGTGAAGAATGCCCCATTAGATATAATTTTTTAAATTTGTGTGTGTGTGTAATCTGCTTTACAAAAAAGAACAAAAACTTTTTTTGATTGAAAGAGAGTCATAATAACAATAATTTTCATTTGTTTCCGAAAGAGCTGTAACTTTATACGGCCCTGATGTTTGTTTTGAATAAGACGTTTTTGTTTTTTCGGAACACTAGATCAAGGTCAATGAAACGGTTGGTTGTAGAAAAAACACGAATATACATGCTCAGCCACAAGCAAATTTATTTTTTGAATTTTGCCAAGAGACATGCGCGCGAACTTCTAGTGGTCCCTAAAGCTTCACGCTGATTCGTCGTCAGTGGCAGTGACCCCACACCACCTCCCCTGCAAGTGCTGATTTTCATTTTTACGGCGTCTTTATTACGATTTTGACTTTTGGTCAGTAGCGTTTTGTCTGTTGACCAGTTTGTAGCTGCTTGTGGTGCTGTTGTTTCGAGGGTTGCTTCCCAACGGTAAGTAAAATTAAACACATTTTAAAATAAGAATGAATAAAATAATCGTAAATTTTAGAAATAAATAATCTCTTAAAATAATCAAAATATTTTTTTCCAGCAATATATGTCCAACAAAGGAAAAGGGGGAAGAAGGAAGGCGCTGGCAAAAGTGGTAGAAGAGGAAAAGGAGAAACAAAAAGCAGTAAGTAGACATTACTGAATAAATTAAATTATTTTTAAAAGTAGTAAAATTCTTCTCAGATAATTCCATTATTTTTTAAATCTTTTATTTTTTAAAGACTAAAATTATTTTGAAAAATCATAATGGAATTCTTTTGTGTTACGTCCGTAACTTCTTATTAATGTACCTAAATTAAGTACAATACTTATGTACGTATTTTGTATTCGATATTGTATTTTTATAATTATATTTTATGTATTTCATATTATTGCATTACAATTATAATATTTTTGAATATATGGCAATTGATATTATATGTCTTATATGTATCTGAATAAATTACAAATCATAATAATTCTAAGAAAAGAGAATAATATTTTAAATCTTGTAAAAAGAATAACGATAGTGCATCAGTTCAACAACCTTCAAACAATTTCGCCACAAGAAGGAAGAAAAACCATCTATGCACAAAGAGAGGGCTTGAAGAGACACAAAAATTAGAAAGAGAGAAAAAATTAGTCCACAGCAGCAACGAGCATAAAAAGTAAACAGGCTATGATCATCCCCACCACTATTTTGAAGAGACACAAAAATTAGAAAGAGAGAAAAGATTAGTCAACAGCAGCATCGAGCATAAAAAAGTAAAACAGGCTATGATCATCGCCACTACTATTTTGAAGAGACATGAAAATTAGAAAGAGAGAAAAGATAAAAAGTGCACAGGTGTTCATAGTTACCTTGCTCTCCCACTCTCAATAACTACACGTATATGATTCTAAACAATGGAACAATTTCGTATAAAAAGGGAGAGAAATTAAGCAGAGATCAGAGAGTAATTTTTTGGAAATCAGCAGTATTCATCTAATCGTCAAAAAGTGAACAGTCTCCCAGTATACCTTTGAACATTATTCAAAAGTGAACTCCCAGTAAACCTTTAAACATTATTAAAAGTGAAAAGTCTCCCAGTATACCTTTGAACATTATTTAAAAGTGTCGTCGAAGTATTAATTTAAACATACTTCATTACAAGTGAATTATTCCCCAAGTAATAATTTGAAATCAGTTTAGAATCAACACCCTATTCATCGATCTTTGAACATAACTTTTTTCAATTTCCAAAAATATAAATTTGGAAATTCTTTCGAGTGTCTACAAAACTCTAATATTAAAGGATCACATTCCAAATTTCGAAACTTCGAAATTTGCTTAAGAGGCGACAACTGTCTGAGACTAGCAGATATTTTTCGGAATACAATACACTATCTCATTAGTGTAATCACCAGCACAAATTCTCCGCCATTAAAAAACAACCATTAGGCGGTCCCTTTTCGTCTAGTGCTCATCACCACTCAAGATTGACTTATCCTCATCCCAAATTAGATTCATTTATGAAACTAATTTAAAACGAGAATTTTTTACTACCACCAAGATCTGCACCGACGGCGGCTCCAGGCAGGCTCACGCCCAGACCCTTCTGCGCACACCGCCGCGACCCTCCTACTCGTCAGGGCTTCATATCAAAAGTAAACTTTTGATTCTCTTGCCGCTGACGGCAGAGTATAGGCCTCATCCCAAATTAGATTCATTTATGAAACTAATTTAAAACGAGGAACGTTAGGTATATTTAAAAAGGTTTCTTGTTTTGACGTAATATTTGTAACAATTATATTTTTATCAAAATAATTAAAATAAAATTCTTCGCAGAAATGTAATTAAGTTAAAAAATTTTCCAAAATTTAATTACTTTTAATGTCCTACAATTTTAATAAAATTTCACAAAAGCAATCAATTATTTATTTAATTTTAATTATTTATTTATTTATTCATTCAATTATTTCATTTCAATTATTTTTATTTCATTATTTCTTTTCATTTTTTTATTATTCATCATTATTGAATTATTTACTATTTATTTATTTTATTTTTTATGTAATTTTTTTGATTTTATTTATTATTTTATTTTATTTATTTTGTATTATTTAAATTATTTATCATTATTATTTATTCAATTATTTATTTATTTCATTTATTTATTTTGTTATTTATTGTTTTATGCTGCTAAACAACAATTCTATAGTATATATTTCTTGTAAATATTTACTTGATACATTTTTACTGTAAATTCTTCGCAGAAATGTAATTAAATTGAAAATTTTTGCAAAATTTAATTATTTCTAATGTTCTACTATTTTAATAAAATTACACAAGAGCAATCAATTATTTATTTAACTTCAATTATTATTTATTCATCTCCTAATTCAATTAATTTATTTGAATTATTTATTATTGTTATTTAATTTTTTTTTATTTTTTTATCTTTATTATTTTTATTATAATTTAATTATTTATTTAATTATTTTTATTTATTTATTTTTATTTTTTATTATTTTAATTATTTATTTATGTTTTATAATTTTTATTTACTTATTATTTATTAATAATTTATTTTTTATCATTTTAATTATTTATTTATGTTTTATAATTTTTATTTTTTATTATTTTAATTATTTATTCATATTTTATAATTTTTATTTATTTATTTTTATTTTTTATTATTTCAATTATTTGTTCATGTTTTATAATTTTTATTTATTTATTATTTATTAATAATTTATTTTTTATTATTTTAATTATTTATTTATGTTTTATAATTTTTATTTATTTATTTTTATTTTTTATTATTTTTATTATTTATTCATGTTTTATAATTTTTATTTATTTATTTTTATTTTTTTATTATTTTAATTATTTGTTCATGTTTTATAATTTTTATTTATTTATTATTAATAATTTATTTTTTATTATTTTAATTATTTATTTATGTTTTATTATTGACGAGAATTTTTGTAAATGGTTAAACATAATTTAATTTTTGCAAAGAATATATTACTTTTAAAAATAATTTAATTCTTAAAATGAATTTTTTTAAAAATTTCTTTTCCAATAATTAAATTCTTTCGTTGAAATTTGTTGAAATAGTATGCATTGAAAGTAATAGAGTTTTGACAATTTATTTTGAAATAAAAGTGGAAAAAAAAGTAAATGAATTAAGTAATTAATGAATTTAATAATGAAAATAAATAAATCATTTAAATAAATGTAAATAGTCCAATAGTTTTTTGATATAATTGCCATTTGAAATAATTTTTAATCCTACGAAATATTATGTTACGTAAATTTTATTAATCAAAATTTTATTTGTCATATAATGTTCATTTACTCGAATTATCAAGTGACATAAAACGCATTTACTCGAATATATGACATAACCTTCAAATCTTCGAAATGTCATATTTAAAAAATTTCATTATTGAAATTTTATTTGTCATAATTTTCATTTATTCGAATAACCATTTAACAATAAATCTATTTGTCAAAAATTCCATTTTCGATAAATTAAAATTGCTCAAAAATGA
Source organism: Leptopilina drosophilae (assembly GCA_032873175.1). Taxonomy (NCBI): domain Eukaryota; kingdom Metazoa; phylum Arthropoda; class Insecta; order Hymenoptera; family Figitidae; genus Leptopilina; species Leptopilina drosophilae. The sequence goes on along the minus strand of CM065483.1, from coordinate 50,039,774 downwards.
CATTTCGTCAATTTAAAGGTTATGCCTAATGAAAATTCAAGTCAATACGTTTTATGACACTTGATAATTCGAGTAAATAGCATTATTACAAATAAAATTTCGATAATGAAATTTTTTAAATATGACATTTCAAAAATTTGAAGGTTATGTCATATATTCGAGTAAATGCGTTTTATGCCACTTGATAATTCGAGTAAATGAACATTATATGATAAATAAAATTTACGTAACATAATATTTCGAGGGTTTGAAAATTATTTCAAATGGCAATTCGGAAGATTAATAAAATTTAAAATATTTTAAAAAATTAACAATTACAATAGAAATAATTGAGGGACAGGGTGATACAATGTGTTACGCGCCATGTTAAGTTTATGGCGCGTAACACGTTGTAGCATCCAGCCCCACAATTGATATAATAATCCAAATAAACAAAAACATAACAAAAAATTTTCTATTTCAGAAGGATAGTGACAATAACACACCACCACCGCAACAGGTACAGCCGCCGGTACAACAGCATCATTCGCAGCCAATAATGCAACAGCCACCACCGCAACACGTCCAGTCGCCGTCGCAGGAACAGCTGCC